>JAJMVL010000146.1:0-79376 GCA_023082095.1 Dothiorella sarmentorum
TATTAATCCGCTATCCCACCCCACCCCCCCCCCCCCCCCCCCCCCCCCTTTCCCCCTTTCCCCCTTCCCAAACCACGCCGTATTCACCTACCGCCGCGTCGCCGGTGATGAGAGCGCTGCCATAGCCGGCTTCCCCGGCCTACGCACGCCGCACGCCCGCCTCCTTTGGCCAAATCATCTCTTACGGCGACTGTTTCGCGTTCCCGGCAGCTACCGCGGCGCTAGTGGCGAATATTCCTCCACCGATGTATCACCCCCCGCGCTCGTTCCCGCTCCGAATTTACTCTCGTGATCCCACCCTGGATCTTCTCCATGTTGCGACAGCTCAGCCTCATCGTGGAAGCTTAAATACCACCATCCGGGAATGCCGCGCGGAACAGCAAGCGGAACAGCGGCAGGAGAAAGCCGCGCTGAGTGGTAGAATTCCTCAGGCAGCAGGGATGCACGGGCAGCATTAGCGAGTGCCACAGGCGGCAAAAGAATCAGAAAACTGATAAGTTGAACCACCAGCGTCAGCAGCAGACGTCTGTGGCGACCCAGGTGCGTGACAAGAGGAGATGCACATGGAGCAGGAAAGGTTCAGCAACAGACGGGTCGGACAGATAAAGACTGACATGCGCCCGCCTCAAGAGGCATATCTCATAGCGCCGGGAGAGCACGAGTAGGGATTCAAGGGAGGAGCGGTCAGACCGACGGCAACGGCGACGACCATAATCCTCCCGCCCGGCCGCGTCCTCTCCAATGTCATACAACCACATCCTCCACGAACGAGCCAAAGGAGGCGCAAGGACAACGTCACTCAATCACCCCAGCGGCACACCCAAGCCCCCACCAAAGGCTCGTTCCAGCCCCAATCCCCTCTCAAGCGCGGCAGCATGCGGTGGCGGCGGGAATCGAAATCAGACCTCGGTATTTTGTTCGTGAAAAGACAAAAGTATGTTGACGCGGGGGAAGGTGCGGCGCGTTCATGAGGGCTTTATCTTTGGCTCTAAATCATCGGAACGTTTGGCGGCATTGGGCTTAGCTGGTTAGGATCGTGCTCTATGGCGACGGGTATAGGACTCTGCGGGGTGGTGGGTGAAGGGTTTCTGCTGAGGATGGAGGGTTGGGAGAGGGTGCGCTTGCGGCGGGCGTTTCGGAAGGGCGCTGTTGGATAAGTGCATGGCGGGGATGGGGTGAGATTTAAGCCTTGGGGCGGTGGGCGGCTGCGGTTGCGGGTGTCGGC
The DNA here is from genome assembly GCA_023082095.1 of Dothiorella sarmentorum. Classification (NCBI taxonomy): domain Eukaryota; kingdom Fungi; phylum Ascomycota; class Dothideomycetes; order Botryosphaeriales; family Botryosphaeriaceae; genus Dothiorella; species Dothiorella sarmentorum. The sequence continues at coordinate 1,226 of JAJMVL010000146.1, forward strand.
AGCAGAGTGGGTTGCTGACTCCGCTACTGGTGGTTGCACTTGATGTGGAGCTGGTCCGGCAGCGTTGGTTGAGTGCGCGATTGGAATGGGGGATTCGTTGTGTTTGCGTTGCGATGGATGCGGTGAGTGGAGAGTCGAGAGTCGAGTTTTTAGGCTGCTGCACTGGCTAAGCGGACGCCGTTTGTATTCTATTCACAACTTCGGGCCAGATGGACCCTCGCACAGAGTCGGCCGTTGAAGACGGCTAAGCACCATGCGAAAACCTGGCAGGGCAAAGCCGTAACGCGCGTTCGCAAACAGCGACTCAGCACCTTCACACGCGCCATTAAGTACCGCCATTAATCCAGCACTCAACCACACGTCCACCAACACGCGCGCCGACCCCCAGCGCCCATCCCGATCCTACCTGTTGCCGCCTCTCCCGCAACATTAACGCCAGCGCACCAACCCGCGTTTGCCATCCAGACATCACAACCCCATTCCAACGCATCTCGCCCCCAGAGAAACCTCCCTCGCACCCGCCACCACCGCCCCTCACCCCGCGTCGTCCCCTCATCCTCACCCCGCGCACCCCACCACCTTGCGCATCCGCCTCCCTTCCCGCCGCCACAGCCACCATCTCCCTCACCCCGGCGCGCCGACCACGCCTGGTCGCGCAGGCCAGCCACCACGCCCGCCGCCGCAGCAGCCCGCACGGTATGCGTCAACGATGCGTCTGCGCGATGCTGGACACTACGACTACAGTGCCGGCGAACGATGGCCTGGTCGAGGGCAATGCGGGCGGGGCGAGCGGAGGGGGGTGGAGATATGGAGGGGATACTGCAGATCAGATCAGAGGACACGCGGATGCGCTGTCTGATCTGCGGGAGGCGGGGGCGGGGATGCGAGTGCTGTAGAGGGGAGGGAGGCCAAGCGGCGGGGACGATGAGGAGAGAAGGTGGTGTATTTGGCGGAGGGGTTGGCAGTTATGCGGTTTGGTGATTTGCGGTCGGGGATTTAGAATAAAGATACAGGTAGGCTTGGGAGTTACGATCTCTTGAGTTTTGTATGTAGTGAATGAGCTGGATGAGTGAATGCAACCACGACACCCACCTACCACCCCGGACCGTATCCTATTTTCGCATGGCTATCTGCGCCATTCCACAATTCAACCACATCCACGCCCGTCTCCCTCATCCCCGAGCCGAGATGCACCCTCCCTCCACGCGCCCAAACACGCCTTCCTATCCACCGAGTCTTTGTCGCCACCACCGAGTCTTTGTCGCCAGCGGCGTCCGATCCCCACAGCCGTCAAGCCCAGAAAAAGAAGAACCGTCACGCGGCAGCACCCAGCGACCAAGCTCGCCAGCTACCCCACGGCCACCTGCAGCCCACGAGGGGAGTTAGTCGGTCTGGCATCTCGCGAACGGACGGCCGGGACGAGAAAACAAACCGCACGACGGCAACGCGGCGCGTCTCTCCTCGCCCAGCACCCTTTCTTCCGCCCGCATGCCTCGGCGGCCTGGCTGCGTGGCGGCGACGAAGTTCCCAAACGGCGCGAGATAAGTGGGGCGGGCGGACGGACAATCGGTCCTGCGGGGAGGTGCTGTTTCACGGCAGGTGGGAGGTGAGAGGTGGGCACATGTGCGGGCACGTGGCGGACATCGGTGGTGAGCGAAGGATGCGAGAGGTGACGGCGCTGGGAGGAAGGGGGAGACCGCCGCTGCGCCGCCAAGCGGGTTTTCCTGTGCGTTGATGGTAACAACCACGGTTGGGCTGGCGAGCGAGCTTGCTCAGCGGGGTTTAACGCTCCTAGATGGCGGTGATCGACTTGCCTACTGCCGTTAGGTACTTCCGTCCGGCGTGGGCGATGCCAATGGCGCTGGGGATCGAGTTTCCTGGCGCTGTTGGCTGCGGGGGTGTGGGGTGAGGGGTGGGCTGGCGGACGCGTTTTTGTTGGGAAGGAGGGGGCTTTTTTTTCTCTTCCTTCTCTTTGGGATGGCGCGTGGGAAAAGAAGACGATGCGCGCGATGCGCTGGCAGGAAGGCGCGGGTGAGCCCAATGGCAGCACTGAGTGCGATGCAAGGTCGTCGGCTGTTTTTACCACAGCGTCGAAGATATGGTCGCGTTTGCGTCGTCGAGATGACGAGGGAGATGCAGACGCGGTTGGAGGGTGGATCGAACGAGGGTGGGCTGACTGATAAAGAGCTTTGCGGTTTGCCAGCCATGCGTTTACGCCAGCATTGACGGTAAGATGGGCGTGTTTCCTTTTCGTTTGCGTTTGAGGCACAGCAGGCTCCGCGATGATCCCCACACCTCGTCCCACGCCTCCGCTCTCCTCTACAAGTATGTACTTCCAACTTCCCCCAAAAGCATACTCTTACCTCCTAAGCCTGCGAGTTGCCGCATCCAGGAGCAGCGCCACACTCAACGAGATTGCCGCTATCATCAGTCTCCCGCCAACACCACATGCCGCCCAACGGCCGTGCACGTGCGCGCTCGAATTCAGGAGGAGTGCGACGCTTCAGACCAGCGAGAAAGAGTCTACTCTCCAACTCTTGGTTCTCGCCCGGTCTCCAAGCGGGCCACCAACCCGCCTCTACGCGCCGCCGCCTACGCTCTCCGAACCAGCACCGTCTGCCGCCTCCCGGCTCCAGCTACTAAGCAGCACGTCCTAAATTCGCGCTTTCCTTCGCCAATTCGCTTCGCCTAATGTCTGTCTCCATTTCCGCGTCAGAATTCCCTACGCCGGCTCAAGTTTGACGACATGCCAGTCCTTTCGTTCCACGTCACCCAGAGACCTTTTCCGACACCCCTGGTCCAGCTCGACTTGCGTCCATGATACCGTATCGCCGGCACATACAACTTCCGTCGTACTTCCCCGAGGTTAATCTCAGTGGAATGCGGCAAAGCCCATACCGACCAAGCCCCGCCGCCCGCCGCTTCAGTACGGATCGCGGATACCTTACCCTGACTGCATGTTCTCCGCGATCGGGGCCATCAACCATGCGCACGTTTTCTCGGCGAAGCACATCTATCTAGCAGAGCTGGGAGTCCTGCACCATCTCAACAATATCGCGAAAGATGACAGAACAGCCTCGTGGCGCTGTTGTCGGGAGGAAATGGTTTCCACGTCTGGAGACACAGCGTAGCACGGAGATAATCCGGTAATTCTCGGCGGGGAAGAATCCACAAAAGAGCACACGTATTGCTTAGAACTGACAGTCTGCCGCAGACCGACCCGCCGAGACGTTCATCTCCTGCGCTGAGAGTCCCGCTCTCCAACCTCAAGCACAAAAAGGCTTCTGGACAACATCCGCCGGCCTGCAAGCCGACGTGGAAATGGTAGCAGCCAAGCACTGCCGCTGCCGACGAAAAGGCGCTAGATGGACGCTCTCACCCACCGCCTCATCCCCGAAGATCAAGGCTGCGTCGAGTAGCCGCCAAGTCGTGGGTCATCCAAGACGTTTCCGCTCAAGCACCCACACGCGCACCCCCTTCGTCTCCGCCACCACTCCATCGCTGGCCACGTTGAGAGACACAACGTTCCCGCCCGACATCGCCGCGTACGCAGTGTCGAACTCCGAGACAGACCCTATGTCCGATCGTATCACGCACAGCTACACCTCGCCGTTGCCCACCGTCATGACGTAGTCCACGACCGCCTCCACCGAGCTCGACATGTTGGCGTTTACGTGCGCGGGATTAGGCTTACCGACGCCGCCGTGGTCTGGCGTGGGAGAGCGGGGAAGGCGGTGTAGGAGGGAGATGGGGCGGTTGACGTTGCGCCATTTCACCCACTCCGAGACTTGACCACCCATGTCACTTCCGGGCAGTGCGGAGTGGGAAGTAGACGAGTTTCCCATGTTCAAGAAAGACTGGCGCATGTGTCTCCCAAGTCCCAGCCAGCAGGATGGCTTCGCGGAAGGGCTTCAGAAGCAATGGACAGCCTTGCCCGCATCATGTGCCAGGAAGCTATGTGTGCCGTACAATGCGTAGTGGAAGATCACTTTCTGCGCGCTTTCGTTACCGAAGAACGAAACGTTGCTCGCGACCTCACTAGGATCCCGTCAAGGAACACGTAGCACATGGTGCGCGTCCCCTTCCAAAAACTCGTTTCAAGCTCCTACAAAACCAAGCACGCAAAAAACCGCCAGCAAAGTCCGTCGACCCCTCGCCCAACCTGCGCCCCCCTCGCCCCAACCCCCCTCACAGCTTCGCCCGCCATCCCCTACCGTCCGCCTCCCGCCTGACCCGTTGAAGCAGTCCAGCCATCCATCCACCCAAGACTCCCCCAAACGCCTCTGCGCCCACCACGACCCCCCCGCTCCTCTCCCCCTCTCTTTCTGCGGCTTCCCCCGCCGGTTCCCCACCTTGCGGTCGCAGGCCCGTTTTCGCGCCCGGACTCGCAGCGAAGCTCGCGTTGCTTGGTCTCTGCTTACTAACTCACTCTTGACTTCGTCCTGCGCCCGTTTTCAGCCGCTGGCGGTAAGGGCGGACGGCGTGGAAGCGTCAGCGATGAGCGGGGCTGGAGTGCGTCTCGAGACTTGACGTTGTTTGCTGCTGCGCTCGGAAGGCATCTGGCCATGTTGCTGGTGATTGTAGGCGCGAAGGGTTCTGGCGGGCCGACGTGTTTGGGGGTGTCTGGGGGGTGGTGTTTGAGGGAAAGCGGGGACGGGAAGCGTGCGAGGGGGGTCGGGATGTGGTAATAGACGGGGGTGGTGGTCGAAGACTGGGTTGGGAGTAATGATAGAGGGAAAGGGGTGGAGGAGATGGATAACTGAAGAAACCCGGTCAGCATCCTGGACGACAACAGTCGTTCAAGAAACGCTACAAGGATAGACATGCTAATCGTCAGTCCCAACCGACCGTCCGAGTCGTCAGACAGTCCGTCGTCATTACATTCCCCGCGTCCAAGCCGCACTGGGACAAATATGTAAACGCAAAGCAGCCATCCCACTTTCCCATCGGGTTGGCAACCGCTTCACCCCACCACCCCTCCTCAGCAAATTTCTATTGTCATCCTTCCAACCGCGCAGGCCACCTCAGCTCCCAAAGCCCCGCTCGCCTCTTCCACAGCGGTCCGCCCAGCCCATCCCACCAGCCACAGAGGAGGTACGCAAAAAATGCTATATCACCAGTTTACTATCACCGCCGCTCATCCGCCCACCAGCCGCCCGTCGTCCATTTTCGTCATCACTTCTGACCACCTCCCCTCCTTTTCCCTCACAACTCCACAAACAAAACAACTTGAAACCCTCCCGTCATCCATCTTCCTCACTACTTCCCAGCCTTTAACATTTTCAACACATCCATCCGTCCCCGATCCGTCACACAGTCCGCCAGCCTCAACGTTAAGTTCATCCATCACCGCCACCACTCCCCGAGCTCCAGTTGTACTAGGATTAAGGGAAAAGAGGATTTCCACCTAATCAGCATGCACCCCGGGAGCTAGAGATTTATCGCGCGACAGGGACTGTGTACGGGCAAGACGGATGTTAACAGCGGTCGATCTTTTCGGTGGGGACGAAACCACCAGTAGAGTCCTCGGGACGGCCGCACTCACGATCGCATGCCACCGCATCCCTCCCTGCTAGTCCGATGCTGCATGATGAAAGTTTTGGCGGCGAACGCTCTTGTGTCCGCTCGTATCGCCCTTTGGATGCAGGTAGGAGGGCTTGTAGCGTCGTCGCATTCTCTTTCCTTTGGGACATTTAGCTTGAACCGTGGGAGTGTGAAGGCTAAATCATCGGTTACGCAAGTGGGTTTATGTTGACATTTCGGTTGTGGAAATCGTCCTGGGTGGAACGCAGCCCGTGAACGTCTTGCTGTTTCCGAGCCTTGGATGTACGCATGCATGACTATCCAAGCTCGTTGCCGACGGTAGGGCCTGGGGGAACTTGACTGGACCCGTCGCCCCTTGGGGTTTCGATGCCATTTTCTCTGTTCGCGTATCTCTCGTAGCGAGCTTGTGTCTCTGGGTGCACGAGTAGTTTCCTGGCAAAGGCTTGTTTTAGAGATACATGGCAGTAGCGAAGGCCAGTCTGATTTCAGAACGCTGGATTTCAAGAACGTCGGAAACATGTTGTCTCTATAGAGTGGCGGACCAAGGCAAAGCCGTCAAGCAGGCATACCGCATGCAACCCTCATTTCGGGACCATTCCCAACCGGCAGATCTCCGCCGCGCGACGACTTCCTGAACAGCGAAACCCTGGATCCAAGTCCACGCCTTGCGGATCTCGCGTCCGAGCGGAAAGAGATTACCCTCGAAAATTTTGGTGCTGCAGAAATTGCAGCCGGGAACAAGGGCATGACACCACGAGCAAGACCTTTTCTCGTGTCGCCTGTAGAAACTTCTACGACTACAAAGATCCACGCGTCGTGTATAGCCCTGCGCCTCGCATTCGCGCACGCCTTCAACACAGCCAGCCAGCCATACCCAGCCATCTCGACCGGCCCGACGGGACTCGTGACCGTCCACAACACCAGCAACGACACCCACGGCAAAGCAGGACCCACCCCCCTTAGCAGAGTGCCCAATCCCCTCCCCACATCCGCCCTCCCCGTCCAAAACCACGTCTCGCGACACAACCGCAACCATCTCACTCGCTCGTGCGCTACGGCTCCTCCTACCTGTCAGCAAGCTCCACCACCATCCGACCCGCAGCAACAGGCTGCGGCGTTCAGTTAAAGAAGCGCAGAAACCATCGGGGGTACCGCGCTGCGCCGCGCCCCCTGGGATGGGTGGTGGCGATGGCCTGCCTGCTGCTGCCGCCGCAGACGAAGCTACCGGCTGGACTGGACCGCAGAGGGCGTGCGTGCAACGAACCGGCGGGCGGCTGGGACTGGACGCGTTCAGCGCGCGTGGGGAGCGGAGCGGTGGATGGCACAGCGGCGCGGTGGGTGCTGGGACGATGCCTGCGTAGGCTGTGGTGGGGGGTGGACTAAAGTGGTGTGGCTGCGGGGGAGGGCGGGAGAGGGGGTGGACGGTTGGGTTGGGGTAGCCTCTGGGGCATGCGGGGAGCGTCGTCGGTCTCAGCCGTCCTGGTATCGGTGAAGGTGAGGAGGTAGCGGCTGCAGCGGCCTTTGAGGACGCTGGGACGTTGGGCTCGGCTCGGCCGTTTGCTTCACCCCCGCGGCGTGCACGGGGTGAGGCTCCCATGTCGCTGGGGGCGCTCGCTGGCTATTGTGCGTGTCTGGTTCCCAATCGATCAGTTATGCTCCTCCAGGATGACAACGGCTGGGCGGCTTTGTGGGAGGCGGTCGGATGTGGGACCGGACCAGGGCCTATAGGCCAGGTGCTTGTAGATTGAGGGGCAGATGATGGAGAAGGGACGAGGATGCGCGATGGTGTTCCGTGTGCGTGGGATGAGGCTGATTCGGTTGGCCCTGGCCACATCGAATCAGGGCCAAGTTTGCTTTACCGTAGACATGGCGCCTGCGTTCGATCAGCCGGTCGCCGCGGATGGGGGGTTTGTGGCCGGCGGCGTGTTGATGGCGGAGAAGGCGGGGGCGTGCATTGCGGCGGCGGAGGTGAAGGTGAAGGCGAGGGCGGATTGGTTGCCGCGGGCGGACGCGGAGATGAAGGAGGGCGGCGTAGAGGGAGTGGAGTTTGCTGTGTGTGTTGATACGGAAGGTGGACGTCGTCGAGCGTAGCTGGGTGGGGTGGGAGGTCTGCGCGGGGTGAGGAGATATGCGGATGCAGGAAGGGGCTGCGGATGGTGGCGTGGTCTTGAACTGGGATTGAATGAGGTTGGGAGGGGTTAGTGTGTGTCATTGGGCTGTAGTGGATGCTTGGCGGGCAGTTGGGCGTGGTGGCGTGTGGATTGTGGAATATTTCCTGAGCCGTTTTTGGTCTTTTTCTTGGAAACTCGCAAAAGACAAAATCTCCGCCTTGATCTCCTTTTTCCTCTCTCCGTCGCCGAAACTTTCCGTACAAGAACGATAATGCGGCAGGAAACAAGTATATCGGGGATTGCATGTCTAAAATATATAGCCGCTGTGCGTTGGTGGCATAAGTAGATTGAGGGAAGCCATCGCAGCAGGGAGGGGAGTGCCCAGTGAGTGGGCGGAGTACTCTAGTACAGGAGAGGACATCAACCTGACGGAGTGTTTGTAAGGGCTTTGTATCCAACATAACTCCCCACTATGCCTTTAGTGGCCTTCACTCAGCTGGCTTATAGTAGCACGTTTGGCAGGATGTCTTGTTCCGGGGTGCGGTTGTAAATACCAGTAAGACTTTTCGTATCTATTGCTTTTCCCCACTGTATCTGTCAATCCGCCGCTTTCTCAGGTTATCCTTACAAACGCGCGGCCCTGCCATAAAATCGGAGTCATGTAGGCGGAGTGGAAGAGAGTTTGTTTATCCTCGCCTTGTAGGGATAAAATCCTAGGTTTATCCTCAATATGTAGGGATAAAGTTTAGGTTTATCCCCGAAATATAGGGGATAAACTTCTAGGTCTATCCTTGATGCGTAGGGATAAAGTTCGTACTTGTTTACGGTGCGGGAGAGGGAGGGAGCGTGCTCCGTATGAGTAAACAGAGGTCTATAGACGTCAATGGCTTCGAGACCTTGGCATGCGCCGAGGTTTTTGTAGTACCTCTCAGGTGCGAATGGTTACCCTTTCCACAAAGACACTAGCACAGCCTCGAAAAGCCTAATAAGCCTCGGTAACAAGTTGAACGGCTGACGGTGGAACCGTGCTCGTGTCGGCCAGGTAGAGATACCCCCGCCGTAACAGACACATTGGCGAACTGTCCACGGAGGTCAGTCAGGCCGCCGAGTTATACCAGCGATTGTCCCGCGAGAGGTCCAACGAAGTATCGACGAATGCCTGTGGTAATGTGGTGAGGTGTTCAAGACGTGTTCGTCTCACATGAGACTACTACTCACAAGATCAAGGTAATACAAATAACAAGGCAGCAGCCGCAGTTTTCTTCAAGCTCGCGTGTAATATACGTCCATTGAAGCTTGTGGTAGATCCTCACTCTGGCCCCGTTGTCAGACACGAGCCAGGGCGCCTTCAATTCTTTACGAGATTGGTAAAACAAGGGTGTGTGTGGGTGATGCGGCAGTCTACACGCTGGTTGGCGGGAGCGAGATCCAGATGGGACAGGTTGCGATTAGATGCCGGGGGATCAGTACCTACGAGTTCGTTTAACGTGGCTCCCTCCTGCATGGTGCTGCTGGGGTACTCAGCGGATATCCCCCACAACATGGAGGAGACGGACGTCGAGCACAAGGCTTCCGTCTCAAAGCGTTTAGTCGCCGCCTATCCGCTGGGCTGCGCTGACGTTTACACAATCTTATCGTCACCTAGGTCGTGGCGGTCGAGATGAACATGCGTCTAATCGAGGACGCAGCCAGCAATGAAGAGGTCATACTAGAGACCACACATTGGAGAAGAAGCACATGGAGACGAGCGAGATCTCGAAGACGCAGATGCGGTCGATTGTCGGACAGGTGGTAAGGAGGATATGGGTCTCTACCAGGAGGGGCAGTCCAGCTCCAGCGTGAGTGTGATTGAGGTTGATACCGAGTACGGTCTCACCAGCGCCATTCACGAAGGCCTTGTATCTTCTATAACGGCGTCCTCGGTGTCAAGTGGTTGCACGGCAAGTATCGGAGCTTCGTGGTTACTTCTACAGTACTTTTCTTAGCCTCTAACTTGAACATTAAAAACGAAATTTTTGGGCGGGGTCGGTAACGAGGCTATTTTCTGTTGTGCGGAAAACACCACTCCGCCCCTTCCCTCACTGTCCTATATGCTCCCTTTAACGATTTCCAGGTTCCTTTTTCCTTTTGCTGCGTTTGTCATGGCTATTGAGCTCATTGCGATGGCCGACTCTTCTACATCCCGATCTGCAGTGTCGTCTCTGATTAGAGACAACTCTAACGGACGACAGGCCTCTGATTCAGTAGCCGTTGCCTGTCCCCCGGCGACTAGTCGACCGTGTTTCCATGGCTCTGCGACTCATCTACCCCTCAGCTTGACGAGCTCAAACGTAGGACTGACTCACTCGACGCTCGCGTGGCAATGCTGGAAGCTAGAACACCAACGTAGCGTGAGAGATTACACGGAGAAATCGCCGCGCTCGTCGAGAGCCGCATCGACACACTTCTAAAATAGCCTACACAGCAACGGGGCGAGTTTAAGGGGGCATCTAGTGGAGGAGTAGTGGAGTGCGTAACTAGGGAAGAGCATACTCTCGGCATCCAACAAGGCCTGAGTCACACCGAGGAAAATTATAAAGCAGGATGAATGAGTTGAGGTTTAATTCGATTTGGGGTTTTGGGAAATGCGCCTGTCAATTTGTCCAACAGGACCACACCTGACAGTCTATTCAACAGGACCACACATACTGAAAAGCCTCCGCTTTTGCTAAGTTTTCACACCGCCTTCGTTGGAAATCGCCGTGCGTATCGCTGCGAATGATGGCCTGAACTGACCTGGAGTCCAGGCGCTCGGTTGTCGCCATGGTGAAGCCAAACAACTCAGGCGAGGGAAAGGCCATCGCAGGTCAAAGCTTTGCCAGTGGGTATCAGCCATATGCACCACGGCTGCAACAAATACGCGTAACGGCGCCGGCGGAAGTCTTTGTACACACGGGATCTCGGCGTGGGCTGGTCCAGCGCGCAGTCATTGACTGCATTACACGTTAGCAACTCTCTGCCGCCGCTGAGAACGCCTGCCATTCCGCTCGATATTGGACAAAGCCACCAACGCCGCACATGCTCTGCGAGAGCTGCCTGAGTCCCATCGGGGGCTCGTTGCGGGCAACAAGTAAGGCAATCGAACCGGCAATCATCCGAAGTGTTACTGGCGTCCTATAGGTGGAAATATCGTCGGCAGAAAACAAGCATGCGCCGACTGCTTAGCGCAGAGGACAGACAGACTTCGAGAAGGCGTGTTTCCGTATAATTCTCGGAACCAACGATACCTCCCACGCTCCGATGCTTACCAGCTCGGTTCCGCCCCGTGCGCTGTAAACCCGCTTGATACGTAGAGGTGGTTGCGTTGAGTAGTTTTGTTAGGGAAAAATGTTAACTCTTTGATTTTAATAGTTAACATTACTACTTAGATTACGTAAGCACCTACTGGAAGCGACTTTCCTCCCCACCAAAGCCGACCTCCCCGCGCCCCCGCCGCTTCCCCATCTATCCCCTCGCCGCCCACACGACAGAGACGCAGCACCTCGAACCAACAAGTCCTAACCCCCCTTGAGCTATGCCAAACCCAGCCACCCCCTCGCCACCCGCCACGAACCCCTCTCCCAGAAACCCCATCCACCCCAACAAGCCCACGACACCAACCGCCACCAGCACCCCCGCGAGTAACGTCCAACAGCGCGCCCCGCAAATTCCCACCCCCGCTCACTTCCACCCCACCATTCGCAAAGCCCCCGTCCACCCTCCCTCCCCTCTGCCGACGGGCGGGCACTTCCGCCACAAACAGGCGGCGGCGGGCGGTGGATCTTGCGCGATACCGATGGATGGATGCTCTTCCGGCGAGAACACAACCGCCCTCCCTCCACGCCGCAAAAGCAGAGACACGGGACTCGAGCCGATTTCCTCCACGTCTCGATTTTCGATAACGCATCCGCGGCGAGAAGGATGCCAGACGCGAAGGAGACGGTGGGGGCAGAGGGGATGTGGCGGCCCAGTGGGAGCGTGGTTGGTTGCGCTGAGATCGGACTGGTAAGGCGTGCCGAAACCTGGCAGGGGGACGGGGTGGTTGGTTGGGGTTGGAGATTTCTTTGACGAATTCTTGCCCAGGGTCATCCGTGGAGCTGCTTCCGCTTGTGATCAGAGCTTGTTTGTGGCCCTGCCGGTTAGCAGGAGATTTACGGTGAGTAGAGAGTGCTTAGCGGAGATGCCGCCGCTGCCGGCGTGGGAAAGATGCCGTGGTGGTGCTCTCATGCAGACGATGTTCTTCGTCCAAGCTACTTAAACCCATAGAGCAGAAATTTTAATGTGAAGAGTTTGTAGAACACTGATAAACCAAGTTTTTAACATATGTAGTGATTGCAATGTTATTCTTCCGGACCGACGCCATAAAGCAAAAAATTGCAATCGCCGAGGAGCTAAAGTAATCATCCAGATAACCTTAGAACTACTCGCCATGAACACAATATTCAGCAAATCATTCCCACAGTCACACGTTCGCTTCGACCTCAGTCAACTCCCGCAAATGAACCTGAGCCCGGCCCACCTTCTCCTGCACCCGCCTCTTAGTGTCATCCAACAAGCCGATGACTCTGCGGAATCCACTGTGCGACGCCTCGATATACGCCTCCTTCTTCATCCACCGCCATTTTGCAGCCCTGAGGTTGCCGACCTCTGTTGCCAGCTCGTCCGCCGCTCCCATGCCTGTGCTTTTCCTCGAGGCCATGCGCTGTCGAGCCGAATACAGGTCATCGTTAACTTGCTGCAGGTGCGCGAGCACGCTGGAGCCGCCGGCCTTGGATTCGATTGACTGGAAGACCGCGCTAGCTTCATGGAGGTCATCAAGGAGTTGTCGATAGTGGCTGAGTCGCTCTTGTTTGGCCTGGCGGGCTTCTTGCACGCGGTTTCGAATGGCTTGGCGATGTGACGCCAGGGCTTCGGCAAGGTTGTTGAGGGGAATAGCTAAAGTCAATTCTCAGCCAAAGGCTCATGAAAGAAAGAAGAAGGGTTTACGTACCTTGCGGGGCAAACTCAAACACCTCTTGCTCCTGCTCCGCATCATCATCCTCGACAAACACTCCTGTGCTGCTTTTGTCCAGGAGACACAAAAGCATCTTCCTGTAGAGGTCGATGGGGAGCCGTCGTGGCAGAAACCTCTCCGCAGCGGCGTAAAAGGCGAAGATCAGGACGTAGACCCCACAGTCGTATGTATTCGGTTGCGTTGGACATTCGCGTTCGACAAAGTGCCACCATGGACCTTCCCCACATGGGAAGAGGGTGGACAGCGTTTCCCGGGCCCAGTTCGTGGATCTTTCCCTTGGCATCGAGTTGAAGTAGTGCATGTCGTTCTTGCGAATGTCGTAGATGGCAAGGGACCAGTGGCTGCCGTATTGATCATGCAAAGGAATGAGCATGTGCTGCACTACGGGGTCGATAATGTAACTAGGAGTGCCAGCCTCCACGTGGCAGGTGTCTAACATGGACGACGAAGCTGCCCGTGCCGTGAGTAGCATCAACACGTCGTAAACAAGGGCGTCGTTGAGCATCATTGCTGAGCGCAGTCGTTGTAGGTCGAGTGTTGCATGGCTTGGTGATCCTTTTCCGCTACGTATGCGGGTGTCATGAGAGGGGGATATTGGATCGTATGCTCGGGCCTGGTGGGCCTGCTCATCAGTCCTGCCGTCTGAGGAGTTACCGACCGCTTGGGCTTTTTCGCTCGGGATGGTGTCGAAGAACTGACGACGGCCTCTGTGCTGCCGTCCTCGATGACGAGAGACAACCGACGTTTCGCAACGCCATTGCTTGGAGATAGCACCTGAACCTCATTGTCGTCGCTGTCGCCAGGGCCGGCGTCACTGCCGCCATGGCTGCCGGAATTCAAGCCGTCCATGCCGTCGTTGAAGGGATTTGACATCCCTTTCAAGCCATCTGGCAGGATTCTGTCCAGGGCGTGCAGCCCGATCTCCACACCTTCCAAAGGGGTAGGGGCTGTGCTGTCGCGAGCGCTGCTTTGACCATCCCGTTCTTGCTTCTCGGCGCTGCTTTTATCATCCTGCTTTTCCTCCTCGACGCTGCTTTCATCGCGCTGCTCTTCTTCATGGGCGCTGCTTTTATCTTCCTGCACTCCCTCGGTATTGTTCTCTTCATCCTCGTCATTGCGGTCGGTTCTTGCGGTGGCCTCGTTCTGCATCGTTCGAATTAGCATGGAGAAGCCGTCGGTGGCGGTGGAGCTATACCTTTCTCGGTGTTTCCAAGGATTGCAACAGCTCGATAGTGTCCTTTGGTGACCATTCGCGGTCCTTGCCAATGCCCCGTGTCCGCACTCCCCCAGCGCGACGTAGGTCTCTGGCAGCCTGGAGCTTCGGAAGGGCCTCGTCGAAAGCGCAGCGGAATGAGGCGTAGCTCAGTTTCTTGAAAAACTCCAACGACGTGACGGTGCCGAAGTGAGAGTCAAGGTCAGCGGCGGTAATGGACCACGCCTTGCAGATACTGGCCTTGAGGGATCTGATGCGCGTCGTTGTCTCTGACTCCAAGTTCGGGGCAGTTGATGGGTTGGAGTCGGGATGCCCAGCGGCGCTCTGGCGCCCGTACTTCTTCTTCGACGTGGGGTACTTGTAGACCATGGGCGAGGAGTTCTCGCGAGTCCGGCTGTCGACCGCGGTGACCAGTGGCTGCAGCATTTCTGGTGTGCACGGCGCGTCGGCCATTGTGTCGCGTCGGCGATGGTGCAGGCCTCGCGGCGTGCGTCGTGTCCAAGGTGCGAAGCAGGCGCCGTCACCTCAGCGAAGTTGTGCGCGGCGCGCTGACGAAGGTGGTGGGCGTCGCGTCGTGGGCCGCGTCCAAAGCGCGACGGGATGACGGGCGCCGGCGCAACTCCGGGTGGAACTGCGGGTAACTCTTAGCCCGTCCGGACGAACCCCATTGACTTGACTTGAAAGGATAAATAGAATTTCATTTATGCCGCGTACGTGGTTCAATAGTACTGGTGCCGTGATGCTGGGGAAATTTTAGAACTGGTTGAAAATTCTCCGGTTGCGACATGTAAAATGTATGGAAGCCGGGCAAGGGAACAAGGAGAGGCGTAAAGTTTTAGATACAAAGGATAAACAAGTTGTGAACGACGTAGAAGAGGGTACGATATAGAAAACATAGCTTGAATTGGAAGCTGGTGTGGGTTGGCTTTTAAGTTAGGATGACTTGATTATTTGGCCTGACCTTCATCAAATGCCCGAGGGAACAGATCACTCCAGCTGCCACAAGTAGTACTCAGAAGCTCAAAAGGACAAACAGACATCGCCAACGGGCTTCGCTAACAAAGGTATCGCAACCCCAATAGCCAGCACAGCAAAGAATCTATAAACCATCCCCTGTCAAGCACTACCGGCCGACGTACTCCAAGAACGGCAAACGCCAAAACCCCGCGAACCAAGTTGTGCACCTCGTACCCTCTTTCTTACACCCACCGCCACAAAGAAGCCAGCCCTCCGTCCGAAGCGTCCCTACCATATCCCACGTACACGCCTTCCCACTCGACCTCCAGCCATAGCACCGTTTTCCCTCATTGCAAACACCCTACATGCCCGTACACCCTTGGTCCAAATCTTCCGCCTGCTCCACCCCCGAAGCCTCGCAATGCCGGACTTGGGAAGGGCCTGGGCAGAAGCTTTGGCAAGAGCCTTAGCGACCAGACTGACTGGGTTGTGCCATGGTGAGAGTGGAACGAAGCGGCTTGGGTTGCTGGTGCGGGTCGTGGTGTGCGGCGAGTAGAGGTTAGGCCGGAGTGGCGTCCTGGGTCTAGGAGGGGCGGTTAGTAGTAAGGGTTATGGTGGCGGGTTAGTTATAAGAGGAGCTGGGTTCGAGAGTGGGACACTGGGGTTGGATTATGCACTGCAGCGCGCAGGGAGAGGGGGTGGTTGTGGTGGGCGCATTTGAGTTTTGGCGAGGAATAGGGAGGGGGGAGAGTGTGATCTGTAGGATTTGGCGAGGGATTTACGGGCGAGTGCGATAAGCGGCTATTGTGACGTCTCGGATAGTGGGTGGGTTTCTGGTTCTCGCTGGGTCTGCAGCTTCAGACTTGGCGGGACTGTGTCTGGTGCCTCCGAGAATCCCATGATGCGTCGTCTATGTACGCCCCGACAGGTATCCAGTGCATAGAGCCGTGGGTTATTCGCCTCTGAAGGGTTCGTGGAAGAGAAACGACGAGCTTGGCGCGGCTTAGTTAGTCGTGTGATCGAGGTCGAGCTGTACTGGATGTACTCGTTGGCGCGTATGCACAAGCATGGACTGGTGCGCTGCTGGCAACCAGTAATGCTGTGAACGTGGTAAGAGGTGGGTAACTGCGGAGCAGTGGCTGGGCAATGCTTTCCGAAGTAGACTAAGCAGATCCTCGGAGCGAGCACGCTGCTGGTGCACCTTCCACCCCGGAGAGCCCTCATCGGCCATGCATGATTGCCCAGAGTGGCGTTGCAGCGTCCTCCTAAACGAACGAGAAATCGATACTGCTTCCTCCACCGGGAGCGTATCAAGAAGAGTATAAAAGGAGCGAACGAGACGTCGTCGAAGAGCAACATTAGCCGGTCGGTCAAGGCAGACTCTTAACTCTGGAGTCTCCGTGACAGATACCTGCTACAAACCCAGTCTCTCACATCTCTTCCTCTTTCTTTAGTATAGGCCGTAACCATTCCAGCTGTAGAACCAAGCCCATCCGCGCATGACCCCACCAAACGTGCAAGTGTCGCACTCGCTCTAGACACCGCCGCGATCTCGTTGAGATTGGCGCGAGGGGGCGCTCGCTGTTGCACTCGACACGATGGAATTTAAGGCGTGGTAAAGGATGGTCGGGGGGTGGAGATGTCTCGTGGGCGCTGGCGGTGGTTTCATGGGCGTGGTACGTCCGATGGGCGATTAATGGATGGTGAAAGTTGTTGGCACGGCGCGTGTGTGACGGGAAGTATGTCTGGTAGCTTCAGCCATGCACGGGGTGGCGGCCGTGGTGCGCAATGAGCAACAGCGGCTCACTGTTTGCGGCACTGGTTGTGTTGTCCAGCAATAGGGTAATGTGAGTCGAGGTGGAGGGGGATAGGAGTGAGGTTTCGATGGCCACGGACAACACGTGCGGTAGTTGGAATACACACGTCGCGTTTTGCAGTGATTCCAGTAGCCTGGGTCCCCAGCCCGCCAATCCAGGGTACACTTACAAGGATTTCAGGATGACCCAGGCATACGTTCCGTGCCCATCTCCATGCATGCTACAGCACACTCACCACTTCCTCGATGGGGACGCACACCCGCCCGTTTAGAATTTAGCATATGGTTCAGTTGCGGCTCTGCGGGTACGCCAAACCTATCTCGGCTCAACACCATGTCAAGCATCTTGAAGCAACTCGATTATCAAGCTGCCGATAAATCGATCTCAACCCACCATCTGCTTCGGGTTGACCACCTCGATCCGGGGCTACCCAGCTGGCATTCCGCCTGCTTCGTGAGGCGGGTTGTGGTGGGTTAACCCTGGCTTGACCATCTGCCAGTTTCCCTTCAGCCAAGTCGACGAACCCAGGACTGAGCACATTGCGCACCTCCACAGCGAGACCACGTGACTCCAACCTTCCCTCCGCGCGTCCTTTACTGGCATGAAGGAACCAGCAGCGACGTGTCAGACCACGCCGAACCACACCCTCCCGCCGCCAACGCCATCCACGCTTCATCCAAGCATGCCTGTCGTGAGCACAGCCTTGTGCGCAACTCTGCCGCGTCGCCGGCCAAGCACATGGCCATACTGCTTGGTAAATCCAAGCAATCACCCGACTCGAGCGCATTTGGGCCTTCCGCAACAAAAAGCGCAACGGTAATAAAAGGATAACTAAGATAGGACTAGGCGACGCGGCTGGAGAGATAGAGGGTAGATATAAGGTGCGTTATACTAGACAGCTCGGTGTAGGGCTAAGCGCTATTCCAAATCAGGCTTGGCGGCGCGTGGGAGAAATCGCGTGCCGCCAAGACTCTGAACGGTTCAACGGCTCCGGCTTCGTCCGTCCTCCCCAGCGCTCTTCCACTGCATCTCTGCCAGCATTTTTAACGCCCTCCCCGCCTCAACCCGTCCAGCCCTCCTCGTGCATATTGGCGGGTGTGCACGATGCCGTCGTCGGAGAAGGAGGAAGAGGAAGGCGCTGGAGTGGGTGCTGCCGGGGGTGGACTGGCGAGGCCCGCCAGGGTGCTCGCAGGATAGGTGCGCCGCGTCCTTGCGGAAGCGAGTGGGGTGGCGGCTGGGTGAGTCAGTGCGGAAGCGTACTGGCAGAGCTGTTGCGGGCCGTGATGTGCATGCCGGTGGTTGCGGATAACGGGAGCGCGTATGGGGCGAGGGAACGGCGGTGATGGCAGGGGAGGGCTCTTCGATGGCGGGGGAGGGCTCTTCGATGGCTGGGAGAGATGTGGTGGGTGGGCCTTGCTGGGGGGTCGGAGCGGTTGCAGAGAGAGTGCGCGGATTCGATTCGACGCTCTGCGGGCGTGACGCGTGCGGCCAGATGGGAGGCAGTCGGTGACGGGGGACTTTGTTGCTGGGTTGCACAGCCAGACAAATCGCGCCAAAGCAGCGACAACAACATCCTCCCCGTCCACCCGCGTAACACGCTTACAGGAAACCACCCAACGCGCGTCGCTCCGCTCGCCAGTTCCGATCCTCCCATCAACCCCCCCGCCGGACCCCTCGCTACATACCCCCACCCTCTTCGCCAAACCACACCGCTAACCAACAACTCACTACCGCAGTACAAGCCACCCACCCAGAGTGCACCCCCCATCACACCGCCCGCGTCCCCTCGCGCCGCCCGGCCAGCCCCGCGCGCACGCACCGTCTCCCTGCCGCTCCGCCCCTTGCCGCGTCGGGCACCCCACCAACCCACAAAAGCGAGTGCCGGGCCTGGTTTGCTCCACGGTATCCTGGATGCACATCGCGCGAAGGACGCAGTTGCCGCACGTCCATGGTTCGCGTCGCGTCGCGCTGTGACAGCAGCTCGGCGCTGAGCTGGGGGGAGGACATATCGAGCCGGCTGGCTTTGTTGGTTGTGGGCAGGGAGGGGGTGGTGCTGTTGGGGGCGCGCGAGTGGCTAGCAAATGACCTTTTTTCGACGCTGCGGCTCGCGGCGATGGAAGGGGATCGCTGTCGGGTCCGCGCTGATTTTTGCGTTGCGCTGTGGCTGGCCTGCCGCTTTGTTCTGTTTACCTCTGTGGCGCTGTGTTGCGGGGGGCGGATTGGTGTGTTTGATCTGCTTGGATTGCTCCGTACGCATAATCCGTTCGGCCTGGTCAATCCCTCCCTATGCTTTTTTTGCTGGTCGTGCCCACCTTGCTTCACCCGCCCTACCCGCTCCGCTCGCATCGTCCCTTTCGCTCGCCTTGCGTATTGCCGGGCATCATTACTCGGGCCTAGCCTCAAAACCCCCATCCACGTGCCCCACCAATTGCCCGCAAAGGCGGCCCTGAAGCCTCAACGAACATTCGAGCCAAGGCCGATCACACAAGTCGCCGCGATCCCTAACTGACACCCTCGCCATCATCTCCGAGCACCCCCCGTCCTCAAAGCCTATATCACCCCACCGACCCCGATTGCCCGACACCCGAGCGGCTCCAGCGCCTTCGTACCAGCGTCCACCCCTCCATAGTCCGTGGCGCCTTTTTCTTTGTTCGGCTGGCTGACGGCTTGCTGCCACTGCAGCAGGTGGGTGGATGGGGATGTGGCCGAGACGCCCGAGTGGCCCACCAGCTTAGTGTTGGTGGCCTGGTCTGTGGGGGGGAGAGGGCGGAGGGGGAAGATGGGCGGGGTGTGGGCATCTGCGGGATATTGGTAAATTAGGCTCAACAAACGAAACATGTTTTGGTGGCTGGTGCCGTTAACGCTGCGATGCGCGAGGTGGTGCTGAGAAGGCTTCGGTTGGGGGATAGGGTTTTCGTGGAGTGCTAACACTGGGGGGCTGGAGCGGAGAGGTTTGGTGGTGGGGCGGCGCTCGCATGTGGGAGAAGGTGGTATGGGGAGCGGAGGAGGTGGATTTGGATGGGGCTGGTGCTGGGGGTTGTTGGCTTGAAGGGATGGACATATGGACCTTGAGGTATAAACGGAGTTATTACCTGGCGTGCTCAATCTCAATTGCTCTCGATCTCTGCTACATGTCAGCTACTACCAGAACTGTTCTGGCTGTGCAAAGCGTATATAGGCAGATAGCCTCGTTAAACGCCAATACAGGACTGCCCTGAATCGCCGCACGCCTACATATTTCTATACCGGTGCGGGTTTTCCTTTCGTAGCAAGACGGACTGGAATCTCGAATGCTAATCACAACCACGCCTCCCTACTCACATCCCCGGACATACAGTAGTGGGATTATACTAGAGCTCATAGACAAACGTGCTCGCCGTCGCGTGCCTATAGCCTCTTCTATCCATATTTCCCTAAATATCCGCTATACGCCTACAGGTCGTCGTATTCCGAAATTGAACGATTTTCGGCAGCGGCACGGTCTTGGGGGGAGAAGAGACCGAGACACTAGGAGAATGGGGAGATGAATTTTGCTGTCGACTTGGGGGCGTGACGAAAAGAAGAAGCCAGGAATGTTAATTGTGGGGATATTGATCCGTAGCCTCAGGAGTTGATGGCCAGGACAGATGAAACTGTCCGGTAGTTGACTATCTACCCACAAGACTCCCAAGCGCATCCACGAACGATCACTGGTTAGCATATATTTGGTGCTACTGCTCAATGGGTCCAGCCCACGGCCTGCGCCATACCTACTATTTCCGCGCAAGGAGCGCCGCATTACTCAGTCCAAAGACTCCCCGCTGCTCTTCCACTACACGTATAGTCTCCCTACAACCTCCTCTCCAAACCTTCCGCATAGATAGTTCCTGTCCCTACTCGAACGGCCTCTCAACCCTTCCCTTCCCTACCAACCGCGTACCCCAAGTTTCTTACCCTATCCCGGTGCACCCCACGCAGAAAATGCCCTGCCTCGAATTGCTCCGAGCCGCGTCGCTGCAGTAAAGCTGGGTAGCCGTCTTGCAAATCCGATATGGAGCACGACAGCTCGTTAAACTAGTCGATTGTTGTCAGGGGCGGTTGTCGTCAGGGCGACGGATGGACAGCAATAGTGCCATGCGTATCAACGGCACTAACAAAGGCGCAGGGTTGCTCCGGGTTCTCGACTTAGGCGGACGGCAGCCTGTCGTGTCTTCGGCGCGGTCTTTGGCGCGCAGTTTGGCGGCGGCCAATTTTGCTTCTGTGGGCGTACGCCAAAAGATTGAGTCGAGATGCTTAGTATTTGTCGGGCGGCGAGTGGGACGGCTACGTCATTCGCGAAGACGGGTCCGGGCCAGTCTTCCTTTAGCCCGCCACTCTACGTGGGGTTAAAGTGTAGCGAGGAGGGGAGAGCGGAGATGTCTGGTTTAAGGGTCGCGCACGGACGTCTTGGCGGCCGGGTCAAAAGGCCATGCGTGGGGAAAAGAGCCGGCCACGGGTCGAAGAACACCAATTACCCCAGTCCAGACTCCTAGCAGCCCTCCACTATATACTCACAATATAAGGAAGTGCATTGTTAGAAAGCTAGTAGTCTATACTCGGCGGACTTGATTAGACTTGCCGCTTTCAGCGCTGGTGCAGACGAGGAGATGTCCTTCTTGATAGCGTAGATCTCGTGGGTGCCAAGCCTGGTATCCTCCTCCATCTGGCCGTTCTTGCTGTTGGTGCCGGAGAAGACGACCGTGTCACAGTCGCGCTTGGCACAGAACTGGATAGCAAAGTGGCCGAGGCCGCCAATGCCGAGGATGCCGACACCGGCGCTGAGTCGATGCTGTAGTCGTCGTAGCATGTCCAGGCGGTCGCAATCAGAAGCGAATCGTTGGAAAAAGCGGCGTTGGAGATAGTCTGGATTTGAGTGGGAGGTTGGTAGTGGCTCCATGAAAAAGACGGCGAACGATTAAGTGCCTGGAGGGTCTGAGCAGCTCTTTAAGCCGCGGTAAGTAAGGCGCGTACGCAGAAATTGATCGTGAACGATAAAGAGCTGAACCTCGGGTGTGTAGATGACTGTTGCAGTGGTTCAGATAGCCGCGTATGCAGGGGTGGCCGACGAGTGACCATGTTGGGGAGAGTGGGGGGCGAGGAACAGACTGTGGAAGACGGACGGGTGGGGGTACCTGAGCCGCTTCTTCTTGAAGCAAATGCATCAACATCATCCGCTGCTGGTAGCCGGTACGGATCTCCAAGCGTCAGCACCAACCTACAGTCGCCGACGATTTTCTCCTGTTTTAGACAAAGTCGGGTGCCAACGCCACTGGCGGTGATCCTCTGAACTATTAGTTGAAGTTGCTGGGAAAACCTTCGAGTCTGCGACGTGGAAGGTGGAAGGAAGCCGTTTCACTCGGGAGGATGTGGTTGCCGGGGATAGGGAGCGAAGTGGCTACCTCTATCACCAACACATCAACCAGTAGGGGGTTGGCGACGAGCACGGTGGCCGTTTCGCCCGGGCGCGCGTTGTCGTCTGTCGTCGCGAGAGAGGAATCATTTGGCGCTACCGGGTGCGTGGTTAGGGCGGGTGGGGTGTGTCGTTTCACTTGGGCGTATAGCTACTGGGGTCTTTGGTTTCTTTTCCAGTCTGGTGAGTGCGTGGCGATGACGGATAGTAGCATACTGCATTACCAAAATGTTGATAAACACGAGGTTAGCGGCGAGCTGTCTTAGAAGATTTCGTTGTCACCACTAAAGATTACTGGGAGCATGGCCAGGTCGGGCGTAGGAGGGGAGCTGCTGGAGGAGGCGGGAGATGGCAGCTTGGGTAGAGTCGGGCAGTAGGATAGTGGATAGCAGTCCTCTCTTTTTTCCCTTTTCTTTTTGGTCTGAGATTTTCTAAGCTATGCCTTTCAAGTAAGCCGCACATTACTCGCTTGAAGTTTCTGACAACTACCTGGCGGCCTGACTTTCCCCATCCCCGAACAGGCTGCAGCTGTTTGTCATGGCGTTAGCTTGCTTAGACGTTTACGGAAGGTGAAGTAAGCCTATTCCCGGAAGGCGTTCAGTTTGCATGCCGAAACTGTAGCCGTACGACTAGCAAGGCCGGCATTGAGACAATGTTGGATAATGGAGCATCCGCTGCGGTGACAGTCGCCAAGTGTTCAAACGCGACATCATCAACTCAAGCAAAACCTACCCAGGCTCGCGACCACACACTCAGCTGCGTTGCATCGCAAACGGGGATGGAGCCTGGCTTCGTCGAAAGTCTTCAACACCATCAAGAATCCTTCTCGCGGTCCGCGCTACGATACCTCGGCAGCAAGGTCGGGCGGGCTAACAGGTCGGAGAGATGGAATTGGTAGGCGGTGAAAGCCACTTAGGCTGGTCCTCTAGTTTCGGTTTTGTAAATAAATGAGATCACCAAGGGCGAGAACGTGAAACGGTGGTTAGGTTGACGGCTGGCCTCGAGTGGATGAGTACATGCTGGCTGTGACCAGGAAACTAGGGAGCGGAGGATGGCGACGACGACGTAGACTTGATTATGATGACGTCATCGTCATCGTGTTCCTCCTCATAGCGCCCACTGCCGCTGCCGTTGCCACTGGAGAGGTCGATGAGCTCTGTGCTGGCGACACACGTCTCGTTATCTTCCCCACTATTCATCGTCGTCACCGGCGATGCTCAGCAAGGCCTTGCAGAAGAGCTTGCCCGGAACTCATCGCGATCGCAGACGGTGGCGACGGCGACATGTTGGAGTTTCGCAGAAATGTGACCTTGATAGTGCGGAAGGTGGTCGAGGGCTTCCAGAGCGACGAGAACAGTTGGGCGAAGGATGCACTAAAAATGAAACTGCGTGGAGGATCAGCTGGAGTAAAGTCTCCTGTAATGTTACGGTGTGAGATGTACACTTGCTCGACTGTCAAGGGTTGGCCGGAATTCGTTGCCACACCACAAATATTGGCCTATCTATCACTTCAAGGCAAGGGTTCGTCGCGTTACCTCCAACATTTTCGACACCATGCACACCAGCTCGGTTTCTGACAGCTTGGCCTGCCAAAGAAGCCACCGCCAAAAAAAGTACGGGGTGGGACGCGGTTGTC
The DNA here is from genome assembly GCA_023082095.1 of Dothiorella sarmentorum. Taxonomy (NCBI): domain Eukaryota; kingdom Fungi; phylum Ascomycota; class Dothideomycetes; order Botryosphaeriales; family Botryosphaeriaceae; genus Dothiorella; species Dothiorella sarmentorum. The sequence goes on from JAJMVL010000146.1 coordinate 24,964, forward strand.
TTTTGGCTCGCGTGCATGTCGTTGGGATGATGGTAGGGCGACTCGGGCGCGTTGTCACTGGAGTCTGTCAGCTTCATTCTAGTAGTGGGCATTGGGAGGACTTGCGAGAGGTAGAACTCGGGCGCGATCGTTGGGGGTTCTCTGGTGGGACAGGTCGCTGAGGTCGCCGTTTTACTCGAGTGCATGTCGTCGGGGGTGGTCGCTGGGAGGTTGTCAGCCTGGGTGCAGCGTACTGTCCTTTTTCTGCAGGTCTTCTCCTTTCTGACCTGAGCTTTCTAGACCTGCAGATGTTGTATTCCTCATCCATGAACTCAGATCGTTTCTTGGGCCGGCGACGTAGCCGTTCGGGTACCAGGAAATACCATGGCGACACGGTCGTGTGGACAGCTCGCCATCTCGAACAGACCTGTGAGTAATTGACCGTCTAGTGCTTGCAATTGCTTGTGATGGGCATGAGAAGGGGGCGAAGCCATCTCTATATGACCGAAATACTTACTGCGATGCAACCGCACCCTGCTCCGCTCCTCTTCCTTTCCCCGCCACTGCTCACAATCGAACTTGCAAAGTAAGCTGCCAGTGCTTGTCCACTTAGCAGAATATACCACCAAGCCCTCCGCGTAAGCGGCTTCGTCTGACCCCTCGGCATCGGCCTCAGGTCCAAGATGATGGCAGCCTCGCAAGCCCTGGAAGGAAGCCCGACCTCGCCGCAAGTCGCGAGATTACGCAGCCCATGCGCATGTCCGGCCCCCCCTCATGGTATACTGCACCCGAGACAGCAGTTCCCATTCGACGGGCCACAGCACCACCCGCAGCCCGCCTCTCTACCGACGCCTCAAACCCCGTTATAGAATGCGTGCAGTCGCCGTTTCGAGAGCGCGCTGCGTGCCGGCCGGCCTCACTCGGAACGCATACACGCATGCCGACCGCGCCGGTCGCGAGTGTAGATGGCGGGTCGCGTCTGGTCGATCGGGCAGCCAGCTGGTCGTAGTTGTCGCGCGGTCGGCGGGGGCACGGAGAGTGAAAAGGAGCGAGCGGGCAGCAGGGCGTGCGTCGCTGCGGAGGGTGGGGAGCGGGCGGAGGCGCTGTGGTGGAGAGAAGGGAGGGGACAGAGAAGAGGTTGTGAGAGCGCGGCGGTTCATCGTGGAGCCAGTCGCGTTTGCGCGGTCAACGGCGCTAGGCTGTTTTGGAACGTCACCCACGTCACGCACTCAGCTTCCCCTCCAACTTCGACAAAGACCAACCCAACGCACAACTCAGACTACCGATGAACTCCACCATTTTCGCGCGAGCGAGCTTGCGACACTGGCTGACGGCGATGGGAGGGTGCTCCGCGCCACGCCGCAGTGGCAACACAAAGTGGCCGACGGAGACGACGGCACGGGTGTCGAGTCGGATCCGCCGGTCGAGGCACTGTGCGAGCGGTACATTGCTTCTCGCGCGTCTCTCGTTGAGGGAGCAGACGTGGCGGAAGAGGCCGCGACATCGCCGTCCAGCAACGCTACTCGTGACAACAGGTAAATTCCAGGCTTCCTTGTTGCAACGCATACTCACCGGCACTGATCATGCTGATGCTAGTCCATCCCCCGCCACAGCCATTCCTGAATCTCCAGCTTCAATCTCTTCCACCGTTCCCGGCACCGCATCATCAAAGCCGTCCGCCCGCCCTCAAGCACCAAGGGGTTTTCGCATCCGTCGAACTCGCGTCGTCATGGGAGAGAGTTGCATCGGAGTTTCGAAACGCAGCAGGCCTGGCAGGATGGGTATGGATAGAGTGAGGAGTGGGCGAAGAAGCGGAGGCGGAGGACTTGACTTTGGCGTGTACGCGCTGGATATTTGAACCCGTCGCTCTCCTGCTCAAACGCAGCGAGAGCCCCCCGCCCAAAACCCACGCAGGCCACCAGTGCCTGACCCGCGCTGCACCACCACCCGCCACGCGTCGTGCGAAGGGCAGGAAACCTCCTGCTTCCGCTCTGAAATCCAGAGAACCGCCCGCCCTCCACAACACTCCTTCGACCGGTAGCCGTCCATCGCCGCCAAAAGATCCCCCACAGCCTTCGTGCCGCACACGCCGTCCTCGCTTTGCTCACCTCCGCCCTCGCCACCTACGCCTTCGTCCGCGCCTTTTTTCATCCACTGCTTCTGCCTCGCCGCCCAGGCGCCCCGCCCCACTCGAGCGCGCGATGCGTGCCTCTCCCTAAATGCTGGCGATCTTCTGCTTCCCGATGCTTTCTTCTTGCTGATGGTGCTCATCGATGGTTCGGACTGCGAGGGGCGGGGGGTTACCGTTCTGGCATGTTCGGAGTTGCACGGCGTTGGACTAGTGGCGGCGAACTTTACCAGCGACGAGGCTGAGGGATTCATCTTTTTAGGGATGTAAGAAGGGTGGTGTGCGGAGGTTGTGGCGGGAGTAGTGTTGGCTGGGGGGGTTGGTGGAGGGGAGTGGTGGAGGGGTAGAGGCTGGGCGGGCGGGCGGGCGGTACTTTAAAAGTTTGGGCGGAGGTTTGGGCGGAGCGGCTTGCTTGATGTGAGAAATCGTTTTTGGGGGTATTTGCTCCCTCCGCGGGTGCTTTTCCCGGTCGTGGCACGTGCGGTTTCTTAGATGGTGGGGATGGGAGGTGGGCGGGTTGGGGGGTTGAGGGGGGGTTAGTTAGAGATTCTGAGCCAACGCTTGGGAAATTCGAGAATTTGGAGCTGTTGGATCTTTTTACGCTGCCACTATATGCCTGGAGATGACTTGCGGGCTCTACCATGTGTGTGTTCTTGGTTGACAGATTTGCAGCCGTTACTGTGGGCGGGCATCGGCTCGCTCTGATTGGCCGGATGCTCTGCGCGATCGACACTTCAAAAGTTCTGGCCAATTTTTGCTTTTATCGACATTTTTAACGCATGCATCGCTTCTTCCCACAGTTCCAAGACTCCGCAGGTACTTTTCCAGACCTCTCCGCCAAATGGTGGCTGTGTTGTTGCCCGTCGACCTATGCTCGATCCGCGGATTTCCTCGCGCTTCCGGCACCAACTGGCCCGTGCGCACACTGGCGCCCGCAACAACCACAACGCCGAACCGCCATTCCACGTCCGGCTTAGCCCAAATACGCCGCCAACCACACACAACACCCTCGCCCAAAAAAAAAAAAGGCCTAGCCATCGGCCATCAATCCTCCGCCTTGCGCAAAGCTAATCGCCTCTGCGCGCTCGTGACCAGGAAACCATATTTTCGACAACCTATCTTTCGCATCCATCAAAATGACTATCCTCGCCAACAGCGTCCCCGTCTGGAACGCCTTGTATGCATGCATGCTTGCACCCGAAGACCGAGCACAACCGTCGTCCTCCAGCAACCCAAACACATACGACCGGTGTCCTTCGACCCACCGCATCAAGCCTCGGGCTCTAGCCTCTGCTCGCCGTCTCGGTGATTCGCCATCTGCATGAAGATTACCATACTTCGCCATGCAGCCGACACCAGCACCGCCTTCCAGTCCGCTGCGCTTGCTGAAAGACCACGTCATGTGTTCTCCGCTTACCTGCGAGCACCGACTCGTCGCCGCGGCTGGAATGCTCACCAGCGCGCTGCTCCATGTCACCCCGCTCAACCCGCTGCCCGTAAAGCTTGACTTCTGGCACAGGTCCCCTCCCCAACGTACCGCACCGCGGCGTCTTGCTCGCTCGCCGCAGTGGTCTTCCCGACTGTGATCCGCAGTTGCTCGGGCAGCAGACGAACACGGCTAGGACGTCGGCCGTAATGGCCAGAGGCTTGCCTCTGGGGAACTGTACGTGCTAGTGACGTGACTTCAACGGTCATAACGATATGCCCTCCGGTGGCATGGGCGGCGATGGCGGTACACGATGGCGCTGAAGGTACGCGCGACGTGCGTGTGTGGCGCTGTGACGCTGGTGTCGCCGTCTTGTCTTGGGCTGTGTGGGCTGCCGAACTGGTGACACGGAGCAGACTGCTGTAGAAGTGAATGCTGAGGGAGGTCTCCGTGGGTTGGACGATGAGGTTTGTGAACGCGTACAAGATGCCGAGGTGGGAGATGTACTTGGTCGCTAGAGTATGGCCGACTGCTCCTGTACCGTAGGTTGGATGGCTGGGCAGAAGAGGTAAAAGGTGAGTGTTGGACCTGGTAGCTTCTAGTTACCTACCAAGAGTTTCCTACCAAGAGAGGCGTTGCAACCAGGCATAATACTCCGGATCACTGGGTCTGTCACTCTGCGCACCATCCACACTTCCCTTCACCTCGCCCCTACGACGTCCTCATTCCCCCACCACGGACCCATCGCTAATATCCCGCGACAGCTAAGCCTTCGAAGAAAAAATCACGACCTCCGGGCCGGCCTTCCTCAACCCCTCCCATCGACCGCTTCGCGCTTTTATGTAGATAGAGACAAGAGCGAACTATCCAGCGCGCAGCATTAATGTCGGCCCAAGGAGAATTTTCCTTCTCTGCTGGAAGGTAAGACGGAGACGGTAGCTGTGTTTTCCAGCTCCGTACACTAAATCCCCACAAACGCTCCCCGCTTAAGGATAGAACGTGCTTACTTTATAGAAGCACGTAATGGAAATGGCTTCTGCTGTTTCTTGGGGAATTGGGCATCATCCCTCACTCCAGCTATCGTGCATCGTACGGGCACAGTCCAGGAAGAGTAACCAAATAGCCATCACAGATGATGCTATACCGGCCCGCCGTATATCATAGACGAATTTCTTCTACTCTCCTTGCAGGCATCCTAGCCATCACCAGCCCCGCCCTAACCCCCAATACCTGCTTGGAAAACCTACCCGCTTGCTCAGACAACATCACGGAGACGCCCCATCTCGCATTCCTAGACACTAATATCCCGCGCGTGCGCGACGCCAGCAGCTTACAGCTGCAGCACACAACGCAGAATCAAAGCCGCTTTTCTGCATAAGCAACAAGGCGGACGCCATTGCAGGCCCGAGCTCGGGCAAAATTCCCCGGCATACCTCAACAGAGGCTGGAAGGCACAATGGCTACACTTGCAGCGTCTCTTGTAGCGCCGGTCGGCCGTGGCTGTAGCAGCTTTGCTACCACGCGTCATTGCTCACGCGCGCGGGCGTCGAGCGCTTCGGTCAGCGGCAGCAGCTATAAGCCCAGCCATGTTGCGCGTGCTGGCGGCGAAGAAGCGGTAAGGAGTTGTTGTGGCGAGGTTGCTCGCGTCCTTACGGCTGACGAACTCAGTGGTGCCAATCCGGGTTCAATCGTGCCAGGGAGCCTTGTTGGAAGGGTTCAGGTACGGCGCGGTACGGCGACGAGATAAGCGCTTAGCTCGGTAACGGCGGCAGTGGCTAGATTGGCCGAGTCGGTGAGGTGCTTGTGTGGGACGGTTACTTGGGTCTCTCCGCTTCGCTGATGCTCCGAGCGGGTATAGACGCATGGAATTGTCTGGCTGCGCTGGCCGCAAACGGCATGGCCGACTTTAAGGGGCGAGGCGTGCTGTCGCTTGACTGTGCTGCTAAGGAGATACGTTTATAGGGGGTCCTAGTCCTTTCGGAGGCGCCTACGTATACCTAAACCTACCCGCCTCCACCGCGCCAAACACCATCGACCTCTCCAGCAGCGCCACCCTCCTCATATCTGCTATATAAGTTACATACGCCGCCACCAATCCCGTCTCATCCTGCTAGTCAAGCACGCTCAGATGCTGCCCCAATGCCGGTCCCGCCATCTCTACAAACAGGAGGAGCTTAATAGATGGTATTGTTTCCAGAAGGTGCCTGCTCTAAGTACGTCTCGGTATTCTTGTCCTCCTACCCAACCTTTAAGTTTACGAGTGACTCTGAAACCACAACAGTTGCCACACGCCTTAGAGACTCAGGAATACAAGTGGTCTCGTCGTCCATCCGAATTCACCATGTCCGTCCGCATCATGTCAACGCAGCTAATCTCTCGTAGTGTGTTAGGTGCACTCTAGAAAGTCGTGACATCCCCAGGATCGCTCAAAAGGTGGGGCGGAGAAACGATGCACTGCGTAAGCATCTCGGTAAGCAGATTCTGCTCGTGCTCACCCCACAATCTCTTTACCTGGAGCCCGGGTTCCTTTGCAACCACCAAAGATCCCCGAAAACCACATTCAAACCTTACCATTCTGGTCTGCGGTTGAGAGGGTGGGGAAGGAGAAAATAAATCACGCACTTAAGGATTTGGATGACCGTCGAGCTCACCGAGACAAGACAGATTTCTGCCAGCCGCGATCCGAGAAACAATCGCTCGCAATGGCGACCGGTCGTCTCGCTACTCTCCTCGTCCAGGACTAGTCGTCTACGGAATAGTAGACAGCGGCAGATTCGAAGGTGATCTTGAACCCCGTTGCTCTGCCCCTTGCGCGACTCTGGGGATATTGGCATAGACGCATACTCGTCCCGTGCACGTACGATGGAATCTTCCCCATCGTCGGAGATACGGGAGCGGGGGCCACACACTTTACTATGGACTGCTGGCGACCATTGAGGCGGGCATGTTCTTCGCAACCGGAAACGCGTAGTTCACGTCGAGAATGGAGTGGTTCAACCGGTCCGCAAACGGCGCAGGATGGTGTGTGGACTGATCGCCTTCGTCTTCTTCTCATGCCATCACGTTCGTACTTGGTTCGCACTCGAGGATCGAACTGCATCTACACCTTATCGGCGGTTTGCGCAAATTCTCTCTATCCATAGCACGAGAACCATCCACTCGTTGAGTACGCCGTCAACGCAGGCAGCCTTACCGCTGTCGTCTGTCCGCAGGTATCCCATCCACGCTACATCTATCGGCGCTACTCAAATCCATACCGTTTACCGTTTTCAAGGCTAGTCATCGGGTTATGTTTGACCGTATTCGTTGTGCACGAACGCGAGCCCGCCTAGCCGTTTTCAGCCGAAGTAACTCAGAAGTAAGTTCTGAGTCACTTCAGCCCTAAAGCTAGAGAAGTATAGAGGACGTTACTCAAGCCGCCTTAAAAGCTATTGCTCGACGAACCCACGCATTCCTGCCTGCAAACGGCTCGAGTGTAGTGGCGTCTTCTTCGCTGGGCTAAGTTAAGACGCCCGCGTCACCAAGGGATCTGTTTATTACCGCGATAAACTACGCCAAACACTCCTTACCCACTGTTTAGGGCGTCGGTCAGAGCGTTACCTCGCCCCTCCGTGTTAGTTACCTAGGTGATAACTGTAGCCTAAGAAGAATCCTATCCATCGTTCTTATACGTATTGGTTCGTATCCCAGATGATCTGGCAAGAGAGCATTTAGCACTCTTAACGAAATGCCTAATCTCGGAGCCGAGGCTCAGGCAGTCTTGCGCGGACTTCGACACAGAAGTGCTTCACACTAACCGGAATGTCGCCAGCCGATCGCATCAAAGTAAAGTCGCTCATTCACCAGCTGTATATGGTTGAAAGCCCTCATTGTGGTCACGTTAGTGGCGGTAACTGTCAGAAAAGAAGCCTAGCATATGGCGCTGAGTGGCGTCGTACCAGATGGAGCAACTGCAGCTGGGCAAGATCAATGCGCAAGTGTGTGGTGTCTTGGGCCTTCAAGACAACCCTCCGCCGCGACATTAATGCTCTTGCCTAGCATCTACCACACTCCGTTACCACTCCAGGCAGTATGCTGTCTAGTGTTCGCCGCCTCCCCGCTGGACGATGGCGTCGGAGTGGATGCCTACGTGGCAAACAGTAGTGGACCGTAGGACGTGATTTAACAACGTAGAAATGTTCTGGCTAATACGAGATACGACGCTCCTACTAGATGAGACGTTTGATCATAGATACCAGTGCCGCGAGACACTGTCGAGGGCAGTGCACTGCGCCAAAAGAGTACCTCTCCAGCACATTCACAAGCCACTCTCTCCCGGAATACCCTTTCCACGGTCACCCTCGCAACCCGCTAGCCATCCATTTCAATACACCGCGGTATCGTCCCACAGCCACTCCGCACCCCAACCTCCGCTCCATCACAGACCCTTTCAGAATCAGAGGCCCCGCAGAGTCGTACACGAAGTTACCTACAACACCAGCACGTCGTCACCAGAACCTCTCAGCGCCCAACATTACTCGATTTCCCCGGCCTACCATCTCTACTTCTATCTCCCTCTTCCTCAGCGCTCTTTTCAATCTCCGTCCTCCTCCCTCCCTCACCAATCGCCCAGCCCCACCCCTCACCAATCGCCCACCCCCCCACCCCTCACACGCCGCCATCCAGCAAAGACCCCCACGCCCCCAGCGGCCAAAATGAGCGGGCGTGGCTGGTTCGGCGGCCTGAAGGCGCACATGCGGTGGTGGTGGCGGTGGTGGTGGCGGTGGTGGCGGCGGGCGGCGTGCGAGTGGGCGACGTGGGTACTCGTGGAGACTGAAGGGGGTGCGCACCCACGGGCGAAGTGTTGGGGGTTCGGGAGGTTTGCACCGCAACTCGTCGTTTTGTCGGCGAAAGAGATGTTGCGGCTGTGCGAAAGCGCTGACGGCGGTGGCGGTGGCGATGGAGGGGCCGTTTGGGTGGTGGGGAGGGCGGTGCGGGCGGCTGCGTTTGGTTGGGTGCGGGGGTGGGTTGGTAGGGGTGATGCGGCAGGTCTGCTGGTTGGGCACTTTGCTGGGATTTCTGAGGGGTATTGTATCGGCTTCGCCTGATCGTACTATGTTCGGGCTTTTTGTACTGTGATTGATCGCTCGGACTATAGGTGATAGGAGCGCTACAGAGTGCGCTGGCGAGGCCTTCGCGTCGACGTTCCCTGCTTTAAAAACGTAAATCGTCCTGGTTCTTTCCGCGCTATGTTACTCCTTACCCTCTCTATGTTTGGTAATATAGTGGTGATTAGAGCAGTCTAAGCGTCCGGAGTGAGAAAGATGGTTTTGGGGGTTGTCTACCTTCCCACTCTCCCTTTTTCCCTTACTCCATACTCTTTCATTTTACACTATACCTACCATTCCCGTTCTACTCTACCCATTTTACATACTTCTCCACCGATCCCCGGCAGCATATCCCGCACCCTAAACACTCTACCCCTCAACCCCATCCAAAATCCCCGCCGACACCTCGCTTCGCTACAAAAGCCTTTACGCAAGACGGACCCCCAAAACCCAGGCAGAAAGCAAACGCCCCAAGCCCACAACACCAGACCGCCACCTGCAAAAAATCACGTGTCTTCCACCTGCGCCTGCACACCCCCGTCGCGCCACCCACGGCTCCGACTCCCGACATCGAATCCAGCCCCCCCCGTCCCGCCAACCGAAGCACCTCCCTCGCGCAAACCATCCCAGCCACCTTCCCCTACCCCGCCTCGTGGATCCCGTGGCGCGGCGTCGATCTGCGGGAACAGATCGAGACGGCCACCGTGTGTGTGGTGGGTTGCCGGCGCTCTGGGCTGGTGTGGTCGGGCGTCGTTCCCGGACCGCGGGCGTTGGTGCGGAACGGTTGAGGTTGGCGGAAGCTCGCGGCGTGGTGGGTGGGAGATGAGGGCGGTGCTGGGGGTGGGTAGCTTGTTTGGTTGCTTTTGCGTGGGTTGGATGGTGTAGAGTGCCTTGTTATCGGCGTGGGCGCTGCTGTTGCGGGTGTGGTCTATCGTTAGGTTTGGATGTGTTGGTATGCGTGGCAGCTGCGAGTATGAAGGTCGCTACGTGAGGTTGGGAAGTGCTACAATTTGTGCATTTGTTGTGGGGTGTCGCGGTCGTCGGCTGTAGCGATGGAGGGGAAGTGAGAGGGGGAATGTTGATAAATGTATAGGTTGGATTCTCTGTATCGAATGTTGTGAGGATCACGATGCCCATCGAGGGTTGGCCGGGGAAACACATAAAAGAACCGGACGAGAGTATATTGGTGCTGCATTGGTGCTGGAGCAAAGTGAATTGTGGTTGTCATGCAGAGCTGGTTGGGAAACAGATAGAGATCTTCGTCTCTTGTGCACCTTGCCGGGGAGAGAGCTAGGGACTACTTTATCGAGCAGCTCGTCCACTGCGTTGTGGCAGAACGTTTTTTCTACCAGAGGGTCCCCTTATATGGGAGACGGCTGTTTTCCTAAGGCGAGTGAGTGGTGTTGATCTAGGAATGGTCTCGCCTTGTTTCGGTAGTGGAGGGAGAGTCCTCGGTATTGGAGCGGCGGACCTCGAGCTGATCTGAGCAACGGACTCAGCATCCATAGGAGAAGGAGTAGGAGGATACAAGGACGATGAGAGAAATAAACAAGGCGAGCGAGATGAGTCAGACGAGACCAATACAGACACAGGTAATAATTACAGCGTAGGGCAGGAAAAAGCTGTCGTACCTGGCCTTGTTGTTGTGCTAAAAGCAACCATTTCTAATCTCTTAGTAGACAACTATCTCCGAGATACTTTCTCCTTCCACGCTTCACTATAGAAGTTCACGAAGCTGTATACGTGGAATAAAGAAGGAGTGCATGTTTTCCAAGGGTATTAATCTTACTTCCGGATCATCCACAAACCTACTAAGAGTTCAGTCCCAATTAATATCAAGACATGTCACCTCATGTTAACAGCCTTTAGCAACAGTTCCTTGATGGCTCAACACCTTCCTCTCACATCACCACCTCCTTCAATCAGGTCGAAAACGCAGCCGGGAAACTTCGTCAGCTCTCGTCCAGCCACACACGTCACACGACGTCCCCTAAATCTACATGAAGCCATTCCCTCACACATTCCCCCACTCAAACAGTTGCCGGCCTCCCCAAACTCAACAGACGAGCAAGCTAAAAACACCACACAACTCGGCCCGCATCAGCAAGCAACAGATCTCCAGCGCAGGTCCACTATCCCCTATCCGCACCGACCTCCCCCGCGCCCCCAGCACACCCACCGGCCTTCACCATGCCTCGCATGCGCGCCCCCACCTCTCGTCGAGTTACCAACTAGCCGTCAAGCCAGCAGATCTTCACCATCCCCACAAACAGCCACTCAGACCTACCTTCCCGGCATCTACACAAAAGACCCTTCTAACAAACTTCGCCAGGCTCCCTCGCCATGCCGCTTGCCTCGCACTCGCCTCCCTCGCAATCATCCACCGCACACGACCCCGCAGCCGACAGTCGCCGTTCTTCCAGCGCAAGTCCATCTCTCTCGCCAGCTCCCTCTGGGAAAGGCGTCGTAGAGGTTACACTACCGGGATAGAATACCGGGAGAGAGGTGGCGGTTTGGGAAACGTGCCACGAACGGGGACGTGGCCGGGTACTCTTGGGACGGTGGCGAAGGACCGAACTTTATTCGATACAAGCTCGGTCGCCGTCTTCGATTCGAAAGCGCGTCACGTCTCTGCGGAATGGGTCCCACCAGAGCCCTCCGAAGAGCAAAGCCGCCTCTTATTCTCTCTTTGGTATGAATGGCGGGATGGACGTGTCCCGTCGTAAGTAACCGCCGGGGCTCGGGTCACGACCACTACCACCGTGGGCAGGGTGGCTGCTGCGAGACTTTGGCGGATGTGGGTGACCGTGCAGCATGTGGTGGCGGAGTTGCACATCTTCGTGATCCGTTCGCCGGCTCGCTCTCAACACTAACCTGTCGTCTTTTCACGTTTGGGGGGGGCGTGGTGGTGCAATGAAACGGCCGATCGTCATCAACCCTCCCAGCACGTAACCCACGAGCTGGAACGGCGAGGAGTGGTGAAGGACGTCCACTTCTTACCCCCGACCGTCTTCGCTATCGCCAAACCGTCCCACCGTCGAATGCTACGCCTGCTTATGCTGGCTACCCTTGGTGCCAGTGGTCCTGGTGGAAAGTGTCGAGTGCTAGTTGGCCTCGGCGAACTTGTCGGGCGTTGGGCTCTGTCTCGAAACGTCGCTTCTAATGTTAGGTCTAGTTCATGGGAGAATGGGTGGGCCATTCTGGTCGCCGTAATAGACAATAAATACTGTCGTCATCTACTTGTAACGCGCCAAACAGTGAGTTGCCCTTGACCACGGTAAGCAAGACGCCTGGGATCTCCGGTGCTTGGGGTTGTTTGGCGCTCTGGTCGTTTTGGCCTTGTCGCACGTCCGCTAGGTTATCGTGGTTTATGAGAAGAGAGTGGGATGCAAAGGCCAGCAAGCAAACTCAGTCTAGTCCCGGACATGCAAGCCAGTCTAATATAGAGCTTGCTGCTCTGTCAGCCGAGCATGTCGAATGGTACGCCGTGTGAGGGCCCTGCCGGAGTGGCAGGAGGAGGTAATTCCGGGTTTCTTTTTACCCTTTCCCTAGCCCTTGAGTACGGTCCCCGATACATGAGCGTGGTGGTGATCTGTGGCTAAAGTAAATTGTATCAAACACGACTGCCGGTGCCGTGGGGATTGTGTAACGACAGGCCTCTTCCACTAGGTTTCAGAGTCGCCTAGCAGGTGATTGGGTCGAAGGTTTTACCTTAAGGACAAGAGCAGGGAGGCAATGATTGGATGAGGAAGTAATCACGTGTGCGCCGAGCGCAATAAAGCTCTGTTACTCTAATGGGCGAAGATTGGATTCTTAAGTTAACCACTAAGGTTAAAGTATCTAGCTAAGGAGCGTAAACTATATACTACTAGAAAAGCTATAACAATCTAGATTAAGTATATAGATATACTACTTAGATTAAGGGGATAAATTAGAGGTTTAGATTAAGTATAATCTAAAGTAGGTCCTCCTAGTAGGGTGTACGTAATATTAGCGCCTAACCGTCTTTCTAGTTTCTATCTTTTATTAGTATAGAATAGTTATAATATTTAACTTACTCTAACCTTCCTAATATTTCTTCTACCTATTTTACTCTTTTACCCTTATAGATCTTCTTCCCCTATAGGAATTCTACCTATAGTTTCTATTAGTAACTAGGTTTTTTAAAGGCTACTTTCCCGTGTAGAAATCTACCTATAGTATATTATACTATAGCTTATATATATCCTAACTAGATTTCCCTTATAGCTTAGTTTCCCGCGTAGACCCTTAGTTCTTAGAGTACTTTTTTCTATATAGGCTTTCTACCCTTAGGGTTATAAAGCCCTTATTCTCTTAGGTTTATAATACTACTCTCTACCTTAAGAATCTTCGTCCTAAAGATTTCCCTACTAGACTATATTTAGTATTTAGCTATTTCTTTATTTCTTCCTCTATAAGTTTTCTTAATATATCTTCTAATAAGCGCAAGCGTAATAATTAGTTAATTAAGTATAAGTCTCTTATAGAAAAGATTAATATCTTTAGTAAGATAATATCTATCTCTTATAGTATATATTTATTAGTAAACGCGAAATAGAAGGAGGGGACTTCTAAGGTAGTATATTAGATAGATATTATAGGTTTCTATTACTATAGTAAATATACCTAGTATAGTTTATCCTCTTATAATAGGAGTAGTCTTAAGAATTCTAATTATTTATTCTTAGTTAAGTTTCTTCTAGAGTTTTTACTAATAGTTATTCTAGTTTCTTATTTAAAGAGTACCTTAGATAAAGCTAAGATAGAGGAGTAGATAGTCCTTAACTTACTATAAAAGAATATAAGTTATCTTTAGCGGGTATATAAGTAGCGAGAGTTATTAAAGAAATATAGTAGCTTAATAATTTCTAAGAAGGCTAAGATAGTAGAGGACTTTAAGAAGATTAAGAGACTTAAGTTAGAGGGCCTTAGTAGGGGTTCTTTTAATTCTAAAGGGGCTACGCCTAGATAATTAATAAAGCGCCTATATAGTAAGTTCTTAGCTAATAGTACTACTATAGGTCCTAACTAGTCTATTAGTTCTTCTAGGACTAGTTTTATTACTATACCTCCTAGGGCGTCTAAGCTAGTTAACTTAGCTTAGCTATCTCTAATATCTAAGTATAATTTTAGGTTCTTTCTATTTAAGGAGCTCCTAGTTTAGGTTAATCTAGGTTTTAATAATAAAAGGTTTTTATAAGGTCTCTATAGCTATTATAGTTCTCTAGTAGTTCCTAGGTATAGTTCTAGTCTCCTTTCTATTATAGGAGGTATCTAAATTAACTATTAATATAGCTACTATTAAGTATCTTTTCTACTACCTAGTCTATATTTTTATTAGCGTCTAGATTTTCTAGTACTATTTCTTCTATTTATTTAATTAGTATAGTATTTTTAGGTACTAGTTCTAGTAGTACTATATAAAAAATAGGTACTATCTTTATATTACTTAGTAGCTTAAGACGGTAATTAACTTTCCTAAGTTTTTCTTTAATTTTAAATAGACTAATTTTCTTAAAATCTAGTTTACTATTTAGTTATCTAGTCTTAATATTTTTTCTAAGGAGGTATATCTTATCCCCTCTTTTAAGCTTTAGTACCTTCTAGTACTATCTATTATAGTAGTAGAATATAAGAAATCTATTATATTCTATATTAAGACTAAGCTATTTATAAAGTACTTTTAGCTAGTTAGATTAGAGAATTTCTTTCTAGGCTAGGGATTCGCTTAGTATTAGTTCTCTATAGGCTATAGGTTTATACCTATAGTTAGCGTAGAATAGTAACTTCTATATAGCTAAGGCTTTTAAACTATTATAGGCGAACTAGGTAAGAGGTAATAGTTTTACCTAGTTATTTTATATATAGTTAAAGTAATAGTAAAGGTATTACTCTAGGGTCTAGTTTATTTATTCTATTTATCTATCTATTTACGGGTGCGCTATAGTAGAGAGCTTATATTTAGAACTAAGCTATTAGGTAAGGCTCTACTAGAATTATAAGGTAAATAGGTAATCTCTATCTAAGATAAGCTTATCTAGTAATCTATAGTTACTAAGAATTATTCTAAGAAAAGTATAGGCTAGATCTTCTATAGTTACTAATTTTAGGTAAGGTAGGTAGTATATATACTTAGTAAGCCTATTAATAATAACTAGGATTAAGTTATAGAGTATACTAGTTAAGAGCTCTTTTAACTAAGGTAGATCCGTAATAAAGTTAAATATAATTAACTACTAGGGTTATTCTAGGGCTAGTAATAGCTAAAGTAGTCTATAGGGTATATATCTTAAGGCCTTACTTTAAATATAGAGGTTATACTATAAGATTACCTATTAAATAGTTCTTCTTAGCCCTAGAAAGTAGTAGTTTCTAGAGAGTCTTTTAATTATCTTATCTATTTCTTAATAACTATATACTAGTACTTTATAAAGATCTTTAATTAGTTCCTCTTATAGTAGTTTAGGAATATACACTAGCCCTAAAAATAGAATAGTACTATCTATATTCTTTATTACTTAAGGGTTATTTTTAATCTTACTAAGTTTTTATACTATAGAGTCTTACTTATAGGTGTCTTAGATTTTACGCGTCTAGTTGTTATCGCTAATATATATAACGGGCGCAAGTTATCTAACTAGGATAAACTCTTCTTTAGTTATTTTATTTAGCTATAGTAAAGTAATATATACTACTATAAGGATACTATCTTCCTCTTATTTAAGTACGGCTAGCTATAAACTAGGTTTCTCTACTATATAGTCGGCTCTTCTACTTAGTATATCTATATAAGTATTCTTAGATCCCTTTCTATAGGTAATTTTTATATTATAGGATACTAATTCCTCTATCTACCTAACTTATCTTCTAGTTAATTTCTTAGTAGTTATAAAGTATATAAGGTTCTTATAGTTATAGTAGACTATTACTTAGTATTTAGCTTCTTTAAGATAGTATCTCTATATTTTAAAAGCTATAACTATAGTAAGTAATTTCTTATTATAGATATTATAGTTAAGATTAGGGGGTATTATCTTCTATAAGTAATATATAATTAGGTAGAGTTAGTCTTACTTATCTAGTTAGCTAATATAAGCGCTAATAGTATAGTTAGAAGTATTAGTTTCTACTATAATTAGTAGTTCTAGGTTATAAATACCTAAGATAGAGGCTTTATAGAATATTTACTTTAGAGAGTTAAAGACTATCTACTAGGCTTCTTTCTATTTAAAACTATACTCTTTCTTTATAAGGTATATAAGTAGCTTAATTACCTTAGAGTATTTCTTAATAAATTTTTAGTAAAAGTTAGTAAATCTAAGAAAGAATTATATATCTTTTACTATTTTTAGTATTAGCTAATCTTAAATTACGTCTAGTTTTTTATTATCTATACTAACTTATCCTAGTATAATAATAAACCCTAGAAATTCCGTTTTCTAGGTAATCTATTTATATTTCTTAGGTATAATTTATAGGTCTTTCCCTTTTAGGGCTTTAAGAACTTTCTTAATATAATCTATATATTCTTTAAGGGTATCTAAGTAGATAATAATATTATCTAGGTAGGCTATATAAAAGATATCTAAATATAAATATAGTATCTTATTTATAAGGCTCTAGAATATTACTAGGGTGTTACTAAGCCTAAATAGTATTACTATATACTTAAAATATCCTAGGCGCGTTTAGAATACTATTTTCTACTCTTCTTCTTTTTTAATATAAACTAGGTAATAGCTATTATAGAGATTAAACTTTATAAAGTACTTTACAGTTTATAGCTATTATAAACTCTAGGTAATAAGGGCTTTATAGCCCTAAGGGTAGATAGCCTATATAGAAAAAGGTACTATAGGGGCTAAGATCCCTTATAACTAGTAGAGCTATATAGTTAGGAATCCCGCCCGGGAGGACTACCTATTAGAATAAAAGAAGTTATAGAAAACTAGGATAGAGATACTAAGAAAGGACTTCTATAGGGGAATAAGGTCTATAGAGCTAAAGACGTAATCTAGAAAAGAGGTATAAGTAAAGGTTAAGCTAGTAAGAGTAAGTTAGATATTATAACTACTCTATAGTAGTAGAAGTTAGTAGACTAGAAAGTAGCAAGGTAGTAAACGTTATATATACCCTACCTAGTAAGACCTACCTTAGATCTATATAGATCTAAGCCTTATAAATCTACCCCCCTTAAATCTATAAGGGTTAGATCTAAGATAAATAGATCTAGATTATTATAGCTTTTCTAGTAGTATATAGATTATACTTCTTAGCTAGATACTTAAATCTTTATAGTTAACTTAAGAATCTAATCTTTACCTATTAAAGTAATAGAGCCTTATTACGCCTAGTATATATATAATTACTTCTTTCTCTAATTATTACCTCCCTACTCTTATTCTTAAGGTAAAACCTTTAACCTAATTACCTACTAGGCGACTCTAAAACCTAGTAGAAGAGGCCTATTATTATAATAGCTTATTCTATAGTTTATTAATTCTTAGAAGAGGGTAATAGTTCTTAACTATAATATTATTTAGCTATTAGTAATTAATATAGAGGCGGAGCTTACTATTCTTCTTAGGGATAAATAAGATAGAGTATCTAGCTAGTAATAATAAAGATTAGATATATTCTCTTTTTAGGTTCTTCTCTAGATATTTTTATAAAAACTCTAGCTTTATTTAAGAGAGTAAGTAGATAGGTTTAAATACGGGTTATATTTCTAGTATAAGAGGTATTTTATAATTCTAAGGTTAGTATTAAGGTAAAGCTTCTTTTTCTTATTTCTTATAGAGGTCTATATACTTCTAGAATTATTTTAGTATAGATTCTATATTTAGTAGTAGTAGTTTCTTCTCTAGAGTATTAGTAGTAGTAGGTTTTATAATACCGCCGAGTTCTCTATATATTTACTTACTAGTTATATTACCTTTATTAGTTACTAAGAGATTTCTACTCTTTATACTAATATTTTAGTAGCTCTAGTTTTAGCTAGGCTATATAAGCTTCTCTATATTAGCTTTACTATATTACTTATAGATCCTCTAGAGGTAGTCTTCTCTAACTAACTTTAGGCTAGTATTCTCTTCTTAAGGCCCCTTATATTCTATAGAAGCTATAGAATACGCGGTAGCGTTTTCTTAGTTATTAAGTATATATTATAGACTATAATAATAGGCCTCTTCTACTAGGTTTCAGAGTCGCCTAGTAGGTAATTAGGTTAAAGGTTTTATCTTAAGGATAAGAGTAGGGAGGTAATAATTAGAGAAGGAAGTAATTACGTATATACTAGGCGCGATAAGGCTCTATTACTCTAATAGGTAAAGATTAGATTCTTAAGTTAACTACCTAGGGTTAAATATCTTACTAACGAGTGTATACTATATACTACTAGGAAAGCTATATAATCTAGATTAAGTATATAGATATACTACTTAGATTAAGGGGATAGATTAGAGGTTTAGATTAAGTATAATCTAAAGTAGGTCCTCTTAGTAGGGTATATGTAATGTTAGCGCCTAACTACCTTTCTAGTTTCCGGCTTTTATTGGTGCGGAACGGTTATAATATTTAACTTACTCTAATCTTCCTAATATCCCTTCTACCTATTCTACCCTCTTACTCTTATAGACCTTCTTCCCCTACAGGAATCCTGCCTATAGTTTCTAGCGGTAACTATTATTTCTTAAGGGCTACTTTCCCGTACGGGAATCTACCTATAGTACGTTATACTATAGCTTACGCGTATCCTAACTAGATTTCCTTACGGCTTAGCTTCCCGCGCGGACCCTTAGTCCTTAGGGTACTTTTTCCTATACGGGCTTTTCTACCCTTAGGGTTATAAAGCCCTTATCCCCTTAGGTTTATAATATAGACCTACTGTTACGGAGCACCCTTAGTATATAGAGTTGTTGGGGCACGATCCACCGCAGGCGGATCATTGCTGTACCTTTTATCGACTGGTAGTTCACTGCCAGTCGGGAGACGGTTGGCCGAGTGGTCTTGCAGCACCGACTGAAACCCAACACGGTCGGACCGTTGTAACACCTACCTTAGAAGGAAGTAAGATACGCGGCGCTAGTATAAAGAGTTAGGTTAGAAGTAAGTAGTATAGTACTATATAAACGCTACCTAAAGAAATAAAAACCTAGAATAACTATTAGACTAACCTTTAGCTAGCCCCGGGATTAGTAGATATATATACCCTAGCTAATAGCTAGCTTATTAGCTAGACTTAGAGATAGTCCGGCTAAAATAGTAGCTAAAAACCCTTAGATATATAGCTAGCTCTTTAGCCTAGTAGATAGGACCTTTATAGTTAACTTTATTCTTTATCCTATACCTTATAGTTTAATCCTATATCTTAATTATAATACTATACTATATATAAGAACCTTCCCTACCTATAACTTATTTATTTATTTAAACCCGCTAGTTTTAAGAGCTTATTCTTTATTATATCTCCTTTTAGTCCCTTAACCCTACCTAGAGAAGCTCTTTAAGTTCCGCGTCTAATAGTATAGACTTTCCCCTTATTAGGTAACCTAATTATATATATATAATAATTCTTTATTTTATCTCTTAACTAGGTTTTAGATAGATAGTATAGACTTATTCTCCTTTATACTTTATACGCTTTATAGCTTCTAGAAAGATTTCTCTAACTTTTACTAGGCTCTTCTAGCTCTAGCTACTCTAGCTCTTCTAGCTCTAGCTCTTTAAGTTCTAGCTTACTAGCTTAGACTTCTCTAGCTCTAGCTCTCTTTTAGTAGATAACTTAGTTCTTCTAGCTATAGTAAGGTATCTAATATACTATTTATCTAAGAAGATAATTTCTTCTATTCTCTAGTTAATATAGAGTATATATATTTTTAACTATAGAATATCTAGAATTATATTATATCCTAGTATTACTATTAGGTTAAGACTAATCTTCTTCTTATAGTTTTCTAGAGATAAGGAGTTAAGTTCTATTTTAATATAGACTTATTCTTTTCTATAGATAGCTAGAGAGCTATCTACTATACTTAGTAGATATAGATAATCTTTAGTTTAGTATAATAGTTAGTAGCTTATAATAAATTTAGGATTAATAAAGTTCTCTTATATACTACTATTAATTATTACTATAGCCTATTTTCTATAAAAGATAATAGGTATATATAAGAGTTAGTATAGAGCTAATTTAGTAGGAATTAGTCTATTTAATATATATAATACCTAGTTAAGGGACCTATCTAATAGCTTCTTCTAGGGTTCCTAACTAGGGAGGCTATCTAGTTTTTTAACTAATATTAGTTCTTAAGTTTTAGGTATTTCTCTTTAGATACTTATTACTATCTAGTAAAGCTACTATTAGAGAAAAATTATTTCTTATATAGTACTTCTTTTTAGATTTTATATTAAACTATATAGTATTTCTATTATATACCTAGGCTAGGATACTAAATTTCTTTAGCTAGTTCCTTATCTTATATAGGTAGTTTCTAGGTATTTCCCTAGTTACTAGTATCCTATAGTATAGTATCTAGGATCTTTTCTAGGTTTATTTTTTATTCTAGTTCTAGTATACTCTTATAGAGTTCTCTTATATTACTATTTACTAGTTCTTTATCTAGGGGAAGTATATTAGCTAATTTACTAATTATTAGCGTAACCTAGGTTTATTTAATAGTATTAACTCTTTATAACTTCTTAGGATACTACTTTATAGTATCTTTATCGCTCTAGTAAGTAGAGTAGTTATTATTATAGTATATAGTCTAGCTTATCGCGGTATAGTTAATTATCTAGGCTATTAAGGCCTCTTAAGGTTCTTCTATCTAAGCTATAGATATAGTATACTTATTCTTCTTTAATTATTATAGGTATTAGTATCTAGGGCCCTAATTATCTCTATATTAGATGTATAGTCCTTTATTAAATTAGGCTTATTACTAATCTATCTATTTCTTTTTAGAAGGTTACTTATCCTACTTTTCTTTCTTATTATAGCTTCTCTAGATACTATCTAGTTCTATAGTATCTTCTTCTTTCTAAGTATAATATAGCTATATAGATTATAAGGTATTAGAAGAATAGGTTTTCTTTATAATAATAGGTCTCTTCTACTAGGTTTTAGAGTCGCCTAGTAGGTAATTAGGTTAAAGGTTTTACCTTAAGAATAAGAGTAGGGAGGTAATAATTAGATAAGGAAGTAATTATATATATACTAAGTATAATAAGGCTCTATTACTCTAATAGGTAAAGATTAGATTCTTAAGTTAACTACTAAGGTTAAAGTATCTAGCTAAGGAGTGTAAACTATATACTACTAGGAAAGCTATAATAATCTAGATTAAGTATATAGATATACTACTTAGATTAAGGGGATAGATTAGAGGTTTAGATTAAGTATAATCTAAAGTAGGTCCTCCTAGTAGGGTGCATGTAATGTTAGTGCCTAACCGCTTTTCTAGTTTCTATCTTTTATTGGTGCGGAATAGTTGTAATGTTTAACTTACTCTAACCTTTCTAATATTCCTTCTGCCTGTTCTACCCTCTTGCTCTTGTAGACCTTCTTCCCCTGCGGGAATCCTGCCTATAGTTTCTATTAGTAACCGGGTTCCTTAAGGGCTGCTTTCCCGTGCGGGAATCTGCCTGTGGCGCGTCGTGCTATGGCTTGCGCGCATCCTGACTGGATTTCCCTTGCGGCTTGGTTTCCCGCGCGGACCCTTGGTCCTTGGGGTGCTTTTTCCCGTGCGGGCTTTCTGCCCTTGGGGTCATAAAGCCCTTGTTCCCTTGGGTTCGTAACAGATTGAGACAGTCCCCGTTCGCCGATGTTCTTCCTCCGCTACCTGCGCATGTTGCCGGCTCTCCGCTTGAGGAAGTCCAATAATGTCCACATGTTAAATTTAGTGTAGGTCCTGCTTCTCCACATCTTAGCTTAAATCTTCGCACCGAGTTGCCAGGGAAACCGGTGGATGTGGACACAATCGAGCCACTTGCGAGGACAAAAAGGTCGTACAGCACTGCCTGACCAACGTCGCTGCTCGCACCACGCATTGCTCAAGCAGCTTTAAGTGGTATCGCACCCCATCCTCCAGCGTTGAAGAGCAAGGGCGAATGCAATCGGCTGGGTCGTCGAGATCTCCAAAACTTGCGCTGTATGATCTCTCTCAAGCGACGCGGGGCGCGTGCCATGGCAAAGGTGGAACAGGGCGTGGGGCCAGCCTTACGGCAGCGCCCCTGGTCTGAGTAAGGCGAGTGAGTGATGTGGAAGAGGCTGGGGTACGCCCATTGGCGTCGTTGGCACTCTGGCATGCTTCTGGTACGGGCGGAGGGGACTGGTTGCATACTCCCCGTCCCTCTTCTCTGGTGGTGAGCGAAGGGAGTCTGTAGCACGGGCATCGTGTCAAAGGTAGGAGGAGACTGAAACCAGCTCCCGGCGCGAGGAATAGGTTCGTTGCCGACAAATGCGGTGTATCGCACCTCTTCACGCTCTCATATCTCCGGCGCGGTTTGGCTCAAGCCCACTCCTTCCAACGCCCGCCCTCTGAGACAGCTCTCATCCCGCCCACCGCGTTTTTGGGGATGGGGTTGTGAGATCACGACGAACCTTGCTCCCAGGGAAGTGGAAGGAGATGCCGCCGGCACTATGGTGCTTGTCGGCGAGCAGGGTAGGTCAGGTACGGCAAGGCACCAGAAACCACGACGTGGCCTTGACGTTGGCGGCATTGGCGAGGAAAGTCGCCGACGGATACGGCGGAGTGGTGGTCGCCGATTGCCATCAGGGCGTCAATGATGGGAACGTAGCCTTGCGCAATACTGCACGCTTCTTATGTAGAGGAATACACCTCTGCATCCGGACGAACTCTTCAACCCCCCGTGCTTGTATTCTCTTTGGTTTGAAACAGAGTTGGCACGGTCGCAGTGAAAAGCCTAGCAGCAGAGGCATTTGGAACCAGGGGACCAAGAAACCGGCAGGCAGCACCGATGCGTGGGAGATCAAGGCAGGCAATGCGCATCATCAGTGCCGGTTCGTACTACACGTCTAGGAGGCACACACTAACGTCGTTAAGTGCGATGGCCTCCAGAGAGAGAAGGGGAATTGGGCATGCTTTCTTAGTAGCAAACGGTCATTTTCTCGGGCCCTGCTGATACTACCGCCCGCTGGGCCATTAAGAACTGGTCTGACACTGGCCCTTTGGGGCTCCTCCGCCTCGTCAGTCTGGTCTGTCAAAGGGCTGATTTGTTAGGGGGAGAAGTGACGCGAGGTATCTTAACTGTATCGCCGTCGATGATGTCGAGAGCATAAAAAGAACACAGCACCCCGATAATACATCACTTACGGAGACGTTATCCATGGCCGATATTGACGCTTTGTCTTGCTCCTCGCTGACTGCGTCGTCAGACGGCGGTTGACGGCCGTCATCTCTTACGAAGGATTCGTCTGATGCTGATTCGGCTGGGAAGGTGACAGGCCATGTCATTCGGAAAGCAGCAAGGGGTCGCCTCCACTGAAAAGGCGGTCTTGGCAATGCTCAACCCAAACAGATGAGCTCGACGACGTAGATATCGGCAACCTGCTGCCGCGTAGGCAGTGCAAAAGTTCCACATGGCGCAGGCGGAGGCGGACGGGGGAGTGCGCAACGGGGAAGGCAAGCACCGTCGTTGTAGTTGCAGCAGCAGGAGCAATCGCAAGAGGGACATGGCAAGGCCAGAGGAGTCTACCGCACTGCGCCCGGAGAGCAATTGCATGCGGATCCGACTTGCAGCCAGCTTCCGGATGATCTCCATCTTGCGGCGGGCTACGTGAGGTGAGACTCCTTCTATTTCAACCTTTCCGCTGCTGCTGGCTTCAGATTCTTGGACACGCTCTTTTGCATACGGCAGCCTCCTTACCTCCTCATACACCAGGACTATATACTGTCTATCTCCACCCGCCCCCTAGCGCAACACAACGAAAATGGAGGTCGGAGACAGCATCTACTGCTACCGAGTCCTGTCATGGTGATTTCGGCCGCCCGGCTTTGCCTCAATCCCTTGCATATTTGCCGTACACCGCCACATAAGGCGGCTGATTGCAGCGGGGCTTCTCGCCAGTGGGAAGGAGGAAAGCGACGTTGTTGGGGAAGATTGGTGTAAGCACCCACTCCCGCGTATAAAAGGGTTTAGCGGCTGTGTCTCACCACCGCGTGTCGAGTGCCATCATCCAGAAAGCGCCGGATGAGCTGCCCCACGATGCCATAGAAGCATCTACGGACTCCTGGCTGTGATTCCTTTCCCTTGGTGCCCAAGAAGATAGACGGCGAAGTAGGAGCATAGCCAAGTCCGCGTTTGCACGGAAGACTTCCCTCACTTTCCGTGCGCGTCCTACACAGTGCTGCCAGGAGACCATCGCCGCAGTCTGATACACTACCCTCGGCAGCATCCGCGAACAATACCACAACCCAATGGATCACTGCGGTCGTATTCCCGCCTGCTCCCGCGGAACCCTTCGCACGTCGGCACCAGCTCCTTGCGCTCGGACACCAGGCCGGTCCTTAATCAAGCAGGAGCCGCGCACAACGCCGAGGCCAACGATCTGCAGGGCTTGTGGTGAGAGCGGCTCGCAAAGCAGATCCTCGCGGGGGTTCACGGCCGCGTGCGTCGCGAGGTAGATAGGGGCGCAGCGTCGGCAGCGAAGCGGGCGGAGGCGAGTAAATGAAGCGCTCGCTGGAAGGTTGCGGCTGCGGTTCCCAGCTTGTAGAAAGCTGCTGAAGCCCTGACTGAAACCGTCTGCCTTCCTGGCGGTGCAGGGGGGACCCATCCCCCAGCGTCTCTGTCTCCCTTTTCGTCGCCGCGGTGAAGCGAATACACTCCCTCGACGAGACCGTGAAGACTGTCTCCCCACCATCTTTTAGCGCACCGTGGCTCCCTCCGCTTCCCCACCCGCAAGAAACCCTACTCCCTGATTTCGCCCCGCCACGTCTGCCTCGCCCTTGTCTTTGCGTTGGCTGGTTATTTCGTTGGATGACCGAAGCAACAAGGACTTGCTACATATGACCGTGCGTGTCTTTGCGGGTGGCTCTGTTAGTGATGCACCGGTTTTGTGCGCGTAGAAGCATCTCTCGTTGGCCTGCGCCCACGCGTGCCATGGACTCGCCGGACGGGAAAAAGCCCCATACTGCCGCTGCTATCCCACCCTCGCCGCCGCCGCCGACGACGTCAACAGCGACCCCGACGCTGCCGCTCCCGCTGCCCCACCGCAGGTCAACCGTATCATTGACGCCATTGCTTTGCGTGAGCGCCACCCCGCTCTTGCTGCGCCCTGGGAGACCTTCTCGCTCTCGCCACCGCAGTACAAGGAACTCTTGCGTTGCATCAAAGCCGACGACCAGCTCGCCGGCTTTGTCGATACCAAAGGACGTCTTGAGTACGACTGTAATGCGCACGAGATCACCCTTCGGATGCCCGGTGCTGTCCACGAGGTCTTTGCTTCCGCAGTCGCAATCCGCATTCACGAAAACCTGGCGACCCTCGCCCAAACGTACCCCGCTCTCCGTCGCGCTCTGAACGGCGTCACCAACGCCGGCACCCGCACAATCAAGCTGGACGACACCAATGATCATCTGCTCCAGCCCAGCCGAAGCCCTGACCTCCAGTTCCAGTACCTCAACCGGCGCTGGCCCTCGATCGTGATCGAAGTTGCCTACAGCCAAAAAGCCCACGCCCTCCCCCCAATCGCCTCCGACTACCTCCACGGCTCCGAAGGCAACATCCACGCCGTCGTCGCCTTCGACCTCGGCTACTAGAGCCCCCGAGCACCGCCTCGAACACCAGCCAGTCGAGGCTCCCGTCCTCGTCTGGCGCGAAGGCGCCGTCACCAACGACGCAGGCGAGGAAGAAAGCGACGCCGTCCTGGTCGTCGACGAGGTTTACTTCCCCCTCTCTCCCGCCCACCCCCACCGCTAACACCAACCCAGCCGTTCCGCACCGACTCCGGCGCACCCGCCGACGGGGGCCTGACCCTGCCCATCTCCGACTTCATTCCCGAGCGTACGCTTCGGAATCTCCGCTGCCCCACCAACGTGGCCTTCACGATCGAGTACGCGGATTTGGCTGCTGACCTCGCTGGTGCGGAGCGGGTTCAGAAGGTGGATGATACGGAGGCGGGAGAGGTGGACCCGCCGCGGAGCAGCTGGCGCAAGCGCAAGTTTGAGCCGGTTGGGGTGGAGAGCGAGGACTTGAGGGGAAGTCCGATTTCGCGACGCCGGGTCAGGCTCCCCCGCCTTGAGGTCGGTAGAGTACCGGATCTCCTTGTAGCTGGCAGGGTCGCCAGATATATTGCCTCGAAGCGACGCATAAGTTCTTCGACTTAGTCTTCTGATGCTCCACGCTCCGCATCAGCGCAAATAACAAGTTCCATCGCCTCGTTCCGATGGACTCTTGCGAAGTGGGCGTTTTTTTTTGTCTGGAACGTAAAGCTGCTGACTTGGACACCGACCAACAACAAGCAAAAGCGAGAAGCAAAAGCAGCGCCTCGAGGTCCCCGCACCCACGCCCTCGGCACCAGCGCAGATTTTACTCGCAAACGTCGTCGTGTTCGTGTGCGCACTTGCGCTCGCAGCCGCGACGACTGTGAATATGCCGACAACCAAAGCCGAGAAGCCCCGCCCGCTCCGAGCCATTGGACACTTGCATGCAGCGGGATCGAACTCCGGTTGGGCGTTTCGTTCACGCTGATGCGGATTTCCCGGACGAGCTGATCGAAACCGCTCGTGTGGTTCTTCGGCTTTGTGGAGGCGCCTTGGCTGGCTTTCTCCACACTTTGCCTTGATCTCAGATCTTCAACACACTCACTGACCATCCATGCCCAGCTACGGCCTCCTGCAATCACACCGTCTGTCTCCGTCCGCACTTACTCCGAAAGCAATGAGTATCGTGCTGTTGTTGGGCTGAGCTGGAAAAGGGCAACGAAACACTGGTCAACCAGATCAACCTTTCAGCATCCTGAGTCGCCCGTTTCCAACTGCAGCCAAACCCCCCCCCCCCCCCCCCCGCCTGCTTGGCCACTTACTACCTCGTTCCATCGGCTTGGCTCCTTGGTCGTGGGACGGGACGCGCCCGGTGGATATCAAATACACGTCTGTGGCCTAGTCGCGGCAAGACGCCCTCCCTCCCGGATGCCCAAGGCTCCGCTCAAGAAATTCGTACGCCGCGGAGGAGGCTGAGACTTGGCTGTTCGCGTTGGTTTGGCCGGGATCTGTCGGTGGCGATCGAGCAGCCGGAAGTAAGACTGTTATGGGTTCTCTCGTTGTTGTGTCTTCTGTTCGGGGGAGATTTCAGGTGGTGGAGGGCAATGGGCTCGCGGTTGGTTGATGTAAAAGTCGATGGCCGGCGATTTTCCCCACGCGTGGGGAAAATCGCCGGCCGCCAAGACGTCCGTCCGTGCCCTGGATTTTTATCCGCGACGAAACTTCATCCCTGGGTTTTATCCACAACAGACTTTTATCCGCGGTAACACTTTCTCCATGGTAGACTTTATCCGCCATGGGCTTTATCCTTACACTAGACCTCCACCACCCGACTCACAGCCCATACTACTCGCGCTTCCCTCTCTTCACTGCTGAATTTTCAGCATACCATAACATATGTAAAGGCCATCCATAGTCGCAACCCATACGCAGCTTCACTTCCCCCGCAGAGATCCAGCCGGCGGAGCCGCCCTTAGCCCGATCATCGACCTGTTCGTCTTGATTCCGATCGTTGATGTTGTTGGCGGGGCGGCGGGCAACTGATCGATTCCATTGCTGGTGCCTGTGCCAAAGCTCTAAGGGTGTTTCGTCAATGGCGTCCAGGAGGTTGGCCTGGTCGTTGCTTTGCAGCTGGCCAAGCGTGGTTTCTTCGATTTGAGCGGTCATTTTTCTCTTTCGGTTCCTCAAGCCGGATGCTATATGCAATGGAGGGAATGGCATAGCGGAGGTGTAGGGAGTCGATGGAGGTACCAATGGCAAGGCCGAGCTATCGACTTATAGCGACATTTCCCCTTCAATTTCTCGAGCTCTTCACTTCAGCCTATATCGTCTTCCCTCGTTATTCGATACGACCGCCGCCGCCACAATGAAGTCCACCAACAGAAGAGCAAGCCATCTTGAATTCTACCAGAAGCTTCATATTCCAACAGAACCTTTTCTCGACCGCCATCGTCAATCCAAGACATATACCATGCCCGTCATCGATCACAACATCGCCGCTTCTCCTCGCAGAGCTACGTGCCGCGCTACTCGCGTTTCGGGTGCTACAAGTGCTGCAACATTCTAACTGCCTTATTCGGAAACGGGGCGGCCGTCCATAAAAGCCTACGCCATATTGCTCGCACTCTGCGCGCATGTTTACTTATTCAAGTTCTAATAATACAAGACGAAAACGACCATGGAAAAGTAGAAAATACAAACCTCACAGCCTTTGCGGTCCCGCGCTTTTTCAGTATCCGCTGCGTACTCCCATCCACTCGCTCATCCACCGCGAGTTCCAACACCGTTTCATCGATATGTTTCGGCCACCTGACCCACGATCAGCAGAATCGAGGCGGCTTCGGCATCGACGTAGAGAACATCTGTTGGAGGTCCGCAGAGTCTCGCTTAGTTTGCCTCATTAGGTAGCGGTGTAGGTGCCTCCCTACACCTCATCCTCTAGTCAATCAACTACGTTGCTTTTAAGTAGGTCCATTAGGTCATGAGCACTCACTCGTCCAACGCGTAGTCCGTCCGCTCTTTTCCTTCCTCCTCTTTACCTGGAGCGTTTTTCGGCAGGCCCGACACCGCTCCACCTCTTCTTCGTCCAGCGGCTTCTACAACAACGCGACTGCAGCGTGTTAGATATCACGTGTTAAGTAGCTCTTAGTAAGCAGGAGGATATACACCCGAGCCCGGGTGGACCGCCCTCCTGCTCCTCATGCCAATTCAACTCTTTCATCCGATCCATCGTCAGATCCAACACAGCGATACCTCTTCTTCTTTACCTAGGATGCCTCCGGCAGACCCGCTCCGCCTTCTCTTCCTCATCCGCCTGGCAGAACTCTCTTTGCGGTTTTTACGCAGACCCGCTTGTGTCTGCGCCCCGCTACGCAGGTATGCTTATGCCTGCACCCCGCACCCCGCTTCCTCTCTTCATCGCCAGCGGCTTTGCAGTTATGCGCCCGTAGTAGCTTATATACCTTTCACGGTTTCTACGCAGACCTACTTATACCTACACCCCGCCTATCTCTTTCGCCAGTGGCTTCTGCGATAAAGCTCCCGCTTCTCTCGTAACAACCTCGTGTCCGGCATTCCACGACTTTTGAACTCTAAAGCTCTTCTTTCTCCCTTCCTCTCTCTTTCTCTTTGCTTTTCTACTCAACACCATGACGATTTTCCTCTTCCGGCCAGAAGCGCCTCAAGGGTGTGTGTTGGGGGTCCGCAGAGGCTCGCTTAGTTAGCCTCATTAGGTATCAGTCTAAATGGGCGCCTTAGTCGGCGCCTACACCTTATCCTCTACTCAATCAACTCCGTTGATTTCGAGCAGGTCCATCGACATCCCGCCAAACCACCACGCGCTGCTCGCACCTCGGTACGGCAACGAACCCTAACCCTAACTGACAACAAACCCCGCTCGGCATCATCGCCGCCAGCCGCGTTCCTTGCGACGGGCATAATTCCCGCCTCCACTTCTTGCAAGCCCAGCGTTCGGCACCACCGGGAGACTCACTCTTTAGCCACGATGCCCTCAACCAGTTTTTGCAATAGCTGGCTAAACTTCGTTCGTAACCCGGCTCACTCACGCACGGCGCCTCATGCCCCAGAAGACGGGCAACTTGCCAGGTGCCGGTGAATCCGAATTCGTCGTGCGTGCCTCTTAATCGGCGAAGGACTCAGGATGGTGAGCGAGGGGGGTTGCAGACAACAACATGTACAGCCACCCCTTTAGTGTGTCCGAAGGCTGCCTGCCTTGCCTCGCTTTTCTGTTCCGTGGCAATGGTCCGTCCTGGAAACGAGGGCTTTTCTGGCGTTGTGGCAAGCGGAGATGGGGTCGTTGTACGGAAAGGGGGTCGCCGTTGGGCGGCACCTTTGGGCGGCCGAGCGCTGTCGCCAGATGGGGAGCTGGAGCAGTCATCGGTGTGGCTTTAGGCTGCGCACTCGCTGGCGCGCTCCGCGGCGGCATACAGGATGGCGGCTGCACAGTCCTGGGCCGGGATGACAACGACGTAGGCTTCGTGCAGCAGCCTGGGAACCCTTCTTCGCCTGCATTTCCTTGCTCGCGTCTCCGCTTTGCGCTGACTCTTCTTTTCCTGCAATCCCCGATGATCAGTTCAACTGGCATGGCACCGATGGAGGCATGACGCACGCTTACATGGTGCTCCAACCAGCTGAGGACGATGCCGACTCTGCCTTCTACACCAGCCTGACGCAATGGATCTTGACGGCTCCAACGACCTGAATCTTTTCAGGCCGGCGAGGTCCCGGGCGGTCAATTCGGGCAGAAGGCCCGCCACGGGAAATCCATTGGAATACTGGATGTGCAACGCTGAACTCGTCGTTGAAAGACTGTTTCATTGAGCTAACATCAACTGTGGGGATCCACTAGTTCTTGTTTTCACAGGGCTTC
Organism: Dothiorella sarmentorum; assembly: GCA_023082095.1. Classification (NCBI taxonomy): domain Eukaryota; kingdom Fungi; phylum Ascomycota; class Dothideomycetes; order Botryosphaeriales; family Botryosphaeriaceae; genus Dothiorella; species Dothiorella sarmentorum. Next base: position 55,217 of record JAJMVL010000146.1, read on the forward strand.
TAGGTAAGTAACCCGACCTACCAGAAGCCTCCTAGAAGGCGGAACACTTCAAAAACAACCGATTATCTTACGCGTGTGGTTCGCACGTGGTTGCTGGGCGCGTTGAGCAAACACCAAGAAGCAGAGCGTCTCTGCTCTCGTGCAAGAGTTCGTCGTCGTGCGTGGGAGATCTCCGAGCCACTGTCAGCACGAGGGCCCACACAGCGCGGGCTTGTCGCGTGGCGGAGGTACAGGCGGTAGCGTCTTGGTGCGCGACGGGGCTGTGGAGAGACGCGGTGGGCAGCTGTAGTATGGACTTGGAGTTGTGGTGGACGGGAGCGGGTGCCTCCCCTTGGAGATGGTTTGATGCTCGACTCATGCATGCTGCGAGACCACGACCAGCGACGGGGGAGTCAGTGAGCGGCGGCCGTTCGTGGGGAAAGGTTGCCGAGGACTTGATGCAGCATCTTCCGCTGCTTCGAGGCGTCGAAGGCACTTGCATCAAGCCAGGGAGGATGCCTTATGAACGCTGGCCAAGGAAGTCAGTCCACGGCGAGAATACAGGGCAACGTGGTTCTCGCAATAGTCGTAGGTGCAGCGTGCGGTCACGTTCCTGCATATCGAGGTAGAGTTCCTCCTACCATCCGCCGCTCCCACCGGTTACCTCTTCTTATTCACTTGCGACACTGGCGCCGACAGCATCGCTGGTATATCGGGACACGGCATTCGCGACGTATGGTACCTTGGCTGTCTAAATTAAGGATCCATGCAGAGGGGGTAGGGAGGCGAGTGTGGGAGAGGAGGAGATGGAGAACAAGGAAGGCGATGCAGTAGAGGGGAGATGGAAACATAAAGAAGAGGCGGCCAGAGGGCCGAAGAAGGTGAGGGTAGAGGGCGAGGAGGACACAGCCACCTTCCTCTATGGGTGCCGTTGCGTGATGGAGGGCGTGCAGATAGGCGCGTGCTGTTTGCTGCCCGTTTTATACACTCAGAGAACGTGTAATATCTTCTCACGGAAAATGACTCCATGCTAAAGAGACACTGCGGAACCCAGAGCGAACCTTTCTTCCCTTTCACCTTTGCTGCAGGGGCGTAGGGGAGCAAAAGATGCGTCAGGTGTTATGGCTTTTGTCCTGTGAAGTGTCTCGAAAAGAAGTCGTCTAGCTGCAATCAATCTATATTTACTGTGGTTGTAGCATCTATCGTAGTGGAGCAAAATGCGGCAGAAAAGAGCACTGACCTGCTGTAATTTGCTACATACATTCAAGGAGCCAAAGCGGATGCTGCATGCTTATGTCGAGGTCAGTTGGAATTATCTAGTGAAAATAAAGATGAAAATGGTGCTTACTGAGGGGGTTTCAAGCAGCTTCAGCAGCGGGAATTTTGTGCGTCAACGGCAGCGACATTATTTTCTTAAGTGTTCCTAAGTGAGATCCTGAAAAAGCCGGCCTTAAGACGTCGGTATATTGCTATGCTGTCTAGGGCAGCATGGCTTCTGTAGATGATTTAATTGGTTTGGCATAGTAACTATAAATATAAACGGTAGTAACGCCAGCCAAGTCCATGGCCCAAGTCCTTCCTTACAGCCACTGCACGGCTTGCTCTTTTCTCGTACTTTGGCTGTTAACTTGGCCGTAAAAGTTGGTCAAGAGAGGTACCTTACCACAGATCGCGCTAAAGAGGGGTGTCCCGTGTCGTGATCGGGGAGAGAGCGCTGCTTGTCGGGCCTGTCAAAGTCTCCCCTTCCGTATCTCCATGTGCGCCGCAAATTCGCAAACGAAGATCGTGAGAAGCGCCCAAATACTCATCTCTCGTTGCCTCTCTTATACTTTCTAATTCTCACATTCAACCCAAACACCACCCATTTCCCACTCTTCAAACCGTTTCCAGAGATCATTGGAACCCTTGCGGGCCCTGGTCTACAAGTCAGCAGTGACGATTGGAAGCTTATAGAGCACCGAGGCCAACGACGGCCGTCACGTACTTGCGTTTGTCGCGCTCGCCACATGTGAAGGCTTGCGTGTCTAGCCGGCCTTGGGACAAGTTTGAAAACGCCTTCGGCCACGTAAATACATCTTCCTCATGACTGGATCACGATGAAAGCCATGCGCCGCAGGACGAACCCTGCTCGTGAGCTTTTTCTCCAACTGATTGTGATGCGGACGCGGCCTTGCGGGCTATGATGTCGGGGCGTAGAGGGAGCGATGATACGAGGCTTGTTGCTTGCACGCCTACGTACTTATTGCAGTTGACCTCCCGCAGAACCTCGTTCCGGGAGCAACCGCTCCGGCTCGGCAATGGATCAAGGCGGAGGCTGGGACACTGGCCCTGATACATGCGCAACGACATCCTTCGAGACTACATCTTGAAACCTGCCCTCAGTTGCTCGCCGAGGCAGAGTGACGGCACGAAGCTTTGGGCGCTGCTGCGGAAGACAGCCTGCGTCGCCGTCTCAACCGCGACGTGGCCTCGTGCCGAAAGCCGTGCTACCGAGGCGACAGAAAAGATGGGTCACCAAAAGCCGAGGAACATCACGGGACAGGCGCTCACGGCCCTTCTGGGCCTTTGCGCCGCCCTTCATGAGTTCCTCCAGACGTTCCTGCGCCTTTTAAAGTCTTCTTCGCCGTACTCTACAGTGTCGAGTGCCAATGCGTCCCAACTCAGAGGACGATGCAGCAATGATGATGACGCTCTGTTTAATGATAGCTACCTTGCGGGAAGCACAGTACGTAATACTAGGAGTGAGTGAGCGTATAAGGGGAAGCAATAATTCGCAGATGGATAAAGCTACGCATAGAAACTTGTGAGAAATGCATGCGGCACGCATCCGGGCCTTGTAATGTATGTATCACAGCGCAGTCGACCTTGTACTTGGTCGTGCCGGCGCGGCCGCCCATACTCACGGGCCCACGCGAGGGCCGGGAGCGTTTCTTGGTGGTTGTTTTTCTTCGAACTCTGTGTCGCTGTCTTCGTCGCATGCGGTGAAAAAGGAAACCCTCCCGAAGAATATGACTGACCAGGATCGAGTCTCCTGCAAAGTACTGCAGGTCGATGCCGAACGTGTTGGCGTCTTCTCCGCGGGAGATGGCGCCGCGCAGGATCGCCGAGACCGTGTTGCATCCGCCCTTCGCGGTAAGCGTTCTCGCCAATCAGGCCTGCCTGGTAAGTCTCCTGGATGGACGCTGTAGTACGGTGTCATTTTGGTAGAATCTGCCGTCCTGCGCTTCATCTGCGCTGTTTCTCTCTCTCCACCCTCTTTTCCGGTCTTTCAGGACTCTACAACACCCAGATCCGAAAACCCCGCGGGAGCAAACGGTGAACCCTCTTCCTCGGCTTTATCAGGCTCGGCGACCGCAAGAGACTTATTTCCAGAGTTCCCCTGCTTCTCGGCACCTCGGTGGCATCGCTGGCGGCCTGCGCGGCCTGCTCAGCGGCTCTGCCGGTCTCTCGGGCAGCGACTCTGCCTCCGGTTCATCCAGGTCGCGGAGATCGTTAAGTCGCACTACTATACTAGTTCCTTGCCCCGCATTCCATTCCGCCTCAGCCAAACACTTGCTAACACAAGATCATGATCGGCGGCTCTTTCGTGTTCGGCCGCGAGACTTCGGCCATCTCTTTTCCATCCTGAAGGACGTCCTCTTCGCTACAGTAAGGGACGGCTATGGCTTCGTGCAGGTCGTTATTGCTAATAGATACTTGGACAGCGCCTAAAGGCGCAGCTAATGGATAGCTAGTAGTAAAAAAGTAACGGAAGGAGGCCTCTAGGAGACGAGCGGCTTCCAGGAACGCGCGGATGGTATCCTTGTATACGTGCCCGGATTTGGTGATGAGGGTATCTAGCTGGCGTAACATACTCCACGTTTATCAATTTGGGTGGCAGCAACTTCGAATTTAATTCTGAGTCACTGTCGCTCAAAACGGCTAGTCGGCATCATTACGTCCGTGCACGACGAACACGGCCAAATTGCTGATGAATGGCTTTGGTAACGACAGACGTTTGGATTAGAGTAGACACTGCGAGCGACGCCCTTGAGAGTGGGTTGGGAGTTCTTGGCGTAGTCTATCGTGGCGATTAATAAATTCCCCGGTAAGGCGGGGGCGTCCGGGCTTAGTCCGATAAGGAAGATACTAGGTATGCTCGAGGCGTTCGCAGGCGCTTTTATGGCGGTGGGTCGGATTCGTGGGCGCTGGCGGAAGGATGTGAGATATAGAGAGCCTGAGAAGACGGAAAGACAGAGGCAAGAGCCAATTAGTTTGCTTTTTTTTCTGCCACTTATGTCTTCCATCACTTAACGCGTCCCTTAACTCCGTTGTACCGGCGCGATAACGGCTAGATAGCTTCTAACCACAGTAACTCCCCGCACGAGGACTACCCCGAGGGAGTGGCCGGGGAAACAGTAGACGTGCGTCTCACAAGCGTGCTTACCTGTATTAGCTTGGTCTGCTATTGGGGAGTCAGTCTCTTTGGTCAACAGCGGCAATCTTGCTCTTCGGCATCGCAGCGCCGGCAGCACCACCCCTGCGTGTCCTTGGCACTAAAGTAAAAGCCACCCGGTATACAGCCTCCTGATACCACTGCTCCGGAAGCGATCTGACGGGCGGCTACCGGTGCCGCTGCCGTTGATGTTGCGCCGAGAATCCTGAACCACGGCAATGCTTCTGTTGCCGCTGTTGTGGTCGCCGTCCTGTAGCGCGGGGATCTCGTTGATGGAAATGAAGGTTGGTCGAGATAGGGAGGACGTTCGGATACGTGGCTATAGACGAGTAGGCGAAGCGTGGGTTGGTGCTTGCGCTTGCTTCAAGGACGCGTTGTTCCGCTGCTGCCTCTCGTTTTACCAGCCGCTTCATGCCGTTACTTCTCGGGAATGCTTTATGGCCCATGGAACAGACATCTCGTGAAGGGCTGAGGTGATGGATTGTGATCTGCTGCTCGGCGTGCACGTCGAATCGACGGCCGTTGTATTACTCATCAGAGAATCCGCTGCGGGCTCATCCTCGGATGATACGCCTGTCTGTCCACGGCTTCACGAAGAAGGGCTACGTGATTACGACGATTTGTCTGTATTTCCAGCCAGCGGCTCGTATTATTGATGCTCCGGTATATGCTACTCGAGGCGTCATTCCAAACGCTGGCCGCAAGTGATATGCGCTATTTGGTTTAGCAGCGATAACCTTTGGCCGTAGTTCGGCTCGATATACTAGGTGGAGGTTCGCGGCAGGAGGGGGTAGGGACTGGTATGAGACGTTGGTGGGCGTAGAGGCAGGTGTGTGGAGAGTTCTTACAGTGTGGGATGGCAGGTGACGGCCCTAAGTGCCAGGTGCCGAGTGTAAGACTTGGCGAAGATTAAGGGATGTTGGCCTGTGGGGCGGCTCGAGGTAGAGCGGTTCACGTTATATAAAGTACTTTTTGACTCGGCTGGTATTATTCGCTCCTGGCCCGTACGAGTATCCTACGGGACCTTACAATACGATGGCTTACTGTGTAAGTGAAGTGGAAAGGCCGAGGTTTCCGCAGCTACCGATGTAAATTATTGTCGAGCTCTAGAAAGGCTTTGCCCTTATCGAGGGTCGTTTCCGAGGCAAGCCTACGTAGCCGCATGTCTATCGTCGGCGCTTTCGACTACGCCAACGCTTATTGCTCTCCTGCTGGAGCTTTTTGGGGCGCTCTTTCCTCTTCTAGAGAACCTCGGCATTATCCTTGGGGGATCGCTTACTTAAAGCTGACCCGGGAGTGTGGGGAGCTGTAACAGGGACACTTGCATCTATTACGTAGAGGGCGAGCGAGCAGGACAATCCCGCGTACTATAGTGAGAAGAAACCCAGAGACATAATTAAGCTCTTCGCCCAGTGCAGCTTCACTAATGGTAACGGTTGGGATTACAGCTATACATAGATGTAGGTGCTAAAATGGATAGTGAGAGAGAAAGTAGACTAAAAGACGCGGTAGATAGATTATTAATGGTATCTTGGCGGAGGGCCAGAGTAGGCGGCCGCAAAGGGGCAGGCTGGCCGTGCGAAAATCCACTCCCTCTTAACGGACGCACATCCTCGTACGCGAAGGATGCAAGGCCACAGCATCTCCTAGTCTAAGCCTATCCCGTTTGCGGGCTTGCCGCTTTGTTAGCTTATTGGTATCTTGTTGCACTGCTTAGACTACTGGCTGGCCCAGAAGTTGAGCGGAAAAGAGATGAAAATTACATGTTGTGGAGGCAGTCTGTACGTACGCGAGGATGATGAGCTTTGGCGGCCACGTATAAAATATGTCGCGGATAAAGTTTGACGTGGATAAACTTTGATATAGATAAAGCTCATTGCGGAAAAGGGTCAGCATGGATAAAGCTCGTTATGGATAAAGTTTAATGCGGATAAAAGTCTACCGTAGAATAAGTAAATTGCTATACGCCTCCAAGCCAGTAGACAGCAGATAAAGCATTTCGAAACATCTCTACTACAACGCCAACGCAACCATAGCGTATGTAAAAGCTCTCTTCGGGCGTTTAGGCAGATGCACGCCTACAATTAGGAAGGGGAGCGGCGTTTCTACAGTATCTACGGACTATGGATATAGTAGGTTGTGATGGTGTTTTCGACGAGGCTGGAGGCGATCATCGATTCAACCGGGGATTTAGTCTTTGGGGGTGAAAAGTGGGCGGAGGAACTTTTGGAGTGCACAAGGCCATGCTGCTTCTCGTCCTCGTCTTGGTCGTGGTGAACGGGGTGGCCACGGGTTAAGGGCGGCAGAGGGTTGTTAGGTGGAGAGCTGGGGTGAGTGGTAGGCTCATCCGATTTGGAGGCGTGGGCTGCTGGGGGTGGAGGACGCGCGGATGTGGAGTCGGTAGGTTTAAGATTGATGTTAAGGGGAAGAGGCGGAATACGGTGGTACGTTAACGCCATCGGCATCTACACACGCTCCCTGCTTATATATATTATCGACCCCTGACTCGCCCCTGGGAGCAGTAAATGATGCGCTAGATCGATATAACGAAACGGATTAAGTTGAGGTCCCGTACCGGCGTCTTTCCTATAGCGAGCTGCTGTACTGGTTTGACTTTACTATTGTTATTTATCGCTTCTCCTGGAAGTAGGCCGTCTTTATGCTCTTTAGTTTAGAAAAGCTTTGCTCTTTACCATCGTCCAGAAGGAGAAAAAGGTTAGGAACAGGCTTGGAATAAAGACGGGGTACTACCCTAGGAGAGCCTACGGCGAGTACGAGATCACGGAACGATATAAAGGAAGTGGTGTTCCCTTCATGGTGGATTCTGTTGCGGCCACCTAGTCTACGGATTGGACGATTACCTGAAACGGTTCAGCGGCTTTGACGCCACCATCATGCATTTCAAGTAGTATGTTTCCTGGCCTTCTCTAGGGCGCTCTATACTCCTTGTCTGTTCTTCTCATGCGGAGGAGGTCGAGGGCGACGCTTGCTGCCGGTGATGCGGGCGGCGTGGACATCGTTGTGGGCAACGCCGCCGAGCGTCTACTGGATCGAGGCGCGCACGCACGTTAGTATGGACGAGGAACGTGTGCGCAGCCCTCGTCCGCCGTTAGGCTGCTCGCCCTTTCCTCCTCGCCTTGGACAAATAATAATCACCGTCGTCATTATTAAAAGGAGACGAGGGCTGATGTAAATGCTTATGCACGCTTGATCCTGGCTAGATAGCTCCTTGGGTATACTTTAAGGTGGAACAGCCTTGCTGTCCGGCAAATGTTGGTTTCTGGCTGTGTATAAAGGGCTACTCCTCCCCTCCTACCACTGCTCCAGATCATCTTTAAGCTAGAAGCCACTGCACCGACAAACCTCAACTATCTTCCGGTTTAAGGCCTTCGCTATGTAGGCGAGGCAGGTAAATGTGGATTAGCCCCCTTGAAAGGATTCTAAAGAGTAACAGTAATCCTTAATTTAGTTTAAAGTGTTTAGCTTCTAAAAATAAAACGTCTAAGGCGTTCGAGTACTTCTAGAGAGCCGACACGGCACGAGGAGGCGAGGACCGTAGTATCACGTCGATACTGCGCAGCCGGTGATAGAGAATATCTTAACAGTTGCCTCGTTTCCTTTGAATTATGAGTTGAACGTTAAGCGACGCTTGCACGGTACTCACCTTTTCGTACAGCTGGCAGCTGGCTAGAGCTAGGAGTATGGTAAAGCAGAGCTGGAGAATCGTTTCTTTGTAAGATGGATAATGGTTGCGGAAATGTCTTACGACTGGTCAAGTTCAATTGCAGCAGAAAAGTTCTCCCTCGGTTGCTGAAACAGAGCTGATTGTAGGTCCTTCGTGAAGGTACGAGTATCCCTGTTCGAGCTCCATCACAACTTTAGCAGGTGCGGCGGTCCTCCGCTCATTTTCGGTGCTTTCCTGCAAGCCCGCTGCATCCACGGGTTGTTTTAGTGTTCGGTGTTGTCTGTTTGGTCGCCAGGGCCCACCATCTGGGGGCCTTTTCTGTCGTGATCGTCTGTCGCCGCAGCTATGGGTGGGATGCGCCGAGTCGAGGACATCCCGCTGGTACTAGCTGGCTGCGATTGTTCGGGAGAAGGTTAGACAGGTGGTAGGGGGCGCTGAGGAGCTGGTCGTGTCGGCATACTTGGGTGTCTGGCTTGGGTTCCAACACACGACGGTAGAGCTTGACCGATTCTCTGGGACGTTGGTGAAAAAGGCTCAACACGGCGTCGGGGAATGATAGCGGCTGTTGTTCCGCTATTGGTAATGGTGGACTGCGGGTGGGGACGTCGATGAACACTCTGGGCAAGCTTGATGGCTAGTAAATGGCGCGCTTGGCTACAGTATTTAGTTATCGTAGCAATGAAAGCAAGGGTGGAGTTGCTGCAGACTGCCCTCGACGAATATTCGTGTTGGCCCAAGTTATAGTGTCCGTGGAAGTGACAGCAGCGAGTGGTCTTATTCCTCGTTGTAGGACGGTAAATAGACGATCGTAGCGATAAACAAGAGTCTCTAATACACGGCGCAGTAACTCGTGGACACAGCCTGGAGATGCTTGATAGAGTTTGAGAATGCACTTTTTTTTACCCCGCAAGACGAGCTAGTATAAACGAGCCCGAGTATCCACAGCTCGAGCGAAGAAACGACTGTGACTGGTGCCGCGGTATGGTGGTAAAAGGCTTACTCTTTCTTCTCGTGGAGAGAGTGGAGAGAAAGGAAAGGGCGTCGAGGCCCCTCCCGGATGGCCGCTGAGCTCAAACGAAAAACAACTATATCATTACTCTAGATTGTGTAGTCACTGGGTCGCGACGAGAATCTCTTCCGCCTTGGGCGATACACTTTACCGTCCTAGCAGTGCGGCCCTTTTCCGAGCTCGTGCCGTTGTACAGAGGTCTTCTAGTCTACAGGGCATCCTTAACGGTGGAGTGAGGGCGGGAGGAGGGAGAATGTCAAAAGTGGGGTTAGTCGAAAGCTCTATCTTCACGGAGAACCCCACTGCATTCACCACTAAAATTAGCGAGAGGCGCAGCCCCGCGCCCTACCATAACCGATGCAGAAAACCGGTCGCAGGCTTCGGCAACGTCGATCCAGATGGCTACTCAGCCGTTACGGCAAAAGTAATATAGTCCTGGATCTGCAAAAGAAATCGGATCTAAAGGGAGCAGTGGGTCTGATTCTGCCTCTGATGCAGCGGCTTTAGAAAACGATCCACGAGATTTTGTCCCTGCCTCAGCAAGTGTACAGGAGTATCCGAATAGCAGCACCGAGGGGTCAGCGTATGGTTTTAGTATCAAGGAAATATTAGGTGTACAGGATGGGTTGCGGACAGTCGATGCCGGCATAGATATGTTAAGCCGGAGTTATAATAGGGTACGCAGCATAATCCCCGACAACGACAAAGCTGCCTAGGCACCCATCGCAGGCTACCTCAGGCTGCTTAAAAGACTTTAGAGATTAATTAGCAGATACATGTTCGGCCTCCCCTAGGCCTTACGCAAACTTGGCCCTGCTGCCTTAAAATATCTACTTAAACTGATAGTGTTGTGTTTAAAAAAAGAAGATAAGAAAAGGGATAGAGAAGAATACTAGAGAAGAAGAGACAAATATAAGAAAATATACGAAGAGCGAAGACAAGAGGAAGAGCAATAGACGGGAAAGGATAAAGAAACGTTAGGGGGGGAGGAAGCGTCGCCAGAGGAGGATTCCTTAGTAGATGACGGTCGATTTCGTATCTTCTGTCTCTTCGTTTTTATTCTTATTATATTTAGCGTACGGAATGCGGCCTTTAATAGAATCTCGTATCGCCAGTGCCGCTTTATGCCGTACAACACGCTCAACAAGGAGACAGGTTGCAATCCCGTAGCCACAGCAGTAGAAAATAACGTAGCCCTATGCCAACAGCGATCTGGTTACCCTCCTCGGTATTTTCCTAGAACACCCCCCCCCCCCCCCCCCCCTTGGAATAAATACTATGATACCCAGATACCCAGGTGATCGGTCTATGTAAGGTGTTCTCTCCTTTCCGGCCGAGCTAAGTAAGAGGCTTGAGATTGATATTTAAGCTTTAAGCTCCGGAACCGAGTGCGTTGCGGGGGTTGTGAGATATTACAGTGTACTCATTTCCTTCGCGTCCGCGGCTCAAAATACGTGAGCCTGCGCTACTACAGCTTATGCGGATAAAGTTCGCCTGCTTAGTTCTTTAGCATATAGTGCTCGGCGCTCCAGCTTAATGGCATAGGAACCGACTATACATGCGTCGGTAACCAGGTGCACGTAAGACTCCGTTAGGGCCGCGGCGTAAGATCCTTATCGTCATCGTCGTCGTCTGACATTTGGAAATTAGAGAGGTTTTCTCTTTCTTTTAATTAAACGTTTTTCCTAAATAAGTAATGTTTGGGTCTGCAGGGGGGGCTGCAGCTGCCGAGAAACCTATCCGCAGACCACCGTTAGTATTAGCAGGCTCGTTAGTACAGGCAAGCTTAACTAACCTACCGGAAACAACTTTCGGCTCCGCGTAAAAGAAAGGAAGAGTTGGTAAAGGAGGGAGAAGTCGGTATAGTGTACAGTTAAGACTATGACGCAGACATGGGGGTCGCTGTGCTGCTACTATGTCCACTATACCCGTTGCTAGCTCAATGCAAGCTGCGTCGGCCCAGATAAGCTTCACTTTATAAAGAAAAAAAACAATTGGGCCTGCGAACCGGATCCCATGTTTGCTTGGGGCTTCCGCGCAATTATATATATACACACGACCAGTTAAGGTTACTAGAAAGAAGGCCCAAACTATTGAGACAATACAAGACGACTAGCGAGACAAGTACGTCGATCTAAGTCCCGTGGCTCTTAAGGCATTCAAGTCGTTCGTATTATATGCCGTTCGTCGTGCCCGCCTCGGCGAGCTTTATCAATAAAGCCACCAACGAGATTTTAGGCGAGTCCAGCATCTGATCGCCGCTTAGCCAGAGAAGTACACAAGTCCACCCCGATATGCCTACAGAGGGCCTGGTTTTCTTTCGTTGCTCTAGTAGACCCCGACCCACTCCTTCTTTTCATCTTCACCGACCTAATCTGCCTTGCGGATTCTCACTAACCACCATACACCGCCAGCAACATGTCTTATCAGCCTGTTTCTCAAAATGTCCCCTCCGCTAACGACGACTCCGAAGACCATAAGCTGTGATAGTAAACCCGATGTCGAGCTGTAGGATGGCATGTTCTTCATCCTCGCTATATAAATGGCTCCCTTTACAAAGAGGCTATACTAATAAGCGCCTCTGCCGTCGCAGAAGGCTAGCTTCTTCTTGGGGGCTCTGGTGGCGAAGATAAGTATTTATTTCTACGTGGTCTTATCTACCGTCTCTTAAGAACCTTCTCCGTGTCTTTTACCTTTATTCCCACTACTTTATTTATCAGCTAATAGTATAATTTACGCTTGTCCGTTCAACACTGAGCCTAGCTTCCAGCCAATGTTGTAGCCATCTTGGAGCGAGACGTTCATGCCTTGCCCTCCTTTATAGCTTAGTGGCTACAGCGGTTGTTTCCGCCGGCGATATCAAAGACCTAGGATTAGTATCTTCGCCATTATTACGAATCTCTTTTCCGCCCTCCTATCTGCAGATATGCTTTAGTGCGCCACCCTAGATGTTGTTGGCTTCAGAGTGCACGACGTCGCCCACCGGACGAACCTTTGGATTTTTCTCAAGGCTAACCTTTGGATTAGGTAGGGATACCTACTAAACTAAAGTATATTAAAAACAGAGGAAAAGAAGTCGAAGCGGTCGAAACCGGGGAAGGCAAAGCTCTTGCGGCTCCAAGGTTAACGCTTGTGTACGGAGAGCTGGAGACGCGGCTAAGCTCCAGGTGTTACTAAGTACTCGCAACTAGGAGAAGTCGGGAGAGCGATAGAGAGGTAAGTAAGTAACTTGCGCCACTGCAAGCGTACAAAATGCTCCATTCCTCGCCTAAAGCGTGTTCTTAATATCCGCTTTAGAAAGAAGGCAATACCCTCTAAAGAAGAACATAACTTCTAAAGAAATAACCTAAAGGCATCTCCCATGGTGGCCAGCGGGCACAGGGCCCAACCGGCACTGAAGCACATTGCTAAATCAGTAAACAGCGTGCCGTTAAAGCCAACACGGAGAATGCTCTTTCGGCAATTGCAATATGCTATAAAACAGTCTCAAACGCAATTAATACGGGTAGGCATCGGTGGCTGTGAGTATCCACCGCGCAGGGGAAGAGAAAAAGGTACGGCATACATCACCGCTCAACAGCCTACATTCTAGTACAACGTCTTCGGATGCGGTCTATCCTGCAAACGGAAAGACGACGCGCCGCAAAAGAGCAGGTCCAAGCACCAACCCTGCACATCTAGTATCCCGCCCCGGGCCCAAAGGAGGTAGATTGCTAAGGCGGCGCAGCTACACGGCCTAGGGCTCTGTTTGAGTAGATACTTTCCACTCTTCCCCTTAGACGGCCCTCTTCCTAGAAGATAAACGATTAACTAACACGGGGCTCTCGGTTTTATCGTAGACGGTGAGACCGTTATCGAGGGTTCCTGCACTCCCGCGCTATAGGTGGAGACCATGGTTGACGAGCTCAACTGGCACAACGGCATCCGACCGGGCCCGGGACGCTGCTGCACCTTGTCCGGTCATCTGTCGGACCCCTTACACCAAGCAGTATCTACCCCGACCTCCTGACCATTAACGAAGAATGGATTATAACGCACCCCGAGCCGCCCGCGCTATACTTTAACAATCCAAAGCAGAGACGTGCCAGACATGCCAAAATGGAGCTTAGACCTTGCGGATGCGAGAACCATTGGATTTCTAAAGCTGTGGTGATTGTTGCTTTCATCGCCTAACTAGGGTTTGTCGTCATAATAATATGTTGTATGATCTGTTGTTTTGCTTGCTATGAAGCCTGGCACATCTCCGGTCAAGATCTTGTATGTATACGTGCATGCCTTTTTTCTTCTCGTTTTCGTGTATCGTGCCTGGCCGCAGTCAGCCCGCGTGTGACAGTAAAGTCCGAGAGCCTGGCCGAGAAATTGGGAGCGCTGGATAATGCCAATAAATCTTACCACTAGGCCAAGGAATCGGCCGAGGAGGACAATGAGTGGCGAGCACCTACCTCGTGCCTTTTGCGACATGATATAGCCTATTCATACCTACAGGATACGTGTAGGCCGTCGCCCTCACCGCGCTTGGAGAGCATTCGGGAGTGCTGCAGGGAACGAGCTAGACGCTGGCTAGATTAAAGATTAAGTCCGGGCATGAGCCCAAGGTTCTGCGGAGGCCTGTTAATCCTTAAAGGCCCGGTGATTCCTGAAAGTCCCATTACATGCGAGTGCTGGTCATCGGTGTCAGACAGGCGGCCTTGCTCGGCCGAGACCGCGACCGCGACCGCGTTTACGAGCATGCTCGGGAGCAGGTTGCGCAGTCAGTCGAGGCCGGGCTTAGTAAGGACGGCGAGCGAGTGGCTCCAGGTCGTGGACGTCTTGCTTAAGGACGCTGTGTCTATCGCAGGAAGGTTACGACTCCTTGGTCACCTAGGGAGTAAAGAGAGACTCGCGCCCACGGTAGCGGGCAGGCAGAGAATGGGCACCATAAGAGCCGCGAAGCACGAAGCGATGACGCCAAGCAGACGGAATCGGCTACAGTCAGCAGGCGGGAGCGGGAAGCTTTAGATAAGTATTGGAAGAGCTGATGGAGCAGGTTCCGTTCATCAACGGTTCGCCTCAGAACACCTTCGTTCCAGGTGCCTTTCAGCTCGCGGGAAAGCACAACGCCTTCTTCGGTGTTGATTACTGTCCTGCCCTCCGATCCAGCAGGAGTCCAAGGCAGAACATGTCACGCCAGAGAACTGCCGTCGCTTCACCAAAGATGGTTCGCTCCTACCCGCGCCATGGACGTCAGGGACCTGGAACTAGAATCTCATAACAACTTACAATGCGTCCAGCCTGGGGTTGTTGGTGTAATCGTACACAGAGATTCCGGCGTCTGGATATTTACCCAGACATTTATTTAAATTACTCAAGCTTGAAGTATTTAGTACTGGCGTACAAGGAGGAAAAGAGAACGAAAGACCGAGACAGTAAACGGGGAGGCGAAGGCTCTATATTATGAGACGGCTGGAACGGACAAGAGATAACGGGGCTACAGGCGTTTTCAACCCATTCGGGGGGCAGAAACGGGAAATAAAGCGTAAACGGTGGGCGGTAAGGTCCCGGGTCTTTACGTAGGCGGTCAACAGTGTCGCTGCCTAGAAATACCTCGCGCGGCGCCAGCTATACCGTAAGGAAATACCAGGGTTTGCCGGGGCTGCAGGAAAACGGAATCACTCTCGAGTTTCCTATCTTCTGCGATGCGGCAAGTAACTACCGGTCTACTGCTATATATCACTGCTAACGTCGGGATTGTTGTTCAGGCGGTAGGCGGCAATCTCCTTGTCAATATACTACAAAACAAGTTCGGCCTTGCGCCTTGCGGCGGGGAAGCCGAAGAGAAAGAGAAAGAGTCGGAGCTGGATGGAATTAAATACGTGGGCTTAGGTAGGCCCAGAGCGTATAAGCAACAGGGCTCATTGCTATGCAAGAAATGAGACAAGAACGTCTTGCTTTTCTTATATAAAACAACGATGCAGAAACTTCTTGTGTCTCTTATGTATAACAGTGATGTAGAAATGTCTTGTGTCTCTTGTGTACAATAACGATGCAAGAACGTCTTGTCTTTATCACATTCGGAATAAGACAGTCGCAGTGCCCAGAACTGCCCAGCGATAACGCCGAGAACATCTCTTGTAAGGGATAAGAAACCCAAGAGATCTTTGTTTCGTCGCCATACAAGCCAAGACGACAACCCAAGACGTCTTTGTTTCGTCGCCATATAGATCCCCCAGACAATACCCAGAAACAGCGCCCAGAACACTCCTTTAAAACAAGCTCCTCCCCGCCATCTCCTCCGTCTCCCTTATCCCTTCGTCTCAAACCATTTTCACAAAGCCACCTTCACAGATCACAAACAGTTTCGCACAATCCACCACCATGGTATCCAAAAAGACCAACGACCAGAAGGTTAACAATCTTCTCACCCTCCACAAGGCAGATCAGCATAAGCGCATGCGCTACCTACTGGGCAAGTTCAAGCCTAACGAACTGGCCGAGATCCTCAAGTCTCTCCGTAGAGTTCCTCCACGCAGACAGATCCAGATCCTCGAGGACACGCTTCGCGCCGAGGGCATCCCCGTTAATCCAGAGGCCTCGTTCCTAACCAAGCTCTGGTTGGCGGGTTTTCTTCTTATCTGGTCTCCTCTGTCGCTTCTCTTTAGCATTGTTAAAGCCGTTACCAAGTTTTTCCTCGCTCTCAATGCCATCTTCCAGTTCATAATAGCCGGCGGCGTCATCTTCAGCTTGATTGCGCTCATGTCCCCCGTCCCTTTCGTCCCTCCCAAGGGAAGCATCACAATGCCAGCGCCCTTCCCCTACAACGAGGCAATAAACGCAGTCATCTACCGCGCTGAGGAATACGCTGCCGCCCGGCTCGCTCCCCCAGAAGAGCCCTTCAAGATGCACAAGCTCGGTCGCGAATCCGAGATCGTTCTCAAGAAGATGAGCAACCTCCAATCTGCCTCAATCGAACTCTGGCCCAGCACAACCAGCAACAAAACCGCGAGGGTACACACGGATACAATCGCCGACATCATCGACGTCTTCAGCAGCGGCGTGCAGCAGTCCCTCTACAACCTCGACGGCAGCATCTCCAACACCATGCTCGCCATGTCAACCCGCATCAACGAGTCGACCGTCGCCCTGCAACAGGCCGCCACCATCCCCGCCGACGTCTTCCTCGCCCAGCACGGCCACGGCCCCAAGCCGCGCAGCCGCTACAACCACCTCGTCGACTACATCTTCGGCCCCGAAGTCGCGCCCGGCGAAAGTGCCAACGCGACCCGCGACTGGCTCCTCTAGGAAGACGTCTGCGACGCCCAGGACAAGCTGCTCCGTATCGGGACAAAACTAGCTGCCGAGACCAAAGGCACGGCCGATACGCTGGCCGTCATCAACAAGCAGTTCCGGAAGGTACACAAGGCCATGGAGGCAGAGGTAAGCAGCCGGATGCTCGGCAGCAAGAAAGAGATAGACAACGTGCGCGCGACGTTCAACGAGACAGTGCAGGCGTGGGAGAAGTCGCGCATGAACAGGTAGCGCGCGTTAGAGTAGATCGTCTTGTCTATTGTAGGCACCACGTTTAGCGGCAAGCACAGTCCTATCTTCCCTAAGACGCTCATACAGGATCCGGCCAGGGTACGGAAGGAGATGGAGCTATTAAATAGGCAGCTGCAGGTCACGCACGCCCATGTAAGGTTCTTGTCCAGCTGCGTCGCCAAGGCGACCAGTTTGCTGAAGAATACGAGCGACAAGGGGAAGGATGCCGGGCCGAATATAGCGGCGGCCATGTGTAAGAACTGGGGCAAGACGGAGAAGATGACGGTTTCAAAGGCTGCCACGCCGTATCATGTCTTAGAGTTTCTAGCGGAGGTGGCGAACAATTTTACCGTGGAGATGCGCAAGTGGGATGAGCGTGAGTTCCATAATTACATCCAGGATCTGCTGGAGTTAAATCAGGAATAGGTCAGGGAGCGGTGTATGAGTATGGGTAGCTTTTCTTTTGTTTGTTGTCACTCGTTTACGTAGCTTTTTTTTGTTTTCTGTTACTCGTTCAAGTAATACAAAACGACTGTCTTTACCGCAAGCCGTCCCTGTGTGATATCAAGCAGAATACTCAAGCATCGCGCCGAATGGCTCGAAAATCGACGTCACTGGAGCTTCAACAACTTGCAACGCCACAAACCCTACATGGCACCGCCGCTCTACTATGAAAACGACCGGCAAAGCTCCCCGTTAATAATCCGATCAGCCAGCTCGGGAACGGCTACGAGTACTACTTTAACGGTTTGCTCTCGTAGTACAGGTACAGTATCGGAGGATCCAGTGACCTCGGATTGTACAGTACGACTGGCTTCTCCAATGCTGTAGCATCGTTCATTTCGACCATTCCATCACGCACACCAAGTCATGGATGAAAACACATAGTCACTCCATTTCAAGTTATCAATTCATGCAATTTTTGTCCAGTCATCCAAGCTGCATCTCACCATCCCTTGTCACCCAAACCTTCATTCAACCACACCCACCACCCCCTTTCCCAGGTCCGCTGCTCTCAACCCCGTCTGTCATCGCCGCCCCTCCCACCCTTCACACCCTCTTCCGCCTCTCAATCGGCGACGGCGACGCATTCAACGCCCCCCTCGCCACCGCCAGCATCGACGACTCTGCCTCGAAAGAAGTGCTCCTCCACCAAGCGGGGCGGCCGGCACGACAGCCTTCATCGTCGTCCTCGTCGCGCTTGCGCTTCGTCATGTTGGCCGTCGCCGTCGCCGTTGCCGCTGCCGCAGATAATAGCCAAGTCATCATCGTCGTGGGCGTCGCGGGCGACAAAGTCGTCAACCACGGCGTGGCGACGGACAGTGTGGACGGCGAGGAATGCATCGACGGGGTCGTCATGACCGGCGTCGTTAGCATCGTAGTAATGTTACGAGCAGAGGCAGCAGCACCAGCAGCATTGACTCCGCCCTAGGTGAACATAAGTGGGCTCGGCATCATGGCAGTGGCAGCAGCAGCGATGCCGGTGGGCTACTACTGCTGCTGCTACTGCTGCGGCGGCGGCGGCGGCGCATCCAACAGCTTCAAGAGCGCCTCGCACGCGTCGAAGTCGTCGAACTAGCTAAGCTGCGTGCCGTGCAGCTCGGCAGCGGCCCAGTTAAAACTGGACCAGTCGATGTCGGGCGTGTCTGGCTTGCTCGGGGACTTATTCAAGAGAGCGTCGTTGGTTTCATTGCCAGCAGCGGTTGCGACGGTATTATCGCAGTCGAAAAGCGTCCAGTCGATATCTAGGATGACGAGGCTCTTGAGGAGATCGTCCCATAGGGCATCGTCGTTGTCTTCGGGAGCAGCCGGTTCCGCGTTGGAATCGCTAGGCTTAGGTGGCGTAGATTCCTCCGTGCTGGCAGCGGAGTCGGCGTCCACGCTGCCCTGGGCATTGAGGGCATTATTTAGGATGGGGAGCGAGCCGTCTTGGGCGTTGTCGCCCTTGTCAGCGACGAGGTACATGCCGGGCTTGAGTGCGCCCTTGTGGTACCAGCAGCGATTGGTAAGGTAGTTGTATGTGCCTTGCTTGCAGCGGCGGCCGAGAGTGGGAACGAAGACGCGGCAGATGGGGCTAAGGCGTCTCCAGGTCATCACCACTGAGTAAGTAGAGGGAGTTGGCTGTTTGTTGTGTTTGGAGAGGAGAGGAAAAGATTGTCTGGTCTAGAGTCTCGCACGGACGACTTTCGTAAGAGCTGGAGGAAGAGAAGGATCAAGCTGTGGCAGCGACGGTTTATAGCGATGAGCGTATTGTAATGGTTTTCTTTTGTGGTCGAGCGAATTGATGCTGTTGTCGCCTTCTATTTTGCGGTTGAGCGGGCGTTTTATTTTGCGGTCCAGCAAATTTATGTGGCGTTTTACTTTGCGATCCAGCGAATTTATGTGGCGTTTTATTTTGCAGTCCGGCGAGTTGATGTAGTCGTGGCGTTTTATTTTGCGGACCGCAAAAGTGCAAAGTGAGACAAATGCCGCATCTTTTTCGTCACACTTCTCTCAGGCTCAACCACAAGGCAATCGAACACGCGTGCACTCGTGCTTGATATTCTGGTGCATCGCCCTTGAGAAGCGCAGCGCAACGCAGTAGAGTTCTCTCTCTTGGTCCTGACCACTCTCCTCTCCGCCGCTCCTTGAGGGTGATGCTGTACTTGGTTTGGAGCGTGGATAGAGTACGTTTCCTGTGAGTTTCTGTTCCCTGTTCCTTTTCTATGTTCTAAGTCCTATCGCTTGCCCCTCTTGGGCGGCTTCGGCCTTGTAGTTTCAGGGGGGCGTGGATAAGGACAAGTATGGAAAGGCAAAGTTATGACGTAGAAGATATGGATACAGGCGCGCGTTCCTGTCCTACGTCTTCTACTTCACGACTTTGGCAGGGGAGAGGAAGGAAAGTGCACGAACAATATGTATCCGCCGAAATCTATATCTATTTATACGTTTACCTACCAAGAGGAAGAGTGACTGATTACTATGGTAAGACTTGAACGACTGGCAAGCCTATGGCAAGTCTATGGCAAGTCTACTATGTTCGTCACCACGAAAGGCACAGATGGCGAGAGTCGCGCAAGGAGAGTGGCTCCTTGCCGTGCTAAAATTGTGGCAATTCTGATATCTTCGTCACCACTCATGGCATAGACGGCAACAGTCGAACGAATGACGAACTCGCGTAAATCGCAAAGAAACCGCAAAAACTTGAACGAACGGCGAATTTACGTAAATCGCAAAGTAACTGTAAAAGCTTGAACGAACGGCGAACGCGCGCAAACCGCTAAGTTTGAGCGAGTCAAACCTTAGATGGCCATGGATAAATACGCCCTTAACCTAGGCTTGAGTCTTACTTCCTTTTCCCCAATCTGCCATATCCCACAGTTATTGGTGAAGACCTTTACCTTTATCCACGATCATCACTACTTGAGACTCTCGGCTCTTAGCCTTCTCCGCTATGAGCCGTCAGATCTCTCCAGGTGTGGCCTATGGCTACCACACCCGAAGCCAGCGCGATCCCCGCGAATTGCACACTCTGGTAGTGCAGGTACCTGTTCCTTATTGATTTGGGATTAATATGAAACTGAAATTGCATTAGGCAACTAGAAAACTCTGTCAAGGCATCTGCGTCACTGGCAAGCCTTGTTTAAACCCGATCGCCTACTGGCGTTGGTCAGGCGGTGTTCGGTACTGTATCTACTATAAAGGCCAACAGCCAGAAGAGAGCTACGAAGAAGTTACCGTTCGCAGAGAGGATGAGGAATACAGACGCTTACCGACCAAGGTCCATAGAGATACTGATGCATACAAACACTCCCTTGAAGTATATAACAAACGCCCTGGAGAATACAGACTCTTACCAGCCCACGTTCGTAGAGAAAACGAGCGGACATTCCGAACCAACAAGACTGTTGCCTAATAAGACTAAGACTTTTTCGCAGAGGAGCGGCTGCTCTTTTACCACCACTTCTATTACTATGGAGGACAAGTCAAACTGCGCCAGGGTAAGCAGCTCGCCCTATCACCATAACGGCATTCTTACTGACAAACAACGACAGTAGCCCTAGCGCGTCCTCGCCCAACCACCCGCAGACATGGACAAGATTACGACGAAGAACTCGAAGACGTGGACCAGCACACCACCCTACCGCCTACCCATCCCCGTCCAACCATCCGCCCCCTGCCGCCCCACATCCGTCCCGGCTCCAACTACCTGCAACTAGAGGTCCGACGCTCCCCCGCCATCCCGCACCAGCCTACTCCCACCAGCATCACCGAGTTAAGGCTTCCTCCCTTCGAGCACCCCCGCCCCGTCCCCTCGTCCCCCTACTTGTCCTAGGTGCCAGGCGGGTTCCCCTCCTCACCGGCCCAGTCTCTCGTGGACTTGGACGGCGGCGTCGACTACCCGGGCACTTAGTCTGCGCGGGGACAGAGCGGTACGGCGGCGAAGCTAAAGAAGTTTATAAGGATGGCGGAGGAGGAGGAGGCAAGGGCAGCGATGGCGAAGAGGAAGAAGGCGGTTAAGGAAAGGAAGGCGGCGGAGGAGAAGAAGGCAGTCGAGATCAAGAAGGCAGCCAACATCAAGAAGGCAGCCGAGATCAAGAAAGCAGCCGAGATCAGGAAGGCAGCCGAAATAAAGAGGGCAGCCGAGGACAAGAAGGCAAGGCTAGTAGCTAAGAAGAAGATGAAAGAGGAGGAAGAAGAGCAGATAGCGAAGTTAGCTGTAGACAAGTCCAGAGTCGCAGTACCAAAGAAAAAAGACAAGCCCTCAGCCACGACTACAACCGCGTCACAAAGCCACCCCACCCACAGAATCCCCGACCTCCTCCTCAACATCTTCAAGCAAACTAGCCTCTCCACGGCCGAGCAGCTCGCCTACATCTCCAAATAGCAGCAGGACCAAGCCGCCGCACTCAACGCCAAACCCGCGCTCCCGCCCGCACCACCCAAACTTCCCACCACCACGACGCCTAAGAGAGAGCTGCAGCTCCCACCTGCCCGGAGGAGCCCGCACAGGGAGCTACACCAACCACCCGCCCAGAGCCCGCAGAGCGAGGAGGAGTCGCCGCCGTCATCGCCCGTCCTCAAGCCCTCCCTCTCCGTCCGCTGCACCGGCCTCACCTCCAAGGGCCTCCGCTGTCAGCGCACCATCATACCCGGCGCGCTCGACGCCAACGCCGACGCTGCACCGCTATGCTAGCAGCACAAGCAGCGTTGGTCTAGCCATAAGTCTGCGACGGTGGATGAAGAGGAAGAGGGAGAGATCCACGCGGGTTTCGGAGAGAGTTTAATGTCGCCGATAGTACGGGTGGTAGAGAATCCGTACGCGCCGCCGACGGTAGAGGATGACGACGAGGAGGATAAGCTGTTAGCGTTGTATTCGCAGCTTAAGGAGGGGGAGGAGGAGGAGGGACGCCTCGATATTAACATAGGAGACGCGGATCAGCACAGCATCGGCAGCAGCAGCAGCAACAGCAACAGCCCCCCTCGCTGCAGCGGCCTCACGGCCAAAGGAGAAGCATGTCAACGCACCGTCGCGGAGCCGGGGGGGTTGTGCTACCAGCATCAAGTACAGCAGCAAAGCCCTGCCGATAACGACCTTGCCGTCGACGACGACTCGGAACGGGAAAGAGCGGACAGCCGTCGCTGCAGCGGGATCACGGCAAAGGGCGAGCGGTGCCAGCGTGTGGTCGATGAGGCGGGCGGGTTTTGCTACCAGCATCGGGACAAAGAGGCTGTTAATCTAAGGGCTGCCGAGGGAGAAGAGGGGGAGCCGAGGAGTCCGCCGCTAAGGCGGAAGGGCAAGTTCACGGCGCATATATTAGAGAAGATTGATGAGGATGAGGAAGATGAGGCGGGTGAGGTGGGCAGGGCACCGGCGAGGGCTAAGGATACGGAGATAATGTCCTTGTTCAAGGCGAGAGTGGAGGCGGCCAAGGAGGAGAGAGGGGTAAGGAACAAGGCTCCGTCAAGTAAGATAGTGGCCAGGCTGCGGGCCTTAGCCGAGGATAAGAAGGAGGAGAGTGAGCCGCGGAGGAGTGCGAGGCTGTCCACGTTCTTAGCCTTCTCCGAGGCTGCGGCAAAGGAGCAGTAGGTGTAGAGTATAGGTGTAAGGAGGTAGGGGGTGAAAGATGTTGTAGGTGAAAATTATTTTAGGTTAAAAGTCTTATAGGAAGGTATCGTGGGGTAATTAAATAATTACTAGTAATTATATTAATATTATATTTTCTTATACTCTATACTCTATAAGATAGTTAAAATAGTATAGTAACTTTAAATTTCTATCTACGTATTATAAATTTAACTAAGAGAACGTACGGTCTATAGAGTAGCTAATAGTAAATAAATAATAAGTATAGTAGGTTACGTAACGGGGTTACGTAACGTTATTATATAATAATCTAATTTAAGAAATAAACGCTTAAAGTAATACTTAATACTATATAATAGGAAAATTATTATACTATATCTATCTATAACTATATAAACTATACTACTATTCTATAAAGTTATTAATAAAATAAATACTATCTTTATAATAGCTTTTATAATATAAAATATAGTTAATAGATAGAGAATAATTAGATAAATAGTAGATAATATAGATAGTATTAGTAAAAAATAAATCTATAAAAAGAAAGTTTACTAAATAAACTAATAAATATATATTAAAGAGCTATTAATCTATAGATAACCTATATATATATATATAATAAAAAAATATTTATAACTTAGTAGTAGTAAAAAGAAATAAAATATTATATATATTAAATAAATAGCCTTAGGGTAACTATACCTTACTAGATTTAGTTAGATCTATAGATTAGTTTCCTAGCTAAGAGCTTTAGTTATAAAACTAAAAGAGCTAAAAGGCGCTAATTAGTAAAGGCTAATTAGAGTTTAGTATAGTATATAACGTATATATATCTTCTATATACGGCTAATAGGTAGAAGAATTAAGCTTCTTATTATAGACTATTTTAATACCCGCTACTATACTCTATATAACTATTAATAGATAACTACTTTACTTAAAAATAGTAATACTAGAATATAATATAATTCTATATATTCTATAGTTAAAAAATATATATACTCTATATTAACTAGAGAATTATTAGAATACTCTATATACGTAGTTAACTTATACCCTAATTATATACTAGATATATAATATTAGCTTATAAGTTATATATAGTTAGTCTAGAGAACTTATATTCTTTAGACTCTATATAAGAATCTACTTCTCTAAGGATTTACCTATTAATTTATCTATAATTTAGCTCTCTATTTATTAATTCTATATTATCTATATATATTTAAATTCTTTATAGTTTTTATTTAGAGAATAGCTAGCTAAAGATAGCTAATTTATTAAAGAAAAGTACTCTTTATACCTAGTTATACTAATTTACTATCTAATATTATAGTAACTATTATAAACCCTAGATAATAAGGGCTTTATAGCCCTAAAAGTAAAAAGTCTATATAGAAAAAGATACTATAGAGGCTAAGATCCCTTATAGCTAGTAGAGCTATATAGTTAGAAATTCTATATAGA
>JAJMVL010000147.1:0-78590 GCA_023082095.1 Dothiorella sarmentorum
CCCCCCCCCCCCCCCCCCCCCCCCCCCCCCCCCCCCCCCCCCCCCCCCCCCCCCCCCCCCGAACTGGTCAAGAGGTGCTGTGCGGTTCGAAGTGATGCTGGGCACTTTTTTAGACCAGCGACCAGTCAGACTCTGAGGCGCTGTCGTTGCCCTCAAGCTGCTGGTTGGCGCGGTCCGGTTCCAATCCACAGAAGTCAAAGCTCTTGTCACTGCCAGTAGGAGTGCCAGGCTCGGTGTTGAAGCCGTCCTCGAGCATCTCCTCAGGCTGCTCCTCACGCATGGGGAACTTGAAGCTGAAATCAAGCTTTCCCGTGGGCTGAATGGGAATGTTCTCAAAAATGGCCTCGGGAGCGGCCTCGGGAGCGACCTCGGGAGCGGCGCCCTGCTTCCTCGTGCGGTCCGCAAGAGTCAACGTCTTACTGATCGAGGCCTTCGGGGCCATATCATCCGGATAGGGAGATCCAGCAGTCGAGATGGCGTTGACTTGGGCATTGGCGCTGGACTCCTCGATGTCAATGGCGGGAACGGTGAACAGGTTAGCGATATCCGCGTCTACGTTGCCAGCACGGCGCACTGGACCGGCCATCTTGGGAATCTCCGCATTCTCTGTAAGTCAGTGAGGTTGGCATGGTTCAATTGCTAGGAATGTGGGGGAAGGTGCTTACCGAAGCCCCTCTTAGCATTGATCCTTGAGAGATCAGAGTGGAAAGTGCTGTGCTTCTCTGCGAGCCTCAAGAGCTCCGCACTCTGTCCCAGCTTTTGCGTCGTGAAGCATGCGACACAGTAGTGAAGTAGGGAATCGAGCATTCCCTTGCAGTCATCGGCATAGTGGTACAGAAAGACTATGGTGGGAACAAGGTCTTGAGGTGAGGTCGCATAGCCCACAGCACGCTCGAGGCACGCGTTGAAGTTGCCGAGGGCGAGGTGAGCGAGCTCGGTCGACGATAGAGTGTTGGCGACGTAGAGCATCTCGGCGTGAATATGAAGCTCAGGCTGGATCTTGTTGAGCTCATCCTCGTCCTCGATCATGTAGCTACCGAGGTAAAGGAAGCGGACCAGTGAGACGCCAGCCTTGAAGCTAGGGACGTTCAGTGTGACAGTCTTCTGGCCGTTGGCGCCAGAATCAAGGGCAGCTGCGAGAAGCGGCGAGCGCATGTTGATGACATCTTCGTCCAGATGGCGGATGCTCTGCTGATCGCCATCGGGATTCTCCAAGAAGAGAACAACATTTCCCTGCTTGAAGAAGTGGAGGAAGTCGGTGGTACTCATGGTGTGAAGTTGAAGATCGGAGGACAAGTGAGATACTGACGAAGTGAAGGTCTGGGGCCTTGGAGCTGATATGCTTCGGCGTCGAGGCGGAAGCGCTGCAGCAAGACAAAGCAAGAAGGCCGTGGACACTTCGTCACGGCAGAGGGTTGGAGGAGGTGTAGAGGTGATTGTGAAGTAGCCAGCTGTGGGCTTTAAAGTAGGTGTGCGTGCTGCAGGTGGTCTTGGCGCGGGCAAGGCTGGAGGAGGTGAGGTGAGGTAGGGCCAAGAGCCATACATAACTACGCGAACCCCTCTCTGCAGAGCTTCAGGCGGCAGCCTACGAGCGCACCGCCCGTCACAGCCAGCAGCATAGTCGCGGTTCAGCCGTGTCGCTGTCAGCGCCGCTGGAAAGTGTGGCTCATCACCGCCATGGTTGCGCGCGATTGGACGAAAAGACAGGGCGCGCAGCCTCGCAGTTGAGAGGGCTGGCGCAGCATGGCGGACCCCCTGCGCGCTGCTTGAGGCCGCACAACATGGCCTCGAGAGCTTCACGATGGTTGCGCTGGAGTCGGTGCGGTCGGTGGTCGGCGGCGGCGGCACGGAAAAGGCAGGCACTCTCAGCCCGTCGCCCGCGTTGGCCCAGGCTCCGTACATAGGTAGACGCGGCCGTATCCGCGAGCTCCCAGCAATGCGCGTCTCACCACTCTCGTTGCATCGCATTTCCCAACAGTGCCCGCCGGCAATAAGAAGGGCAAGCGCCCGCAGTTTCATCCGGACAAAAGCCCTGGCGCACAATGGCTTGGTCTTCTCTCCTCCCGGAGCATCTTAGCTCCTTCGAAACATTGATTGCACGTCTCTTTGTAGGGTTGCCTGACTGGTCCCTGTTCTCCACTCTGCCTGGTGCTGAACCAAGTACGCAGATTATCTTCGGCTTCGTAACCATCGGGCCCTGGCTCCTCCTGATCGTGTACGATCTCGTCCTGTATTGCTGCCGCACCGTCACCTACGAGCTTCCCATCGTGGGCGGACGCGCCAGAGGAAAGCGACGACCGCGCGCCCCGAGCCTGACCGAGCGCCCCAGCGGCCAGCGTCGCCAATTGAACCCAATCTTGCATTCCAACGACGAACACCTCGCTCACGCCTCAGGCGCATCGCAACCTGCCGATCCGGACGCTTTCATACGACACCGCGATACTGTTGTTAAGGAGGACCATTGAGCGTGGCGACATTGTGAGGTAGGGCAAACCAGGAACGAGCAATGTGGATAGCTGCAGAATAAAGGATACCGTTGCGCATTGGCGCAAATCTCCTTTGCTTGAGGCTACTAGGCAGTTCTTCTGCAGTCGCCGAGTCCTGATCTGGATCATCTTTTGGAGTCATCGTGGTGGTTGCCTAGCCAAATTACGGAAATCTACCGATTCCCTCACTCTTCCAACTATGCCGTCCCACTGGAATCTTTCTAGCTCTATCCAGAGGATCTTACGGACTTCCACTTGCCCTTTGCAGAGTCATCGGCAAGCTTTGTCAACAACAGCGTTACAGATCTGGCCATTGGCCTAGCTTACGCAAGAATTCGAAGTGCCGGTTTTCCCAGCAAAAGCAGATGAGAGCTCATCAATACTTCCACTCAACAGCAGGAAAGATAGGATGTGTTCTGCAAATGGCAGGTGAGAGCTGATCGACGTAGCCAAGGCTTCTTCTCATCAATGATTTTCGGCTGCCGCCTGCCGCAGCTAGCCTCAACGGGCAATCAGATCCGGATGGTGCAGCGTCTCCGCACGCGCGCTGCAGCGCCGGCAAGTGTACCGACCAGCCGATCTTTGAGACTCATCACCTCCATAAGTACTACTTGAGTCTTAAGCTCATGGTAGAACTCTGGCGACCTTTCATGATGGCCAGCCAGTACTAAATACGCCAATATGTTTCCAGTTGACGTTTCACATCTTCCAATATTTGCGGGCATTCTCCTTCTGGCGGTTGCGGGCAGCTACGTGATCTTATCCCGATGGACCTCGAAGGCACAGGTACTCCCGCCCCCGCAAACATGCTCCATTTGATTGTCGTCAAAGGCTCCTAACCTTGCGCCAGAGAACCTCCCTGGGAGAGGATTCAAGTAAAGACCCGTACTACTCGATCGCTCCACTCGAATCTTTCAATTGGCGTGAGACGGAACCGCTGCAGTTACGACCATTCAAACCAAAATACCACCTGACGATGGGTGAGCAGTGCTGATCACCCGATGGAAAGATTATTAGGGTATTGACTTTCAACAGCATTGGAAAGTCTTACCATGTCCGAGCTCGTAGTCATGGACCACACATATCTCGACAGACTCTCTGTGCGACGGCAGCTTATTAGGGATGAAGGGAAATACGTCGTTGCCGCGAATGAAGCCATCAAGCCCGCAGTTGACGAGTTCTACAAATGGATGACAGCGATCTACTTGCCGCACCGCTTCCCCACAATGTTCAAGCTCATGCCCCAGCCCGGCACGGCACGAACAGCTTTGCGAAATCTCGCAACTCAAGAAGATGTCCAACTCGAGCCACCGCTAAACGTGATAGATGCACTGAGTACCCTCGGCAGTCACGTCGACGACGAATTCCTCTTCCTTCGACCATCTCCGGACCCAGCAGACGAGGGCAAATACAGACTCGAGGGCTTCGTGAACTGCTTCCCATCAGGGTTCAATACCTTTGCCAAACTCAACCTCAAGCTGGCGGACATACACACTCCGGTTCCAGGCTACCGCGCCAAGATGGAGAAGTCTATGGATCGTTACTTTGCATCCCTCCCGCTCGGCAAGATCGTCAAGCGAGCCAACTGGAGCATCACCACCAACACAAAGCTTTTCTCTCTCGGGGGCAATCACCTCTATCAAGGAGAAGAGGTGCACAAGTTGACAAAGGAGGAACTCGATATCGACCAGACGGTCGTGAGGTGCGAGAGGCAGACGCTGCATAGGCTGTCGGGAAACAGCGATGTTCTGGTGTTTGCTTTCAGGACGTATCAGTACCCGCTGAGAACCATCAAAGAGGAGGGAAATGGCGAGACGTTGGCACAGGCGATTGACGGGCTGAGTGAAGGAAGCGTACCAGACATGGCGTTTTATAAGCGCCAAGTCGTATGGGGGGACGCTGTGAAGGAATATCTGAGAAGTTGAACGGGGGATATTTAGGGGGCGTTGAACGACGGTACTGAGGGGAACTCGCTCATTTTCGGCAGGAATGCGGAGAAAAGTGCGTCTGGTGTTGACAGCCTAGTCATTCTCAGTTTCTTCACTTCACATGGCCCAATAGTATGCTTCGCGTGGAAGGTTTGAGATGTTATGGTGCTGACGCGCTGGAGGAATGGGGTTGAGAGGCTAATCAAACGTTGGAGTCGATATCTGTTGCGTGTGGCACGTGAATGGGTAACAACAATAGGCATACTGACGGCGCCTTTGCCCTTTGGAGTGTTTTTCAAACCTTTCTTTCTTTCTTTCTTTCTTTTTTTCATAGAAAAAGGAGAAGAAACAGAAGAGAAAGAACGCAGACAGTAACTGTGTACAGTACATATGCCTAAACCTCACAGCACGATGAGCGGTAGAGGGTGATCAACAATCATCCAGCTGCATGGAATAGTCATCATCCAGAGCTCTACTTTCCAAATAAACACGTGCATGCTGAACGGCGGCGGTTTTCGATGTCTTCCGCCAAACTTCTCTTGACAACCCCAAGTAGACTAGCGTGACTAGCCATATGGTGGTGTTGAAAAAGTACAGAACAGGTAGGAGCAGCGGGCACATCCGCATCTCCACTTCCGCCTTACATACGAGTTCGACACGCATGGTTACACACAATGCAAACAACGTGTGTTGGATCGTGCAGCCGCATCTGCACGTCATCGAGCCGCGACGCTCGGACTGCAGGTCGCAGGTCGCAGGTCGCAAAGTCGCGTCTGGACCGAGGCGCGGGGGCCTGTGCGCCGATCTTATAACGCGTCTCGCTCACCAAGCTTCTTCAACATCTGCATCCAACCCAAGCAATTTTCACAACTGCTCAACCCGCTCTGTCACGCATTGCATCACGTGCTCTTGCACCTGCTTCTGTTTCTCTCGAGTACTTCTAGCGATTTTCCAGCTTCCTTCTCCTTCTCAATGAGCGCGTCACAGACGTACCAACCTCATCTCCCCATCCACGAGCGCGCCTACCAGATGTACAGGAGCCGCTACACACGCCCGGACCCTCCTCGTCTTGATCCCATCAACGACATGGATTACCTGCCATCCGAGCGTGCTGCTCAGCTCTCCGAGTCTGACGTTGACTCCCTCGAGGGATCTGACGAGTTTGGCCGCATGCTCATCCAGCAAGCCAAGGACGAGGAACGAGTGCAACCCACTCGCCACCGCTACCAGCAGCCATTCCGCCTTGCCGGAAAGATCACACCGCGTTTCACCCGGGACTACGAAGATTTCGACCAACGCGAACTCAACGACGCGTCGTATGCACCACGTCCTAACCGCAGCCCACTTGAAAAACCCAACACCAACGATCAGTCGCGCCCACCCGTCAAGCCACGCCTGTGGTCGCTGGCGCGTAAGCAGGAGCCAGGCTGGATGCGGAGGATGATGATCGAAGTGAGCAAGGATGATCCACCCCCAGAGCCGGAACCAACCTACGAGCCGTACTTCATGAGGAGGGCCCGTCTTAGGGAGGAAGCGCAGCAGCGTACGAATGCCTGGAACCGCGTGGAAGATGTCACTGAGGACGTCATCGAAGACTTGCCCTTACCATCAAATGAGCACAACCCCGATGCTTTCCATGAAACCGCCAGCCATACACCACCATACGACCAACCGCGCCATGACTACGACTGGGACCTGGCCGAGGATCTTTCAGGATCACTCCTCACTTCAACTCCATACAAACCTTATTCAAAGCTAGATGCGATCATCCAGGCAGAGAAGGACGCTGCAATCCAGTACAAGATTGATGAGGAAAAGAGGATTGCTGAAGAAAAGGCCGAGGAAGAGCAGAGGCGTAAAGAAAAAGAAGCTGAAGAGAAACGGAGGCGCGCAGAGGAAAAAGCCGAGCAAGAACGAAGGCGCGCAGAAGAAGAAGAAAGACGCGCAGAAGAATCGATGCTGGCCGCGAAGAACAAGATCGACAAGATGTTTGAGAAAGCATGGCAAGAGGAACTCAGAAAACCGAGTCCCTACTCGCCCGACGGTATATCCCCCATCCTGCGAACGAGATCGAGGTCCGACACGAATGCGTCGGCGCGCCTCGAGGCAAGCACTCAAAAACTAAAGGAAAGAACAGAAATCATGAAAAGGCGTCTCTCTGAGAGCCCATCGCCAGCATCTCCATCGTCGCCATGCCCAGCTCCACACGTAGCAGGCAGGGAGAACACCTCCCCAACTCCACCAGTCGTAAAGCCTGGAAAGTCAACGGCACCTCATCAAGAACCATCCAAACCCGAACAGGCCATGAACCGCGCATCAACTCCTCCAACCCCGCCGGCCGTACCTCACCAAAAGTCGACTGAAACTCATCAAAAGCCAACTGAAACTCGTCACAAACCAACTGAAACTCAACAGAAGACTACTAAACCTCATCGAAAGCCTTCTGAATCTTCTCATAGATCACTTGAACTTGAACCTTCTCAAAAGCCACTTGAACCTTCTCAGAAAACGACTGAATCGCGTCAAAAGACAGCTGAACCTCATCAAAAGCCAACAGCACCTCATCAAAAAACGGCAGCTCCCGAACGACCCACCAGCAAGTCGACAACTCCTCCACCTCACAGGCAGCACAAACGGGACGACTCGCGGGAAATCCTGCGAGCGCTCTCTCGGAAGCTCAGTAATTCACCAAGCCCAACGAACCAATCAGCTTCACAGGACCAAGAAACTTCAAAAAAGCAAGTAGCTCCAAGAAAAGAAGCAGTTCCAAAAAAGCAAGCAGCGCCGTCTGTTCTGTCAGCAATTCTTGACAAGTGGAGGAACAATGGCACAGACAACGACTTTGGTGACTCGACTGTTGAGTCCTTGAACGGACTTATATCTCCTACAGGCATCGACCGTCAAGAAGTGGCGATTGAAGACACGCCTCGAGAATCCGAAACACCCAATACTAAGCCCAAGACGGCGGCTGAGCAAGAAAGGCAGCGAGAAATGCTGCAGCTGCGAAGCATGAATGCTCGGTTGCACGCTGCTCGAAGCAGTATCCGCGATGCGAACCGCAATGCAAGGCACCTCGAGAACTCGGTCGATACAGCGGAGCCATTGGTGGTTGGATGCGAAGCCTGCGGTTGCTTGGGCTGCCATACACATCAATCGCCCTTGTCTATGATCTGGACGGGCGTGAAGGGCCTGGTTCTATATCACGACCATAACAGGCAACAAAGGCTGACCTGGTTCGGCCGCGTCTGCCTTGTTCTTTTCCTTTGGTATATATCGGAGGTTGTACTCTCCGAATGTTTAGGCACGAACCTTTATGCGCATACGATGGATGGATACGGCGTTTATCCGGATCGGCCACGATACCCGTTTGTTTTTCTCACGTTTCTTTCCTGGATACCCCCTTTCCGTTGGCTATGGGCCCTGTGGCGTTCAGCTGGGGTTGTTCAAGCCACGAGGACTGTCACGATTGTTTAAGCGAGGAGTTTGGGTGCTATGGGTTTTCTTTCTGTCGTTCTGGGATTTTGGTGGACGGTCTTTTGCTTTCTGGCGTGGTTTTGGATACCCCATTTTGAGTTTCAGAGTGTTGGGCGTTCTTTTACTTTCCAGCTTGGTTTTTGGATACCCAATTTTGAGTGTGAGAGTGTCGGACGTTCTTTTACTTTCTGGCTTGGGGGTTTGACCTCATTTCTTGTTTGAGAGTGTCTTGGGCTTTCTTTTCTTTTCCGGCTCGAGTTCCTACTGCCCTCTTTGGGCTTGAGACTTTGACTCCCCCAATGGGTCGAGTTGGTTTCGCTGTCAAGGGTAGTAGGTAGACTCGCTGGTTTGCTCTGAAAAGTATGTATGCCAGCATTGGATGATGGGCGCAGAACCTGTACTTTAGCAGGTATTTGAAGCTTTTGTACGGATCAACTCTTTAGCCCACGCGAATATTACAGGTCTGGACACATGAAAGCCTCAAAATCCTGTGTGAACAGTTTGTGTCGGCAGCAAAAACGTCGATGCTGTTTCTACGTTGTAAATGGTGCTCCATCTCCAGTTCCCCGCTGTGGGGTCGTGGATGAGGTGCTACGGGGATAATATCAACATGACGTCACTAATCGTTTTGGATGCAGCTCACCATTCTTTTGGCAATGAGCTCCAGGGAGCTACACTAGCGTCCCTCTGCAGCTACAAAGTCTCCTCGAACCCCTCTAACCTTCCTCACTTACAACAACTCAAGCTTCATTTGCCAACATGACCTTCCTCAGACCCGCTTCCTCCCTCCGCACTGCCCTGCTTCGGCCGGTGGCCAGTCCAATTGCTAGGCCCGCGCTGCCAATCGCCACGCAGCGCTTTGCCTCGGGCTATGGCGATGGCAAGGGTGACCCCGTTGCCGAGCAACCGCAGAAGCAGCCGGCCAGCAAGTCTCGGGATCTGGAGCACCCAGGACCTCCTCCGCCCGACGTCGGCAAGGGCTCGGATGCTTCAGCAGCTTCTCACAAGGACACGGACAGCAAGAGCCAGAACAACGGTGGCGAGACGTCGTCATCGGGCTCGCACAAGGGACAGAAAGTCAAAGGTGCGCAGCCCAAAATCCTCAACGCCAACCCGCCGTCGGAAGAAAGCGCGGATGTCAAGCAGCACAACAAGGAGATGGACAATCGTGCTGAGAGGGCAGAGACAAAGATCAGCAATAAGGATGCAGAGAAGGACAAGGTGCCGCCTTCCTTCTGGTCGGGTAAGCAGCTCCAAATGTTTTGATCTTCACACATGCTAATGCTGTTGGCGCAGGCCGCGGCGGAACTCAAGGCGAGTAAGCCACTAGCTTGCTGGAGATGAGATGACGACAATGGTTTTCCGATGGGTGTTACACGGCTTTGGAGAAAAGCGGGATGATGACGGCGACTTGTACCATACTACTACTTTGCGATATCCTCTACTGCTCTGCATGAATCACGAGCCAATTGCACACAGTCCTAGGAGAAACGATTGACGCGTGAATCGTGAGTGTGGCTTGACACAAAGCAAGGTAAAGGCAACACTGTGGCTGGAAAGCACGTGTTTGCAGCGAGTGACGTGGTGATGTCGCATCGAGAAGGCGAAGCTTGCTTTCTGCGTCAGTAAATCTGGGGACAAGCCGCCTCCCCCCCATGCGGCGCACTGATCGGCGATTGCCCAGGCTCGCCCGTGCGAGCGCGCAACGGGTAAGGATTGCGTCAGCGCGGCCTAAGCTGCAGCTCCCACAAAGGAAGCTTAAGTTCTTTCTCCACCGCCCTGCCAACACCAAACATCTTCCTCCTGAAAAGTCTATCGGCCACATCTCATCAACTGTTAACTTTTCCATCACTGCCGACTCGCCTACAGCATGAGATTCAACTTCGCATCCACCCTTGTGGTGGCTCTGGCCGCTGAGACCGCTGTCGCCAGCACCTGGTTTGGCAAGGCAGGTACGTCATCACAGCTTTGCAGCTGCCGTTGAGCTTCCGACGACGTGGAACCATCTCACTGACATTTGCACTCCACAGCCTACAACAAGTGGCACGAGACCGAGTTGGAGCGTTGGCTCTCAGACCATGACGTTCCCTACCCTACGCCCGCAGACCGCAAGGACCTGGAGAACCTGGTCAAGGAGAACTGGAACTCCAAGGTCGCCCAGCCCTACAACAGCTGGGACACGCCGCAGCTTCAGTCGTACCTGAGCTCGAGGGGCCAGGAGGTGAAGAAGGGCGCCGAGCAGGACAAGGAAGGCTTGATCGCCTCCGTCAAGTCTGCCTGGTATGAGACTGAGGATCAGGCATCCAATGCCTACAACAGCGTCAAGGATTGGGTCTTCGACTCGTAAGTCATGTGCGCTACCCAGCTCATCCTGCTGTCCGTCTAACATGTCCATAGGTGGACCGACTCTCAGCTCAAGGCCTTCCTCGACCGCCATGGTATCCCCAGCCCCGAGCCTCGCACCCGCGACACCCTGCTCAAGACGGCACGCGAGAACTACCAGTCTACCGCCAACAAGGTTGGTGAGACTGCCGCCTACCCCGGTAACTGGCTCTACGAGTCGTGGTCTGAGTCGGATCTGAAGGCCTGGTTGGACGAGCGTGGCTACCCCGCTCCTCAGCCCAGCACCCGCGACAAGCTCGTCGCCTCTGTCCGCCGCAACTCTCGCCTCGCGTCTGACTCCATGAAGGCAGCCCAGTCGTCTGCATCTTCGTCTGCCGCCAACGCTCAACAGAGCATTACCGATGCCCTTCTGGACGCCTGGTCGGATAGCCAGCTTAAGGAGTGGCTCGACAAGAACGGTGTCAAGGTTCCCCAGGGTTCCAAGCGCAACGAGTTGACCGCTCTGGCCCGCAAGCACCGTGCCAAGCTTGTTGGTGACAACGTCGAGCACTCTGCCACCAGCGCCTATGGTGCCGCTACCTCGAAGGCAGGCAACCAGTACGCGCAGGCCACGGATGATGCTTCCTTGAAGGCCGAGCACGCGTCGGCTGGTGCTGCCTACTACATTGACTGGATCAAGTCTAAGCTCGGCCTCATTGCCTCGGATGCCTCTGCTAGCGCTACCAGTGCTGCTTCGGGTGCCTCTGCCAGCGCCACCAGTGCTGCTTCGGGTGTCTCTTCCAGCGCTAGCAGTGGTGCTTCGGCCGCTTCTGCCAGCGCCAGCAGCGCCGCGTCTGTTGCTTCCAAGAGCGGCAAGAAGTCTGCTGCTGTCGCCGGTGACGCTGCTACCGAGAGCCTTTCTGCTGGTAAGCACAGGGCTTCCGAGGCGGCCCAGCAGGCCACGGACAAGGTCAAGGAGGAGTTGTAAATACGTTTACTGCTCATCGATATCACAAGCTCCTAAGAGCGCCGTTGCCGAGTTAGGATCGGCGACGTACTTGCTTGAGAGCAAAGGCCTTGGTATTTTCATGCGAGACGAGCTTACGATGGATACCGGATGGAGAGCCTTGCGAGGCGGAATTTGATATGGGGATTCGTGGAGTGGCTCCTCTGTACTACTAAGGTCGACGACGAAACATTGCTTGGAAGAGGGGCATTGTCAGACGAGTGCGAAGGGTAGTTCCTAAAAAGCGTAGTTAACGAATTGAAGAGCACGAAGTCCACATTGCATCAGATGTTTCTTGAGTATGTGGGGCAGGGCTACTATGATGGCGATTTAGGCGACGAGGCTGACAACACTTCGAAGCCTTGCTGCATTGAAAGTGAACAGAATGTCGGCAGCTGCCTTGGCCTATGCTCAACGAATGGTATGTTCCAAAGATGGTGGGCCAAAGGGCGCAGTTCGAAACGTGTCGATAGGATGCCAGGCAACAATGGCTCCTCCGGACCCGAGCAGCTGGGATGCACTGCAGGCTGTAGGTCACCACCTACCACTGCGAGTCTTGACACTGTTAAAGAATCATGAAGATACTGTTTCCCGAGCCATTGTTTCCATTTTCGAAGTGGCTGGCTGGTGTGGGTCGGGGTCTGTCAACCACAGAATCACGCCAGGGGTCCTCAACAGCGCAGTCAACCTCGACCACACTTGGCCGACGACAAGCCACCGCGAACTGTCTGGACGGGCTTTCTCTGCTTCGTCTTGGTCGTGCTCCTTGCCTGTCGCGCGTTGCTTTATTGCGGCTACCCGGGGTCCTTGTGCCGCCGCTTCGACTGCCCGCCTCAACCACCTGATATCAAGTCACTGGCATTGTGCCGGCCGTTCACCCGGCGGCCGCCGTTGCAGGTTCGAACAAGTGTGCGAAGCGCCTGTTTCAAAGGCAACCGGGTTATGATTCACTTCTGCGGCGACAAGACGCGCTGTCACCCTGGCTGAGAGTCTCTTCACTCCGGACACAGTTGGCTGGCAAACAAAACTCTCGCCCTTTTTGCCCTTCCTCCCCAGCCGCACACCATCAGCTTTTCCCCCGCTGCCGCACCCCGGGCAGGGTACTCTCTCTGTTTATGCGCATCCGCCCCACTCTCATTCACAACCTCACAACCACCACGCGCTTACAATATAAATCTTCAACACCACACCACTTCATTCGCTATTTCTGATAGCCGCTGCTTCGCGCTACGAGGAACCGCACGGCTACCCCACACGTTCGCTCCCTTCATTGAACAAGCATCTGAACAAACCCGCAATCATGCCGCCGCCGTCCTCCAACAGGATGTCTTCGGACCATGCAGGCGGCGGACCCCGATCGAACACCAACCGCCAACGCTCCCGCAGGACAGGAGACTTAGGTACCGCCTCTAGCTCTATCAATTCTCCCAAGATCTTGACAGGCATCACCGACGTTAACAGAGCAAACATAGTTCCCGGATCCACCGCAGCCCGCCAGCCCGACCAGGTCAGATACTCGACCACCACTTCCACTTCGCAGCAGACTCCGCACCAAGCGCCTTCACGCAACCCCCGCAGTGACGGCAGCAGCAACAGTACGACAAGACCCTCCTGGGCCAGCACCCTAACCTCCTACGTCCCCCAAGCGCTCCTCGCCCCCCGAACCCACGCCGCCCGCACCGCCATCGCCAACACTGCAAACAATCTCACAGCCTGGCTGCCCGCAACCCTCCCCTCCCTCACCTCGCTCGCCGACGCCCTCGCCCCGGCCCCCCAGCCCATCAGCACCCGCGACTACGTCACGGCCATCGAGCCCTTCCACCCCGTCGACCACCCGGCCGGCACCACCGCCGACTCCCCCAGCAGCACCGGCTCGCCCGTCTCGGCGCCTCCCAGCGGCACGCGCGCCAACTCCTACGCGCGCTCCCCCAGCAGAAGTTACCACCGCCACGACGACAACACGACCTACTTCCTCGTCCACGATGCTTCTGACGTCGCCGCCGATGAGACGTACGACCCGCGTCTGTGGGCGCACCGGCCCGCCCCGCTCCCGGCTACGGCGCTGGACGCGGTGGCGAGGCGGGTCGTCGCGGTTGGGGGCGAGGTTGCGGCGGTGGGTGGGGTGGTGCTGAGCGCGGGGGCGGCGGTGGTGAGCGTGGGGACGGCGGATGGGGTGGGAGATTTGGTGAGGGGGGTGAGGGGGAGGTGGGTGGAGGGCGATGTGAGGAGGGATGCGGCGGTGATTGATGTGGGTGAGGAGAGTGATGTGGAGAGTGATGAGGAGAGTGATCAGAAGGATGATGAGAGTATGATCGAGAGCGATGAGGAGAAGGAGGTGGAGAGTGACGAGGAGAGTGATGATGATGAGGAGATTCTGATCGAGGGCTTGAGGATCGCGGATGGCGAAGACCATGACAGCAGCGACGACGAGGACGCCTTCTTCGACGCGCAGGAGCAAAGTGCTACCGCTGATGATGGCGCCATCACCAACATCCCTCGAAGGTCCTCCTCCATCCACAACCACCAGGACCCCCTCGTCACCACCGACCTCGCCGACATCGACCTCTCCTCCCCCTCGTCCTCCCACCACGCCGACTTCGACCTCATCACCGCCAACGAAGCCAGCCGCATCTACGACCTCAGCGACGTCAGCCCGCACACCCGCCGCGCCCTCCGCGCGCACCAGCACCACCCGCGCCGCCCTGCCCAAGCCATGATGCGCGCTGCCACCGCCACCGCTACCGCAACACTCTACGGCCCGCGCCCCTCGACCCATCGCGCCGCGTCCGACGAACCAGCTACCACATTCGCCCGCCGGCTCCCAGGCATCGGCCCGCTCGCCCCTCGTCCCTCTGCCGATGCTGTCCCTGCCGCGCACCACCGCCCGATGCGCCCCCTCGCGCGTGCGCCGTCGCCCGGCAGCTCGCGCATCGCCATGGTGTCGGAGCGCGTGGACGAGCTTCCCAGGAGGGCTGGCGGTCGGTGAGCAGGAATCTCGGACGGCGGCGATCATTCTCAAAATGGTGATCCGGCTTTCTTTCTTTCGTTGTTGAGACTTGCCGTTTCAGCACACCCGTTTGCTGGCAACGATCCACCAACAGCCAGCCCGTAGTTGGAGTCTTTCTCGGGACGCCCGACTAGCTCTGACAACCGTCTTACTTTCATCCGTCTCCTGGCAACTCGCGATCGCCAAACCCACTTCAATCATCTGCCCGTTGTTTCCTTTTTTCTCGTCTTTGCTGCTAGACGGCACACCAGGGCTTTCTGAGCCTTGCAACCTCTTCTTTTCACTTCTCCTGCTCGTTCCCTCTTTCTTACTTTCTTTCGTTCTATGGTTCCGGATGAAGGCGACACACAAGGAAGGAGTGCGGGGTTCAACGACTCGGACGCACCACCGTTTCTTCTCTCTTCTTCCAGACCCCCGGCTTTTATCTGCTGGTAGGATAGGCGAGGCGGCAGTACGGGCATTGCCAGTGCTCTTTCTTTCCCTTTTTTGTTTCTTCTCTTTCTCTTTCCTTTTGCGTCGCCTCTCTCCCTTTCACAGCAATGCTGGAAGACGACAGGAGAAAACAGAAAAAAGAAAAAGACGGACGTGGAACGAAACTTTCCCAGTATGGGAGAGACTTTATGCGGCTGCGTCTTTTGTATTTTCTTGTATACTCCCTGCGAAATGGCCTCTTTGGAAAAGTAAAAGAGGAATCGGGTGGGCAAGAAGGATAAATATGGGGGTTTTCGGCGGTAAACATGGGTCGGGGTTTCCTTCACTCTTTCCTTTCTCCCTTCCTTTTTCTTCTTCTGCCACCCCACGCGGGTAATGAATGAATGCTGCGGTATGGATTTGCAACAGGCACACAGGGCGATAGGTAGAAAGTAGAAACTGAGGGACTAGGCATATGGAGTACAGACAGAAAAGGAAAAATGTGCAGGAGGAAATACAAAAAGGTATTTCTGCTTATCACGAATGAACTACCCGACTTGTGTTGTAACGCCTTACCTGTTTGCTGAAAGAGAATGCTATGTAAAACATGAAATGCCGAATTGAAAACGCAATGAAAACGCAATGGAACCTCCAAGTTGCACGCTTTTTGTCTTGCGGTGAATGTGATTGTACTTGATTCCTCTCGATGAGGAAGAGCCAGAAAACCCCGTTCCTTCAAGTCTTCTTGCCCTTGCTCTTGCTCCTCGTCGACCTCGCCGGCGGTGCATCATCCTCCTCCTCCCCCGCCGAGCTATTCTCCGCCGACGCATCCGTCACCTTCCAGAGCGGCTTCCCAGGCGCGCCCTCACCA
This sequence comes from Dothiorella sarmentorum, assembly GCA_023082095.1. Classification (NCBI taxonomy): domain Eukaryota; kingdom Fungi; phylum Ascomycota; class Dothideomycetes; order Botryosphaeriales; family Botryosphaeriaceae; genus Dothiorella; species Dothiorella sarmentorum. The sequence continues at coordinate 15,506 of JAJMVL010000147.1, forward strand.
TCTTCCTCCACGCTAGGGACGACAGTCGCCGCCGCGGCAGCCGACTTGCGCTTCTCCGCCCGCGATATCTGCGCCACGAGCTTCTGCGCCTCGTTCTCGGCGCCGTTCTGGCCACCGCAGCCCATGCACTTCCACCGGCCCAGGTCCTCGAGCGACTTGGTGCCCGGCGGCGCCTGGCCGTTGACGAGCCGGCAGTGCGTGCAGATGAGCGCGAAGCGGTTCTTCGGCTGCGTCTCGTCGTCGCCCAGCAGCACGTCCATGATGCGGTCGTACCACTGCGGGCCGCGGGGCGACTCGGGCGCGTACTGCGCCGAGAAGGCGTTCGGTGCGAACTCGGCATTGGCCGGGCCGTTGTTGCCGGGTTGCGGCTGCTGCTGGCCGCCTGCGGGGAACGGGAAGGATGGTGCTTGGCCTTCGCCGGGCGTCACGGGGCGAGAGGAGCCCGACTCGGGGGCGGGTGGGAGGCGGTTGCGTGGGATGTTGGCTGTAGGCGGTGGTACGAAGCCGGTGCGGCCTGCCTGAGGGTGAGGGCCGGTGGATGAAGAGGGCCTGTCATCCCCTGAAGGGCGGCGCTGGTCTGGCGTGGACGGCTCCTTCTTAGGGGAGGCTCTAGGAGTGCCATATTTCTCCAGCAGCTGTTGCGTCGAGTTGTACTTGGTAGTTTCCTTGAGCTTCTCGATTGTGGCATCGCGCTCCTTGTAGAGGTTGTCGAGGTAGAGCTGGGTGTTGGAGATGCGGTAGTTGAAGTAGGCTGTCAATGCCTGGCGGACGCCATATATCCTGAACCACCCATTAGCAGGGATATCAGGATCCGTGGGTGATGTTTACGCACAGAAGTGGACCTCCGGCCAAACCAGTGTACTCAATGGGGCCCCAATTTCTCCAGCCGGTGATCAGGGTCAAAATGAGAGCAGCGAGGGTGTATGCGAAGATGGTATACAACGTCCACCAAACCTTGACCTTGCGAGAGGTGCGGCGGAGTCTGTCGCCGCGAGCGCTGGCCTTGGTGATCTTGGTGGACAGGGTTGAGAGCGTCTTCTCAAAGCCGGCGGCGGAGTTGTCATCCTGGGATTCACGAATCAGCACGACTGCAGCTCCTTTTTGGGGCGCAAAGCTAGCAGAGGGCGTGTACTCACCCGCCACGGCCAGAGATACACCATGGTGCTAGTCAGAGGAAGGCCTCAGGGATGGGTTGCTAGAGGAAGCGGGGAAGCTCGGTGTTGAGCATTGTTTGAAGGCAACAGCAACGCGGCGCGTGTCTTCTTTCGTGCCCTACGTCAATCCCGGACCAGCAGGGATGATGCCTTGTCCGCCCACCGCCTTTGCCCGGTGCCAAGCAGGCTAGGGAAATCACTTAGTCCGAGATCTGTCTTAGGTAAGCAGGCATCCGGCTCTCGTCGCCTCAAGAATCCGCTCCGCTCTCCCGCCGCTCGTGAAGCTCCGGATCAATCAACGACTGCCTAATACACCTCCGGAACACTCGTTTTTGGCTGAAAATGGCTCTCGCTGCCTACCGAAACATCCTGCGTGCCACCCGGCTCGCCTTTCAGGGTACTATCCCTTCCGGCGCAGCCTCTTCATAAAAGTTTGCCTCCGCTAACTCTCCTGCTACAGGTGATGCCGGCATCCTGGCTGCCTCTCGGATGAAGGCACGAGACGACTTCAATGCCAGCCGGACCCTCGAGCCCAACAGCGCGGACGCGAAGAAGCAAGTGGCCCACGCAAACGAGGTGGCCAAGATCTTGAAGGAGAATGTTGTACAGGGACAGGCCAGCGATGAGGGCAGATACAGTATGTCCAAGCATCGCGGCATGAGTTCCATGAGGCTGACTGGACACGACACTTGCAGAGCTGAGGATACACGAGCACACGGAGCGTGGCGACAACGAGAGCATAAAGGTTGCGGGGAAGAATACTCTGGCAGGAGTGAAATGCTGCTCAGCTTGAAATTATCCATTTCCAGGCGCATAAATGTGATACCCGGTTGCTTTTCCAAACTTTCAAACCACCTTCGTAATCCCCAACGCCGAAAACGCCTTCTGAATGCATGTTCCGCTCAACAAGGCGGCCAGCTATCAATGACATGACCGTGACTGGCCGATGATAAACCACCCCCGCCCATTGAACTCTCTCAGTTGCCCGCCAAGCTTGCGTAGTTCACTTCCTCCGAACCTGGTGGCGGTGCGATGGCTGCGAGGCTGTCAAGGTCCTCCGGTGCTCCAGCCGCGGAAGATGGGCCGGCAGCACTGGAACCCTGCCCACCAGATGAGGCACCACCGGCATTCTTCGCTTGCCTTCCTGCCCTCGCATGTGTCATCCGCTCTTCCCGTTCCATGGTATCCAACGGCTTCGGCCTTCCCCACTGCACCCGCAGAGGAACACCCTTTACCACAGCCCGGCCCTGGCAAGCCTCGGCGGCTTTTTCGGCAGAGTTCCTGGTGGCGTAGTTGACAAACGCGCAATGTGACCGGTGCGAGCAGATGAGCGACCGCAGCTGGCCAAACTTGGCGAAGAAGGTGCGGACCTCGTGCTCCGGAAGGTCGTCTTCGACGCCGGTAACAAACAGCGAGGTGATCTTCTTGTCGGCCGGGGGCTCAATATCCTCCGGTCGTGGTGCCAATTGTGCCGCGCTCGGGAATCCTCTTCCGCCGCGACCTGTGCGACTCAATGGGCCGCGTGCGCCCGATGGTCCAGCCCTGGTGTCTTTCGTCCGGATAGGTCCTGGCCTATGGAGTTGTCCATCGGCCTCGCCCGGCGCAGGCAGCGCCTTCTGCCCGTCCTTGGGGCCCTCGTCCGACTCCAGTTCCAGCCTGCGCTGCTTCTTGTAGTAGGGCTCGCTCTGCGCCAGGCGGCGCAGCAGTTCCCTCGCCTTCTCGTCCGTCTTCTCGTACTCCTCCACCGCGCCTCTGCCCTCCTCAATCTCCTTCTCGTGGTTTTGCGCGTAGTATTCGCGGTTGATGTTGCTCTGAGGGCCGGGCGCGACCATCTTGAGGGCGGCATCGCGCACGACGATGGGCAGGCCGAAGGACAGGTCGAGCATGCAGCACTGGCAGCAGTTCTTCAGGCGGGCGCAGGTCAAGCAGATGTTGGTGCGCTTCTGGCGCGAGGTGCGGTCGGCCTTCCACTTGAAGACGGTGAAGGGCCGGGTGCAGACCTTGCACTCTTGGCCATAGTCCTCCTTGAGCATCTGCACGTATGGGTTGTCCGGGAGGCATCGTTCGCAGACGGAAGGGAAGTCGGTGCTCTCCCAACCGGAGCGGTTGAGGTCGTGCTTGATTTGAGGGGGCATGGCGCGCAAGCGGCGTCGTTATGTCGAGATGGTGGTTCAAAGAAGCTCGCGAGGGCCGCGTGCTCGGATGGCGGATCTGATGGTGGATATGACCTCAAAACTTGGCCGGCAGTGAGAAGGCGGCGGCTCTTTCGCCTTCCGAGCCTTGGCGTGTTTGGGGGGTCTTACGTAACCATGCGGGCATGCGCTAAGTGGCTGTATTTTCACGTGTTCGCATGACTCGGGCATTTCACTCATCTTTGGATGAGCTAGCACCGCCGAACGCACAGTGGCTTTATCGCGCGGTCAATTGGCTTGTGAGATTAGTATGAGATTGACCTGCTGGCTTCGTGCAGGAGGTATTATTTGTTTTCATCAAAGGCAGATTTGCAACTGCTCATTAAGGATTGGATGCAGCGAAAACTGAAAATTTTGTGGATTAAACCTTCCAGAACAAATGGTTGTGAGCATCGGTCCATGCGATAACGTCAGGACGAGAAGTGCTGTCCGTCGATTGACTACTATCAACCGGGACTAGCCAATACCAATAGTGCCCACCGCTTGCCTAGCTGAGCTTCCAGAAGTCCCCCTGATCCCCGGCATCTGAAAGTCGCCCCGGCCCGCTCTCCCAGGAACGCCAGCTCATTTACCCAGTCGTGCGCCGGCGGTGAGCCGCTAAGACCCCTAAAACAGCTGATTTATTTCCCTCCACCTCTCCACGCTCTCTTCCGTGCCGCCTTCTCGCAACTTTCCTTCCCGTCTTCTCGGAATTCTCTATCCACCTATCCGACTCAGCCGCCTATAAAAAACTAGGTTTTCGTACCGCCAACTTTCAACATGGCACCGATGGCTCTCGAGAAGGAAGACAAGAACCGCGACCTGGCGTACAAGGAGGCCCTTCACGGCAAGTCTGGCCAGGTTCGTGGTGGTACCTGGGCCATGATGAACAAGAAGAACTCCGACGCCCAGGGGGCTGCTGTCGACGAGTACTTCAAGCACTGGGACAACAAGGCCGCCGCCGACGAGACGCCCGAGATTCGTGAGGCCCGCAAGAAGGAATATGCCACCCTCACCAGGCAGTAAGGCTCCATTGATCACCCACATCATACCACCTGCTAATCATGCTCAGCTACTACAACCTTGCCACCGATTTCTACGAGATGGGTTGGGCCCAGTCCTTCCACTTCTGCCGCTTCGCCTACGGCGAGCCCTTCAAACAAGCCCTTGCCCGCCACGAGCACTACCTCGCTCACGTCATGGGCCTCCGGGACAACATGAAGGTTCTCGATGTTGGCTGCGGTGTCGGCGGTCCCGCCAGGGAGATCTGCAAGTTCAGCGGTGCCAACATCACCGGTCTCAACAACAACGACTACCAGATCGACCGTGCCACCTGGTACGCGCAAAAGGAGGGTCTCTCGCACAAGCTGAACTACGTCAAGGGCGACTTCATGGTAAGCTTGGCCAATTGATCCACGGCGTTGATTGCTGGAGCTAACGCGACGTAGCAAATGTCTTTCGAGGACAACTCTTTCGACGCCGTCTACGCCATTGAGGCTACCGTCCACGCCCCGTCGCTCGAGGGCATCTACTCTGAGATCTTCCGTGTCCTGAAGCCCGGCGGTGTCTTCGGTGTGTACGAGTGGCTCATGACCGACAAGTATGACAACGAGAACCCCGAGCACCGCGAGATCCGTCTGGGCATCGAGCTCGGCGACGGTATCTCCAACATGGAGAAGATCGAGGTGGCGCTCGAGGCGATGAAGAAGGCCGGCTTCGAGCTGGAGGTCAACGAGGACCTTGCTGATCGCGACGACCCCAGGCCGTGGTACTGGCCGCTGTCGGGCGACTTCAAGCAGATGGGCTCCATGTGGGAGTTCCTGACCATTGCCCGCATGCACAAGGTCGGCCGTGGGTTGGCACACAGATTCTGCGGTACGCTTGAGTGGATTGGTCTGGCGCCCAAGGGCACGACCAAGACGGCCGACAGCCTGGCAGTTGCGGGCGATTCGCTCGTCAAGGGTGGCAAGGAGAAGCTCTTCACGCCCATGTACCTGATGGTTGGACGCAAGCCCGCCGCGTAAATGGGATAGCAGGGGAGAAATGGGGGAGAGTGGACTTATCTTCGCGTTATCTTGGTGGCGCACTGCGCACAAGTACGCATTTCGCTTCTAGAGCTACTGTATGCGTAGATATGTTTTTGTTCCTGTTACGGCTCAGGCTGGGCCTTGTGTAGTTGCATCACAGCCTTTAATATTGTCAATGTCAGTTATGCATGTCAGACGAAGAAGCTGATTGATGATTCGTGGAGCCAAATTTCAGTGAGATCGGAATAGCCTCAACGGATGCGACAAACCCACCCGACACCTTGGCAGGGGGGCCAACCTCTAGCTGTATCCTAGCTTTAGAACATATTCCACTAACTACTTTTATAAATGGGGAGTTGAAGTAGCCATCCGGATGGCCTCTAGTATATAATCTAACAAGCTACTTACGTAGGGAGTTGAAGCATTCGTCCGGATGTAGTTATATTTGTACATATAATAGCCATCCGGACGGCTACTTCAATTTCCCATCGACTGCAACTATAGAAGCCATCCGGATGACTACTTCAACTCGCTCCGTAAACAACTTATTTGATTATAGCAAGAGTAAGGATCCATGCAGAACGGCGTGGGGGGTCGCCATCCCGGTCAATATTAGTGAGATCGGAATAGCCTCAACAGCTCCGAAGCTGGGGAGCGCGCGTCGGAGTCGCTTTCGGCCGCGCTGCAACGCCCGGAAACGTAGAAACAGGACTGGACGACAGCTTGGCCATACAGTGCCTGCAGGGTGTATCAGAGCACACAACAATGGCAATCAATGCAGCGGCGAATACATACTGGGGGCGGGGCGGCTCAACCGGTAGTGGGCGCGTCGGAGAGCCGGCGTTTGGTGGTTCAGTGTCCGCCTGGACTGTTGGGGCGGCGGGTTGCGGCTTGCGGCTTGCGGCGAAGAATAGAATTTCCGCGATGCAACTCGAGCTGATTCCTCCTCCACCACCATCATCCGCTCGACGGCCACCCGCTCCTTTCCTCTCAACCCCTCCCTCCCATCTCCTTCCTCTCTCTAATCAGCCATGTCCGCCTCGAGACTATTCCGCCCGGCCTCCCGCCTGCTGGCCACGTCGCGGCCCACCACCCTCCGCTCCGCCTTCCGCCCTGCGCGTGCCTTCCCTGCTCTGCGCAGCTATGCCACCCCCAGCGGAACCAAGGAGATGACCGTCCGTGAGGCGCTCAACGAGGCTATGGTCGAGGAGATGGAGAGGAACGACAAGGTCTTCGTCATGGGCGAGGAGGTTGCACAGTACAACGGAGCGTGAGTGCCCATCTGCGCTTATCCGACCCGCAACGAGCTCGAGTGTACGCATTGGCCGCGCTGCAAGGCTTCTGCGGACTCGGCAATTGGCGCGCGGAGCATCGAGGGCATGGCAATGCTAATGGAGGTTGCTCTGCTACAGTTACAAGGTCACCAAGGGCCTGCTCGACCGCTTCGGCGAGAAGAGGGTCATTGACACGCCCATCACCGAGTCCGGCTTCTGCGGTCTGACCGTCGGCGCTGCCCTCGCTGGCCTGCACCCCGTCTGCGAGTTCATGACCTTCAACTTCGCCATGCAGGCCATCGACCAGATCATCAACTCGGCCGCGAAGACGCACTACATGTCCGGCGGTATCCAGCCCTGCAACATCACCTTCCGTGGTCCCAACGGTTTCGCCGCCGGTGTCGCCGCCCAGCACTCCCAGGACTACAGTGCCTGGTACGGCAGCATCCCCGGTCTCAAGGTTGTCACTCCCTACAGTGCCGAGGACGCCAAGGGTCTGATGAAGGCTGCCATCCGTGACCCTAACCCCGTCGTTGTTCTGGAGAACGAGTAAGAAGGTGCACTCCTTTGGCCAATGCCCACTGCTGACGTTCTTAAGGCTGCTGTACGGTCTGTCCTTCCCCATGAGCGTCGAGGCTCAGAGCGATGACTTCGTCATTCCGGTACGCACCCCGTCTTGAATGGTTGACAGCGGCATCTGACAAGATACATAGTTCGGCAAGGCCAAGATTGAGCGCTCCGGCAAGGACCTCACCATCGTCACCCTCTCTCGCTGCGTCGGCCAGTCGTTGGCCGCCGCCGAGAAGCTCAAGCAGAAGTACGGTGTCGAGGCCGAGGTCATTAACCTCCGTTCCGTCAAGCCTCTGGATGTTGAGGCCATCATCAAGTCGGTCAAGAAGACCGGCCACCTGCTGGCTGTTACCTCGGATTTCCCCGCGTTCGGCGTTGGCGCTGAGATCATGGCTCTCACCTGCGAGTACGGTTTCGACTACCTGCAGGCGCCCCCGGCTCGTATCACTGGTGCTGAGGTTCCTACCCCCTACGCGCAGAAGCTGGAGGAGCTGGCGTTCCCGCAGGAGGACATGATCGTTGAGTACGCGGCCAAGCTGGTGCGGGCGTAAAAAGCAGTGAGCGAGTGAACTGATATCTTCCCTTGGCCTTTTCCATCTCCTTTTCTGCATGACCAATCTAGAACGTTGTTCTTGCCCATTAGTTTGGCGGCGCCGGGAAAACTTGTATTTCTAGCGTTGCGCGTTTGCGATGCCATATCCCGCCACCCCCCATTTCCTCGAAACCTCCTCCCTTGTACTTAGGATACCTAACATGAAGCACGTGTGGCGCCAGTGGAATTGCTTTCGCCGTGATCATTTACCAATTCCGAGCCCAGGCCTACTCTGGAAATGAAGCAGTGTGCTTGCGTTTGCTACTTGGGAAGACCCTCCCGTTTGCTACAACGAAAGACATGGATACACGCAAACCGCCTCAGTTCCAGCTATCTCCTTTGCATACACATCAGTCCGCGATCCCTGCTATGCAATCGGTATAAAAGTCTGAATAGATCCGCATCTCTTCCTCACCCTGTCGTGCCTCCATTAGCGATCGCGCTCTCACCTTCACGCTTCCTTTCTAGAGAACACGAGAGCTACCTCAATACCCTTTCGTTTTTCAGCAAACGAATCTTCTCACAGCCTTTACATTCAGTGGCTCAGCCTCACTTCTCAATACCCTTTCAGCAGTCCCACATCTCGTGCTCAGCAAGATATCGCACTCCCTACCTCAGCACAGCTCACCCAGCCTTCAAACACTCGCTCCTACAGTCTTTACCTCCATCAGCCAGCACAAACTCCCCAGCAGGGGAACAAGTATCCCACGCCCAACCCGCCCCCGGAACCTCTCCAAACGGACCACACCGAGAGAACTGCGTGAACAGCAGCAAAAACAAACCATGTGCTTCGTCCTCATCGGCTGCTGGCCCTGCGGCCACATGAAACCGCTGCGCACCCGCTTCTGCGACCAAGCCGAGCCACTCACCAGCCCGCAACCGCGCCTCCCAGCCGCCCAAGCGCTCGCAAACCCGCTGCAACGACACTTCCACTACGACCACCACGCCACAATGGCAAGCACCAGCACCACTTCCTCCTCCTCAACCATCCCCTCCCCACCGTCGCCAACGTCCTCATCCAACTGCTCCTTCCTCCCCCTCCCCCTCCCCATCCCCCTCCACCACCACCACCACCACCACCACCACCACCCCGGTACCAACACCTCCTCCCCGCCCACCAGCAAACCGGACCTCCTGGCACCCTGCCCCAACGGCGTCAACCAGTACGACCACGCGCCCGCCAAGGCGTGTCCGGTGTGCGGGAGGGATCCCGCTGTCGTTCTCTCCCTCCTCGCTCGTGGTGGTGGTGGTGGTGGTGGTGAAGTGGACGGCGGGAAGGAAGGGGATCTGGAGGAAGGGAAGAGGTTGGTGGAGAGGGCGGAGAGGGAGCATGAGGAGGAGAGGAAGAAGGGCTCGATGGGGGAGGGGCAGCCTGGGTTGTTGACGCCGCCGGCGGATGGGATGGGCGGGGGTGGTGGTGTCGGTGTCGGTGCCGGTGGGGCCGATACGGATTTGTTTGAGTGGTGCTTGAGGGACTTCTCGGCGGCGGCGGAGAGCTGAGGTGGGCTTTTGTGTGTTTCTTGATTGGCTTGTCCTACCTGGGTGGCGCGTTTGGTCGGCAGTGGAGGGTTTAATTACTTAATACCTTAATGTCTGAGGGTTTGTAATGTTGGCTGGGGTACCGGCGCAGGGCTGTAGTCATTTTCTCGTCCCAGGACGACAATTATTTTCCGGAGGCGTGCTGTATTTTCAGCAGCTGGTTTTTTCAAGCTGCCGTCCATCAAATCTGAATTTCCTGCATGGTTCTATGCAACTGACCGACCAACCATATAAAGCCAAGCCCATGTCTCGCTTTCTTGTTTTTCCCTCAAAAGTAACGCCGAGAAAGAAAATGTGTTGGGATAGATCCTTTTCCCTTTCCTCTACCCTCTTCCGCTTCTCATTCCACGCCGGTGTGTATGTGCATCAACCCTTCTATTTCGACGCCTTCAGGGCCTCTGCGGCAAGGCGGTCGTGCTCATCGATGTCCCTGTTGAAATTGGGTCAGTCGATCACGATTGCTGAAGAATAGTACGCAAGAATGACTCACATGGCCTCCCACGGGTAGTTGATCCACTCATCGCCAACCGTCTCGGCGGCGAGGTACCTGCCACCGTCGATCAGTTCCTTGGGCAGGGTGCCCTTCTTGCCCTTGTCCTTGTTGTGCAGCACGAAGATGGAAAAGGACGTCTTCTCGCCGGTGCGGCCGAGCTTCTGCGTTGCCTGCTCGACGTCCTTCTCCAGCTCGCGCACGGCGTACTCGAGCGTGGTGCGCGTGTCGTCGACCTCGTCGACGATCAGCACGCTCTTGCCGATCAGGTTGGCCATCTCCAGCGACGACAGGTCCAGCCACTGAGTGCGCGTCACCTTGGTGCCCGGCTCCTCGACCTCATCGGTGCCGAGTGACTCGTAGAGCGACAGGCCGATGGCCTGGATGGGGATGTTGGGGTTGCCGGGCTTCCTGAGGAAGGAGCTGTGAGGGGTGTTAGCCCGGCTTGCACCCCTCACACATTCATGTCTTCTTGTCGCCTTGCTTCTTCGGCGCCAGGGATTCTGAGGCGTCGGAGCACAGTTCCTTACCGCAGAATGCGCGCGGGCACGTAGCCACCGCCGCCAATGGCGATCATGAGGTTGGGCTTGAAGTCATTGAGGATCCTCTCCGCCGACTTCTGGCAGAGCTTGTGGACCTGGACAGAAGAGTCATGTCAGCGCATGCGCTGACTTTTGGGCCGTCATTCGACACGAGGCGGAAAAGAGCCATGGTGAATGCGCCAGATTCCGACTTCCGACACGGATTCGGACAGAAGCAACTGGTCGACGATCATGCGACAGTCGTTGGCTTCGCGCCTGCTATGACGCGCCTCGCTGGACGGGCGACGCGCAAAGGCAGACGGAGGGGCTTTGAGCGAGAAGCTTTGGCAACTGACCTCGTTGTAGGTGACGTAAATCTTCTTGACCATGGTGGGCAGCGGCTTGACGAGAGACGAGAGAGCTCTGGCGGGGAAACTTTTTTTGGTTGTACAGGCAAAAAAATAAAAGTAGATGACCGGAGCAGCGACTTTACTGGTGGAGGCACGGACATGGATTGTCCCCACATGAGCATGAGCGGCCGGCCCCGATCTTTGCTGCCAAGCCCATCCCGGTCGCTTCTCGGCCGCCATCATCCCACCACTCTACATACTCTCAAAGCAACTCGGTCCCCGGTATTCGCTCTGGGAGCTGGAGATGCGGATCAAAGCACCACACTACACAGTGACCGCGGCGAAGCAGCACGAGAAGGTGCTCGTTCCCCAGGAGAGCCTCATCCCCGGGCATACCGCTATGCTCTGCCGCCATCTCGTCAGGGATGTTCATGATGCCCAAGTGGATCCCATGCCGCTCCAGCGTCTGATACGTCTGCGGACCCCAAGTCGAATCCTTTGTCCGCGCTTCTTCGTCAGTAACGGCCGGAGGCATGTAGAAGAGAGCGTCCTTCCAGAGACAGACGGTGAACTTGTCAAACGGCATTTTTCTGAAAAGCTCATTCCGGAAGGCAGGCAGAGCGTCATTAGATGTCTTGACCGTTAGTTGGTTGAGATGGTTGTCAAAGACAATCGTCGTCACCGTCCGCGCGAATACCGACTCCTCGCGGTATCCGAACGGACGGAGGGGCGCTCTGATGTGATAGAAGCGGCCCTCGTAGTCCATGGGGCGTATTTCTGCTGCCCTTAGAGAGTACACTGAGACACTCACGTCGTGATCAAATCTTCCCAGAAGGACACCGTCAAACGACCAGCGCTCAAACGACAGCCAGTTCTTGGTGTCCTTGCGGAGGCAAAAGAACCAAACAATGGAGCGGGTACGCTCATCGACAACGACGCATTTGGGCATATACTGACTGGACGAAAGCGTTAGTACCAAAACCAATGGCGATGTCGCTGGACTGACTATGGTCTGAGACTGCCGTCATTCACGAGGCGGACTCGGTTGATCTCAAACGAACGAGTGCGTTGTTCAACAGCATTCCAGACAAAGACCTTCAGCCGAGTGCTCCAAGACGGATTGTGTGACTCAGATGCCACGAGGATTGTCTTGCCCTGGCCAGCAAACGCGTCGATGCTCTGGTTCAGCAGGGTGAAGTGCGTCTGCTGTCTGGTTTCCAGGTCATACACATGGCACACCCGGGAGTAAAGAGAGAAGAATGCGACGAGCTTCTCAGTCAGCTTCATGTAGCCTATTGACTCGCGAGCATCAGTCATGATGGAGTGGTGCTCGCCGGTGCGAAAGTTGAAAGCACCGATCCGCCGTGTCTCTCTCCAGGCAAGCGTGTCCTTGACGAAGTCGGCGCCCGGCAGTTCAGAACGGTCGGATGTGGTCATGCTCCCATACCAGTTTCCAAAGTAGAAGGTGCTATGGTAGGGGCGCCCCTCCAAGAAGCGCTTCACATGGTCTGCTTTCCACCTGTTCACGGTGAATGACTCGGTGTACAGGCGGGCCTCTTCGCCGGCCAGCCTGGGGTCGTTCTCAGAGTACCAGGTAGCAAGCGGCGAGCCGGTCACGTGTGTGGAGGACAGCACACCCCGCCATTTACGGCAGACCTGGACGGAATCAGTATGCTTGAGCCCGCAGCAAACCTCTTCTTTGATTGACTGCATACCCGTTGATACTGGATGGGCGCGTGCGGCAGGAGGTAGCGGAAGACGTGGGCCACGAGCTCGACGGGCAGCGAGCCGACGATGTCGCAGCTGAAGTCTCGCTGCTGGAGCTGGGCCAGCAGCTCCCTCCACTCGGACGTGGTGAGGTTCTGGACGATGCCATGTAATCTGCTCAGAAGCACGCGTGATTAGCACTACGAGCTCCCAGGCTGCAGGCTTCCAGCGCAAACAACGGATCTGCTGCTCTGGGGTCAGAGGAAGATGGTTTGGCAGGGGGCGTGGGACTTACGCTGCTCGGCGCGCAGCCGGAGAGGGGAGCTCAGCAAAGTCGCGGGCCAGGAGCGCCATGCGTGCGCGCGGGAAGAGCGGGCTGCGAGGCGGGCATGCGCTGCTGCCTTGCCGGTGGAGGTGTGGGTGTTAGCTATGTCGTTGTACAGCTGTGAGTTTCACCATGGGCGCGCGCGGTCTGGATCGAGAGCAGCGCGCTGCTCTTCCCCTGATGCTCGCAGGCCCAGCACCCAGGACCAGGCGGGTGCCGCGCCCGCAGAGCTAGGAAGCTCCACACCGTCCTCGGTTGAGATCCGCATCCAAGCAGCAGCACCTGCCCAAGCCCCGGCCCCGTTCTATCCAAATCCTGTGCAGCAGTGCCAGATGCTCTCCTAGCTCCGCGCGTCCTGCGCTGCCCTCTCTCTGCTCTCTCTCTGCCCACCACCCGACGGCCAACCCCAGCACCACCGCGCCTGGAGCTCGACGTCCCCGCAAATTCCATTGACCCTTATCCCCTGGGCCCAGCTCGATCCCGCCCGTCGAAAGAACCTGCGCCCGCGACCCTCGAAGCGCCCGAGCTGCCGAGACAAGCAAGCCCGCCCATTGGCAGCCCTCCGCCCTCCCTCGATGCCGTGAGCGGTGCCCGCCAACCGAACGTCGTTATTCTTAGAAAGAGCTGGCTGCGCAGATGAGACACTGGGTGCTGTAGCGTGGAACAAGCTCTTATACGTTGTTTGCTGGCCCCAACGGCGCATCACAAATCCCGGCGCCATCTGAAATCTCGTCACCATGGCCTCCAGCGCCGATTCCGTCCGGCGCAGCCCTTTCGCTGCCGATGCGCTCGCGTCAGGTATGCACAAGACCATACCGATACTGCCGTCGTCGTCGGCCGCCTCGTCGTTGACCCCTCCGGCCCCCGCAGGAGACCCAATGGACGTCACTCCCTCGAGCACCACGCCCACGGCTCTGACCTCGCACTCCAGCCCGGCTCTGGACCGCAACGGCGGGAACCAGTCGGAGCCGGAGAACACGGGCTCCACCAGCCTCCAGCAAGCCAACTCCAATACCTCCAACCCAGGCCCGACCAGCGCAAACAACACCAACGGCACTAATAATAGCAATGGCCCTGGAATCGGCGCCGCGGCTGCTGCCCAGCAGCCCAAAGTGGTACAGACGGCCTTCATCCACAAGCTCTACAAGTAGGTGATTCACGGGCTGAGACTCCTGAGACCGGCGCACTGACTCGGTCCCAGCATGCTCGAAGACCAGTCCATTCAGCACTTGATCTCGTGGTCCAGCACCAACGAGAGCTTTGTCATGTCTCCTTCGAATGAATTTTCAAAAGTTCTTTCGTACGTCTCCGATTGGCCCGGCTGCGAGCGTGGCCTTCTCTAATGCGCTGGACAGTTCATACTTCAAACACACCAATATTTCATCTTTCGTGCGACAGCTCAACATGTACGGATTCCACAAAGGTCAGTCCCACGCCACGGCATGCCCCGCTGTGTGCCCCGCTCACGTTGCGCAGTGAGCGACGTCTTCCACACCGGCTCCCCCGACTCTCCCCTGTGGGAGTTCAAGCACGGAAACGGCAATTTTAAGCGAGGAGACCTCGTTGGCCTGAGGGAGATCAAACGAAGAGCCTCGCGGCATGCTCTCATACATCGCGATTCCTTTTCCACTGGTCCAAAGTCTTCTGCTCCGTCTTCTGGAGCTCCTGTAGAGCCAATGCCAGATCCGGTAGAAACCCGACTACAAATACTCGAGCACAGCCTCTACGACATGCATGCTAGACTCGCACGCACAGAAGATAGTTATGCATACGTCAATCAACGGTGCCACGTGCTCACGGAAAGTTTGATGCGCTGCCACCAGGTTTGTAGTCTGCTCTGCTCCACTTTCTCTTATACTTACACGCCCAGTGGAATTATGAGCTCTCCAACTGCGTCAAGGCCATGGTCCCTGATCCAGATCATCAAATACATAAGGATGGTGCGTCTCCACTCCCTTGGCTGTCCGAATGCCGCGGGCTAACCAGTGCAGTGACCCTGATGCAAAATGAGATTGCACGCCAGTCCGAGGTGCTCCGCTCACAGGAAGAGCAGCCGGATAACAACATACAGTCTGCACGTTCCCAATATTTCTCAAATCTACAAAGCGACAGCATGGCACCGGCATCTCCCCGTCAGATGCCTCAGAACGACCAGCGCCGGCCATCATTAGCAGATGCTGGACGACCAGGGTCCTACAGAGGCACTGGAACCGCCGTTCCGCCACACTTGCAGGTCGTGTCTCCCCGCCGGTACGGTTCCATAAACCATGGGAACTACTCGCCCTCGTCCTTGCGGCCGCCGGTGCCGCAGCCGCCTCTCCCGCCTCCTCCAACCATCCAGCATCCGCTTGCAAACGCCAACTCACCACCGGCAAACCTGTCCAGGCGGCACACCTCCGCCGACATCAGATTACACGGCTGGCAGGCGCCACCCCCGCCACCGTCGCACTCCCCATACGCCTCCGGACACAACTCAACGCCATGGCCGTCTTCACCGCACAGAGCGCCCCTTGGCGGTGACGAACAGCTCCGAAACGCATTGGCGCAGTACGAAATCTCGCGTGGTCCCAGACAGCACCCTGGTTCACGAAATGCGACACCTCCTCCCAACGAGCCCGGGTCATCTCTCAATCCCGATGCGGGCTGGACTCTTCCCGGCGCGCGTTACCCCTTCCGTGGCATCGACACACCTGGTCCGCCGACGAGGCGATCGAGCATGGCGTCAAACGTGCACTCGCTGCTCAACCCGGCCGAGACGGCGGAACGTGCCGATGAGGATGAGCCGCAGGTGGATCACAAGAGGAAGAGGATGATATAAAAGTGCACTCTACGTCCCTTGTTGTCTTCCTTTTTCTTTTTCTTTTTCTTTCTACATCTTCAATTTGGATACAATATTTCTCGGACTTGTTCCATTCTTTCACGTCAGTATTGAGGTTGCTTCTTTGTTTCTTTCGCGTCACGGATCAGACGCAGCCAAAGGTCGAACGACCCCTTGTTGATGTCTTGGAATGTTTTTTTGAACGGCTTTCGTTGAGCTGTGGCTGTTCTGCCTGTTATTCAAAAGGGTTTTCTCCAGGACTTCTTTGTCATTTTTTTTTCTCATCTCCGTCCCCGATACTTTTTTTTTATTGGTGATTGCCTTTTTTTGGCCAACCCAACGAAAAACAGCACGGCACTCATCAATTAATCACATAAGGGGCGAAAGGTTTTTTTTTTTTTTTTTTGGTTGGTTTGGGGCGGCATGAGAACTCTCCCATTCGTTCACACGTAGCAGAAGAGAAAGTTACAGCATGGAACGAGCACTGCGCCCGTCCTTTCCGTCATAAGGTAAGTTTTCCATATTAGGGGCAAAGGGTAGTTGGGAATGGTTATTTCGACATGAGTGGGGGGATACCCTACCCTCTCTCCATGGCCACCACAGAGAGAAGCAGGGGAAAGAAAAATCTCGAAGAATGGGGCCAATAGTTGCTTCATTTTTTTGTCGTTTCTCTTTCGCACATTGACAACCATCACACACTATCTACCACCATGTATAGGGGCTAGGGAGGCGGATGAGGAAGAGAGAGCGAGAGAGAGAGAGAGAGAGAGAGAGAAAGATCAAGAGAATCGCCTCTTTTTTTTCTTTTACCCCTAAAACGTTGGCGAAAAGTCGCCCAACCCAATCGATTTCGTAACTTTTGTTTTGTAGTAGGGGATGTGGGGTAGAGAAACTCCTCGTGTGTTATCATGTGTGTTTGTGTGTGTTTGTGTTGTCTGTGTGTTTATACTGTTTTGGCTTCTTGTTGTTTCTTTCCTGGCGACTCCTAGTCCTCACTTTGCCCCCCCCCCCCCCCCCCCTTGCTCTACTACTGTGCGCCTGACATCAAAAGGTGTTGTTTATATTGGTTGTTTCAATGAGGAGTTTTGGAAGGTGCCTGTTTTGCCGGGGATTAAGGTGAATGAAGTTCATGCTTAGATGACAGGAATGAAATTAAAGTGCTAAACCTTGACCTTCTTCCCTCTTCTCGGGTGGTTTGCTTGTGGGCTCGTGTGCCCTGTGGAGATGCTCAATGTCGCTGCGCACGTGCTTGTTGGTCAATGGTCTGGAGAGTACGCTACAAGTCCCCATTAAAGAACAAGAGCAATGTCTCGGCGTAGGATTGAGGCATTCACTCCATACGTCCAGTCACTCACGTAGTCTGGAAAAGAGAACTCAATCTTCTGCGGCGGCCGAGGTTGTTTTGTATTCGGGGGGGAAGATTACGAACTTAAAAACTACTACCTGAAGAAACCCTGATTCCGCAATAAGCCGCTCGCAAAGAAAGATTAAGACCTCCCCTCATTTCCGTTTCCTTCGAACTAGGCATAATCATGACATTCCCCTTTTTTTCTTTTCGTAGAACCTCATAAACGGGACATGAACCAGATGCGATGCACTACTAAGACACAGTCCTTTTCGCGCGCCTAAAAAGATCCAACAATCCCAAAGATGGAAAGCTCATGAAGAAAAAAAGGGAGGAGATGATTGCAAAAGAGTTTGCTCAAATACCACGCGAGCATAAATTGGGCATGAGAAGGGGGCGGTGGTGGCAAGCCAATGCAGAAATGAACACGCGCAGGATGAAGGGAGTAAAAAAACAAGACAAAGGAAAAAACAAGCCAGTCCATGGCGGGTGGGTCGCAGACGCACTGTATTCGTTTTTTTTTTTTCGTGTTGTTTTCTTTTCCCTTTTCTTCTGGAGTGGTGTAAAATTTCGGCATGGGGGATCTTGGTGTGGATGGGGTTGAGGGGGAATTCGCGTTGCCTGACGTTGTGACAATCTTCTTTTCTGAGGGGAGAAGTGAAATAACGGTTGTCAAACTGAACTCCGTGTTTCCGTCCGAACCAGTTTCATACTCGGGAGGTAAAGGGGGAACAGGTGAAGCCCAGAAAAACGTCGGGGGAGATGGCGACTCTCCTCCCTGACGGGCACCTGTTGTTTGTCAATCTGGTGTGGGGTAATGATGGTTTGCCCCCGGAACTCCGAGCAGAGGGATTAACAATCTTGAGTGAGAAAATCCATGTTCAAGCGACGCTTGTTCTTCGAGCGCCAATTTGCTGTGCACTGCACAGCCCACACCTAGATGATGGACCTGGGAGACTTGGCGTTGCCAATCTCGACAATGTCATCGATGTGGTTGCACATGGCGACGAAGAGGTCGAAGAACATCTTGCCGCCCATCTCCATCTCGGCCTGCATGGTGCCGCTGCGCTTGAAGGTGCGCCGGCTGCGGATGATCAGCGCCAGGTAGTGGGCGCGCAGCCGCGAGTCCGTGTCGGGCGTGTGAGCGTAGGCGTAGCGCGCCGAGCGCAGCACGGTGCCGACGTCGATGCCCGCCTGCAGGCCCTGCTTGCGCAGAGCCAGCCGCTTGAGCTCGGCCAGCCCGTACCGCTCCGCCGCGCAGTACACAACCGTGTCCCGCAGGAGCACGGCCCCCTCGCCGGCGTGGAAGATGGTCGCCATGCTGTTGCTGGCGCCCATCGCTTCGTTCTCTCCTCCTCCTCTTCGGCCGCCGTTGCTTTGTGGGGTATTGTTTGGGTCCGGTGTTGTCTGGGTTGAGGGGACCACCTCGGCGCCCTCGAGCATCCACGACCCGCGCCGCTTGTCGTGAAGCAGGCGGGGCGAGTAGTCACCCTTGTAGAGGTACTCGAGCACGCACGAGAAGATCTCGGGCTCCTCATCGGGCAGAACGATGCGCTTGTTGGGCGACTCGTCGAAGAACTGGCCTCGCAGCGCCGCCTGGAAGAAGGGCGCGTGGCACAGTACGTCTTCGTGAGCCGCGAAGAGCCGTTGGTCGCGGCCGATCACCATGGTGATGATGGCGCTTGTGAGCTTCGGCGAACCGCTGGTGAAGAGGCGTTAGTTCTCGGGAAGTGAGTGTAGAGTAGGAGCCGACTGACCTGCCCAGCGACTTGGGGCTCTCCAGCTTCTCGAGCATCTTCTGCTTCGTCTCCTCGCGAAACGACCTCTTTGGCTGCTGCTTGGTTATCTTGCCCACACGGTCCTTCGTCCCCTGGGAAGAAGTGAAAGACCGTTTGAACATGTTGGGACAGAGCTGGGAGAAAGACCGTTTGAAACGAGCGACGGCTGCTGAGCGACGAGAAGAAACGACCGGAGCGACAGACAATTGAAAAGAGTGTGGAAAGTTAGTTTGACGCTTCACGCTGCCGTCAGTACTGGCATTCGCACAAGCCGTGTTGGCGGTATTGCGAGCTCCGGAAGCAATACTTTGCGAGAAGTATGCTCTGCTAGAATCGGGGGGGACTCTCAGCGGTATGTTCGGCGGGCTCGAGACTTGGCTGGACGTGGAAGCGTGCAGAACAGAGGGCCGGCGGCAGCGGACAGGCCGCGTTTAAGTAAGGTTGGCTGGCTGTGTTGCTGCCCCGTCGCCAAGCGCGGGAGGCCTGTGCCTGACCATGAGCCACCAGCTTATAGGGCTGGGCAGAGGGCGCAGAGGCAGCAGCGCTTGTGCCTATTCGTGTGGTACCAGCACAGCACCGCAGTGTGTGGACGCCCGTGCAGCCGGCATCAGCACTGCAGCAGGGATGGGACCATCACTGGCGGTTGGCAGGGATGACGTACAGCCCCAGCCCCAGCCCCGCGAGATAAGAAAAGAGAGACGCTTTGGGATTATTCTGACGGCTCACGCGCGCAACAATTTCCAGAATGGCGAGACGCGTCTTCGCACACGCGGGCTGCTGCGTCGACAAAGAATGCAGCCTAATCCATTCCCCGGATGGTGGCTGCAAGGGAGCACACTGATAGGTCGACGCGCGAACGCGGCTGGGTGTTGCCATGTTCGTGGTACACCCAAACGCCAAACGAACGCGGCATCATGTGTCAGACTGATCAAGGAGTCATTCCCTTAAGGTTCCATCCATCCATCCATCCAATAATGTGTGACGTCAGTCGAGAGGGGAAACCCTAACCGAAACGCTGCGGGCACAGCGGGAAGCTCTCGGCTGAGCGTGTCGGAGACAGGGTGCAGTAACAGCAAACGGCCCATGCCTCTGCCTTCTCCCAACGTCACACACCCACCCATCTGCAGTCTTCCTCCAATTCTGTTCCAAAAACGACGAGTTCATTGCTATGTGGGTACCTCCCAGATTTTTCTTGTCCCGAACCCCATCCGTCTTTTCTCCCGCCTTGCATGCCAACGAGAATATCAACACCCGAAGAAGAACAAAAATATAATTCGCCCAAAAAAAAAAAAAAGCAATGGCCATGCCACGCATGTATCCGAGGGCCAAGGGCATCCCTCCGTTGTCCTCCCCTGCTAATGTTTCCATCTACACCAACCCAGCCAAAGACCCTCCGCGCATGCACGCCTTGCTATTCCGTCTACAAGATGCGGAGCAAGAAGGAAAACGAAAAGGAAAAGGGAAAGAAGGAAAAGGAAAAAGAACAATGCCAACATTGGAGAAGAGAATCGTTTCCTGGATACCCAATACTGCAAACAGCAGAGAACGCCCCCACGCCATTAATGCAAATGTGATTAGACCCCGTCATCTCCATGAAATCATGGGCCTGGCAAAGTCCCACAAGCATTCATGGGATGCTGTCCGTTCCATTCCTGGTTCGACGCCTAATTGATGCCGAAGTCTTAATGAGGAAGAAGTTAACCCCGGCCGTACCACGGCCGTCTCTCTTCTTATTCTTGCCCGGTATGTAATCAATCAACCCTCTTAATTCTCACTCTCAGTCCTGGTGCTGCTCCACCAGCCACTCCAGAACACTCTCATAACAAAGCACGAACTGGCGCAGACTTTGCACCATGCTCAACCTCTGATGTCTGAAAGTCTCGACCGTCTTTTCAATCAAATCAACGTCGTCCTGAACAAGCCAGCTATCGTCGCTCGCGTCCGCTCCAGCTTGGACTACCGGCTTGAAATAAGGATTCTCCTTGGCCTTGGCCGCCGGCGCTTTATCCAAATCCATGGGCGATGTTTGACGCTGGGCTCGCGCATTACGCTGTAGCTTCAGCATGTCGATAACGCTATCCACTGTACAGAAAGTACCAGTGCGTCCGCAACCAGCGCTGCAGTGAACGAGAACTGGGTGCCTGCTTGGTGGATCAGGATCATCCACGGAGCCGCCCTGGCCTTGACGGACGACAGCGTCGCATTGCTCCACGAGCCCAAGAAGGTGAGCTGGATGCGCGGGTGCTCCAAAGTCAGGCCAGTTGGAATACTGAAGCTGCGTGATCTCACGCATCCGCGCGAAAGGAAGTTCCGTGTTGGACAGCGTGAACTTCCGGACGATAACGAAAGGCTGATCTGAGCCGGCCGGAGCTGGATTCTCAGGCTGGGGGAAATAATCTTGACTTTGCGAGGAGCCTGCTGGATTCATCGAGGGACGGCGTCCTGTATTGCTGCTCTTCGCATGGTGTCGCCTGATGGTACCCGGCTCCAAAGACGCGCGGTGCTCCGTGTGGAAGTTAAGTTTGAAGGCCCCATATTGCTGAGAGTCCCAGTAGTTATGTGCTTTAATTTGCCCACCCTCCTTCTCGGCTGTCAACATGACAATGACACGAACGTCTTGTTGCCACACGACACTCCAAAAGTCTGAGAATGTCACAGGGATCGGGCCTTGGGTTGCAATATAGCGCTTGTTCGACCACGGAGGCTTGACATGGTTTGCGTTCACATAGTCGCAGCCTTCCGATGGGACTCCTTCCAGTTTGACACGGGTGTGCTCAAAAGGCCAGATGTTGTTGTAGCGGTTCTTGCTTCCCTTTTCGATGCCTGCAATCTTAACGCTCTTCGGGGCCTCGGGTGCAGCCTCGCCGTAGACGACCTTGCCGGACAGGGCTTCCTGCATGCGCTTCTGTTCGCGCTTTTCAATTTGCAAGAATTTGTCTGCCACCAAGGCACCCTTGTCGCTGTCCTCGGCTGCGTTCTTGAGCCATCCAGGGACCTCATGCTCAGTCTTGTTGTTCATCCTTTGCGGCCGTTTGACAGACATTTGGCCAACACCGCCGATAAGGTCCATGTTCTGCCGAATGTTGCCGAAGAACGGGTTTGCTGCGTTTTGCGTCGCTGGCATAGGGCAGCCACCCACGACAGGAGCTGGTCCGGGGAACCCCTCCAGCTTGAGGTTTGGCTTCTTACTAGCGCTCTTTGTTGGACTGGAAGTTGAACCCTGCGCCACGGAGGATGGGAATTTGCTGGCGAACTCCCTCATGCCACCGCGTATTATGTATGACGGCCCACTCCAGCCCTCGTTTGAGAATTTCTTGAGGGTATTGACGCAGCCTACGGCGTCCTTGAGCTGTGACGAGTCCGCGTCGTAGACGATGATGTATCTACAGCTCCTCCAAGCTTCGAATTTCTTTCTTTGGGCGCCCTCTTTGAAAGTCTCCGCCAGCTTTTCCACGTTGAAGGATGCTCTCTTCAGGAGAGTGGTAGGAAGACAAAGATTAAGGGCGCCACGTATCCTGGATATCGCGTATTGTGTGTTGACACGAAGGTCCAAGAGAAGAATCTCCTCCTCCGATGATTCTAACAAGGTGACGACGTGTTGAGGCGTGACCATTACCGGACCTTGTTTGGGGCCTTGGATCTCAGCATCAAGGTTTGCAGGCAACGTCTCCGAACGTATGTGAGAGGACGGATTCGATGTCACCTTGGAGGACTGCATCGAAAGCCTGTCGGGCACGCCCTCGGCGAACTTGGGTGGCATATCGCTGTCCGAGGATTCCGAGTAACTCGCTGGAGACAGTCGGCGGGGGCGGTTGGAAAAGACAGTCGAATCGGTGGAGAGCATGCGCTTCGGAGAGCGAGGCTTCTCTGGCAGCAAAAAGGAACCGCTGGAATCGCTGCTCTTGGGCGAGATGGGGGTGCCATTTTGGAGAGAGGAGGGAGAGTCGACGGGGCCGGTCGAGCGGGCGGGAGGTGGGTTTGAAAGATTCATGGGTGATTTGGCGATGCTGAACTGCGAGATGCCACCGCCGAGGCTAAACTTCCTGGCCTCTTCCGACTGGCGACGGAAAAACTCGAACTCAGGATTCTGCTCGACGGGTATCACTCGAGGGGAGGCAGCTGCGGTGGAGCGCACATTGGACGTCGGAGGGCTCCAGTTGGCCCGGGCGTGGCGGGCACCACTAGAGGAGAAGAAGTCGGTGGCAGGATCGAAGGCAAGGCCGAAGTAGTTGGGACTGGGAGTGCGGGCTTGAGCGTCCTGGGCAATGGGCGAGCGGGCGTCATTGGGGCGAAGGGGCGGCGGCAGCGGTTGGCCGACCGACGCGGGTGTTCGAGCGGTGGTGGAGCGCGACGGCGCTGGCCGCTGCTGGGAATGCGGATGGTGCTCCCACGCACAGGGAGTGTGCGACGGGGTGGCGGCGCTGGTGGTCATACTGTTCGAGGATGGAGGAGTTGAGGCCTGACAGCCAGAGCGGGAGATGCGCTAGCAAGTGGGCATCAAACGCGGGCGATCGGGTCGCAGGCGGGCAAGGCGGTCATTGCGGATCTCTTAAGCAGAGGGGATTGCGCGTGAGATGGTTGTGGACGTGGAAGGGAGGAGGATGGTGGCCGAGCCAGCACATTACATCATCGCGGGCAAAAACGAGTCAGTGAGCGGCGGAGCAGACCACTTTGAAACGCACAACGGCCCTGCACGCTGCGGCGGAATCGAATCTTTCTCGCCGCGCTTGGGGCAGACGATGCGCTGGAAGTGGAGCGCGCAGGTGCGGAAGAGGGCGAAAAGGACTTTGCGGGCTCAACGGAGAGCAGAGAAGGGCCCAAAACGTCGAGAAATCCTTGGGCGCCCCTGGCCCTGTCGGATCCACGCACTGAGAAGCAGATCGGTCACGCTGACGACGGCGCCGGCGCCTCAAATGTACTCCTAAACGCGTCTGCCCTATCTCCGCGAACGGTGCCCAGTCTGCCGCGGTCTAGCCTCCATCCTCAAACACCTGCTTCCCAAGCCAACGCAGCACAATCAAACATCGCGCTGGCGCGGTGGGGACACGCTTGCCAATTGCCTGCTGCAGCGCAAATCAGCGAGTCGCCGTGGTGGGCGGCACAACGGGCTCCGCTTGCTCGTGAGTCGTGTGCGTGTTGTAGAGTCTAGACCTCTAGCGGTAATGTGGCCCGCGCGCTGCCCGCCAGCGCCTAGTGATGCAAAACCGGATTTCTTCTGCTTCGCCATGCGCTGCGGATGCCAAGCGCCGGCGAGGAGAGTGGAATTAATGGCCCTGTCGCTGGCCCTGTCGCGCACAGCCAGCCCCACGTGACAAGCCTGGAGGGCGCAGCGTGGCAGTGCAGGCGGAGGTGCGGTGGGCGGCATTGGCTCATGACTTGATGAGGTGTGCTGCTGATCAGCGAGGTGGTGGTTTGCCCCTTGTTTGGGGAGCGGCTCAACTGGACCCTTTCCACTGCGGCGGCTGGCGGTAAGTCAGCCCTACTCAAGCACTCGGGGAGTCGGGGCACCGGGCTCGCTTCTTTCCGCCGAAAAACACCGCCGATCCCAAAGTCACACGCATCTGACGTCGCCTCGTCTCTGTGCGTTGCCTGCGCCCCAAGCCGCACTGTCAACTGCGCTGTCTGCCGCCCGCTGCCCTGCCCTGCGCGTGCCTGCGTGCCTGCTCCGCTCGGCAGCTCCTCAGCCGCAAGAGTCGTGTTGACTGGGCCCACTGTGACGCGATAAAACCTCCTCGGCGACACGCGACTTCGGCCCAACTTGGCCTTCGGGACGACCTGTGCTGCAAGTAAGTATCTTCCGCCCTACCGCTCAACGTTCATGCCATGTCGCTGCCCTCGCGTCGCCCGGTCGACGATGCTTGGACACGTCAAATTCTCAAGCCAACGCACGCCTCGTCGGACGTGCCCAAAGCTTGTGAGCCCCAGCAACCGTCGCTCGCTAGCCCTCTTTCGCAGCTCTATTGCATTTGCAACTATCGCTTTCTGACAGCACTTCGAATGCCTGACCACTCTGATAGACCCTCAGCTGCAGCCCAGAATCAATGCCTGACTTGATGTTCTGTCCATCGTTCGCAAACCATGTCCTATCGGCAACCCAACAACTAACTTGGTGAGCATGACCAGGTCTTCATAGGGAAATCACGGTATTCGCTCTCTACCAACAGCAATCATGCTACTCGACCTTCCAGCAGAGCTTCTGCTGGAGATCATCCAGGCCCTCGATCCCGGCAGCTTTACGCAGGTGCTCCGGGTTTGCAAATTGCTTCGGAACATCGCAATTGGCGCAACTCCTCTGCAAGATCAATTGAACAAAGTCCCTGGCATCACCGACGCACTTTTGGGCAAAGACGTGTACAAACTCTACAAGACATTCAGAATCCGTAGCCAGGCAACCCTTCTGCACGGTATTGACGCGGTTGCCGACTTTAAACGCTTCACTCTCCCAGTGTCAGAGCAGCTGAAATATGGCGCTTTCATGAACTGCAGCTGCAAGACTGACCACTTGCTGATGGCGGCGGTGCATACTTCAAACGCTTCGGTCGGCGTGTACAGCATCAAGTCTAGCTTTCCGATTCTCAAGTGTATCCTGTCGCCTACTGTCTTGGAACTTGGACCTGAAGAAGACATCGAGTTCGAAGTCGTCAAAACAGCTTTCTACGACCCGCATGAGCGCATGGCAACATGCCAGTGTATAGATCGGCTTGCTATACTCTACCGTTACCGTCTCAAGAGCAAGGGAGGCGGCCCCTTGGTGGCGGAGGCCATCAGGTACTCTAAAGAAACCCTAAAACTAGTGACGTGGAAGTTCAGCGGGGATTTTGACGCCTGTGTAGCGGAAGTGCGGGACATCAACACGGAAGGCAATCTAGAGCCAAAGGCACTCGCCATGGCCCACGACGGTTCTGCCGTAATAAGCTATGAATACAGCCTGTGTTCTGCGCCCAGGCCTGGGCAAGATAGGTGGCGAGTTGAGTGGATCCAGAAGCATCCAGACAGATTCTATGGTATGTCTACGCTATATCGCTATCAGTCGAGCCTATCTACCTACTCATCCGTTACTAATACATGACACAGACCCCTTTCCAAGGATCAAAGCCTACGAGACAGGCAGCCAATGTAGCGATAGGACAGCACCGGTCGAAATTACCATCAAGAAGCGCAGGGCGTGGTTCTTTCTGGCTGGAAGTCCGACTCCAGAGTGGCAGATGGACGACTACAGCTCCGGGAGCTCGCTTCACATTTCCTCTGCACCCGTATTCCTAACATCAAGGCCATTTACTGCTGATTCATTCGGCCTTCCACTCGTCACCTACCACAAGCATGGACTCAACGATGAATATGGAGAAGAGTTCTGCATCAATAGTGTTCTTCAGCTACACTTCATCACCGACGGGCCTAAGCCAGGCGCCTACATCTTCAAAGGAATCCACTTCCCAGACGGCTGCCAACACTACAATCCATCACACCGGTATTTCAACCTTGAACAGTATATCGTCGCTGAACTTGGCGGTCTCGACTTCCCTGCAAGTAAAAATTCAACGCTCGGGTTCATTCTGGCGGTTTCCCCTTCGAAGCAGCGCATTGCTGTTGCTACTTGGAAGCGGGTCCAAATTTGGACGTTTAATGCAAACGCCTTCTTCGAACGTCAAAAACACACGAGCGGATCATCATCGGCCATAGGCGGCAGCACTGTTTTCAACTCCACAACCGATTCCACAGACAACCCAGATCCCAGCAACCTCAATATCCATCAAGATGAGCTGGACGAATGGACTTGGCCTGATCGGTGTGGATGGGACTACTACTCGTGTTTCCCGCGTCGAGACATTAGGAGTGCCCCTGAACCACGCTCCTCTTCACGTGATAGCTCGTGGGTGGATTTATCCATTCAAATTGTGAGCCTCCAGCCCATCGAACTCCCATCGGGGGGCGTGATCTTCGCACTTGCGTTTGCTGGCGAGGATAAGCTGTGGGCCTGGACTGATCGGGGCCCAGTACGTTGGCGCTTCCATGCCAACTGTGAGGCCCGGAGAGAGGAGTGGCCACTGATGAAGGACGTGAAGGAGATGAATGTCGGTATCTGAAGGGTTCGCCTCCCAACGAAGACAGGATGAACACACAATTTCGGGGGCATTGGACAAGGAGTTTCCGGGTTATCGGTCTTGGTATTTGCTAAATAGTTTCAGAGACGTACTCTTTCGCCCTCTCTATCGGTATCAGTCTTTTCAATTGATACCAGAGGGTCCATTTGGCTCGAGCGACGCTCGAGCACGCACAAATCCGAGGCGTTGTATTGTCCTGTCGTGCTCCCCTGAGACTCCCCCACTCCTCTCACCGGGTAAATTCGACAAGTGGAAAAAGAGCCAAGCCCTTATCGTATGACGAATTGACCTCTCTCCTTTGTCCTTTTGCCATGACTATCCGGATGCGACATAACATATCTACTTTACCACTTTTATCGATAGGGAGTTGAAGCACACGTCCGGATACGTAGGGGTATATTAGCCATACGGATGGCTACTTCAACTCCCTATAGAAGTAGTTGACTTCTTTATTAGAAGCCATCCGGATTGCTGCTTCAACTTCCTATACAAGTAGTTGGCTTATCTATTAGAAGCCATCCGGATGGCTACTTCAACTCCCTATGTAAGCGGCTTGTTAGAATTCGTACAGAACGGCGTGGGGGTTCGCCATTCCGGCAATACCCTCGGGGTACTTTTGTCGTACCCGACTATCCCCGCTCGATCGAATGCATGGCCTTGTTGCGCGTGTCACCGCCGCCCGATGTGCGGTCTGACGTACACGGAAGGTAGGAGAACGTGCCGGAACGGCTCCGCTCCGCTCCGCACCACACAGTGGCACTAACTACCCTGCATGCCTAGCCTTTCCTGCATGGAGCTAGACTTTCAATCTTGCACCGAATGGTGTGTATGAAGAGAGCCTTGTAAAAGACAAGAAAAAAATATATAAATGAAGAATGCATGAGACGAGGAATGGGAGGAGGCGGGAGAACACGAATGGTGGCTAACGAGGAACGGGAGGATAGGCGGTGTGTCGTAACTGTAGTGTTTTTCTTCACGGAAGAAAACGGTTGCTAGCCTTGCGGCAGATGGGCTCGCTATTTGATGCCTTGCATCACCATGTGGGTCATGACGAATCATTGCTTTTGGGGAAACGTGGGGGGATTCACGGGAAGCCAATACATTCATGTCGATTCGTTGATCCTCGTTCTCCGTTCCTTTCCAGGTGTCCCTTGCAAAATAATCTCACGGGTCGATGGTAGTACATGAGAATTATGTTTTCTATACTTTCTTCCCCAGAGCCAGCCTGCGCCTCCCATAGCCGCGGAGAATGCAATAACAAGATGGCACTCCTGCCGGTGCAGACACGCATGCAGGGTCATGACCTGCTGCCTCGTGTCCCCTCCAGATTGCCGTACGCCGCTTACTTCCAGAGCTTCGACAAACTCATCTGCTTGTCGTCGTGCTTGTTGAGGATCTTGGCCGTCGCCAGGTCGAAATCCTCTTGAGTGACGTGCACGCGTCTCTCACGGAGCGCGAACATACCGGCCTCAGTACAGACACCCTTCAACTCAGCACCAGAGCAACCGTTCATCTTCTCGGCAATCTTTGTCAGGTTGATGCCACGCGTCAGGTTCATGGAGCGGGAGTGGATGCGCAGAATGTCAGCGCGAGCTTCGACGGTTGGCGGCGGGAACTCGATCTTGCGGTCGATACGGCCCGGCCGGAGAAGGGCAGGGTCCAGAATGTCGAGACGGTTGGTTGCCATGATGATCTTGATGTTCTTGGTCGGCTCGAAGCCGTCAAGCTGGTTGAGAAGCTCCAGCATGGTGCGCTGGACCTCCGAGTCGCCGCCAGACGAACCCTCGACACGGCTGCTGCCGATGCTGTCGATTTCATCCATGAAGATGATCGACGGCGCGTGCTCACGTGCCATGACGAACAGCTCACGCACCATGCGCGAGCCTTCACCGATGTACTTTTGCACCAGCTCGCTGCCAGACACTCTGATGAACTTGCAGTCGGTGTGGTGTGCCACTGCACGGGCGAGCAGCGTCTTTCCTGTACCAGGCGGGCCGTACAACAACACACCCTTGGGCTGTGCGATACCGAGTGATTCGAACAGCTCCGGGTGCTTCAGGCCCAGCTCGATGACCTCCTTGATTTCCTTGATCTGCTGGTCCAGACCACCAATCATGTCGTATGTGCTATCTGGCACCTTCTCAACCATCATGAGCGAAACGAGCGGGTCAACGGACGAGGGCAGCATCTTCTCCAGCTTGTACGAGTCGCTGAGCAGAGTGACACGTTTGCCGGCCGTCAGCTTGGACATGTCGACCTGCTCCGAGACATCGACGACTGGAAGCAGCATTAGAAACAGCAGCAGAGCAGCTCTACCAGCGGAGAAAGCTCACCATATTTGCCTTCCGGGTGCACCTTGACCAGGACCTTCTTCGTACCCATGACCTTGACGACCTCGCCGACGTAGGAGCCGGGCTGCTGCAGCAGGCCCAGCTCCTCGCGCAGTAACCGCACGCGCGAGTTGTAGTCGTTGCGCTGTGCTTCTAGACGACGGAGCTTGGCCTGACCCTGGATGATCTCGAGCTTCATGCTCTCGATCTTGTTGTGAAAGAAGGTATCAAGAGCCATGGCTGTGGGGCCGGGGGGCGGTGGTCGTGTGGACGGGGGATGGGGGACGCGCTAGGTCCGGTGAGCGCAGGAAGCGGCGGCGAGACAGCGGGCTCGGGCTGCAAGATCGAAGTGGGGATGGCGAGGATGGCGGTGGGGGTGGGATGGGATGACGACGTTTGCGGTTGACGATGGTGTTGAAGCTCATGGAAGCTCTTGGGGCGGGTGCAGCCACTCAGCGGCGTCGGCGTTCTCGGCGTCAGTCCGCCCGATCAGCGCTGGGGCCTCTGGGGCCTATGGGACCCTCTGGAGCAATCAAGTCACTGTCTCCCTGTGACGCCAGTACGCCTGGGCAAAACACGCACCCGGCACACAGTGGCCTCACGTGTGCTGCAAGCTCGCACCTTTAGCTCCCGCCAGCGATCGCGCGTCCCGTAATAAATCGTAGCGCACCTAGCGCGTGTGCAGCATGATAGACGGTCATCTGCCGACCCCCATGTCGCCAGCACTCCTCAGTCTCGTCGGCCTACTATAATAGTAGCATGCGACCATCTTACCGCCTTTCTTGAGTCTGCGCCCGCGCAACGCCATCTCCAGCTCCCGCACGGCCCAGCTGGCCTCATTCCTCACGCCCAACGGACGGTCGAATTCCACCCTAGACCCTCCAAATGGCCGACGACCATGGCCAGCAACGGCAAGACGCTGCCTCTTCTGACGCTACCGCTACCCGCCCGGGCAGCTCGGGCGTAAACAATGCCAGCAGGCCCGGCAGCGCGCGAGCCCCAGATCGGGATGTTAGAACAAGAGCTGCCCAACCGCCGCCGCAGGCCTCCTCCGGTACTTTTCCAAAATTCCTCTGCTGCAAAAATGTATCACTCGGTCATGGGCTCGTCAACTAACGATTGCTCGTCCTCAGGTGCCGATGCATCCTCCAGCACCTCCGCCCAACCTCCGACAACACCAGACCCTTCGCAGCAGCAACAGGGTCTCAAGCCACCCCAGCGTAAGGGAATGGGCCGCCGCACCACGTCCACGCAGCGCCTGCATCGTGGCCAGGGATTCTCCGTCGACGATGCCGAAGACGAGGTCGACCGGATGCAACAACAGAAGCAGGCCAAGATGGCCTCCGGCTCCCTGCGTCGCGTGCCCTCCACTCTGCGCCGACGCCCTACCGCCGCTCAGATGCCGTCGCTGGCGAAGCTCGACTCCACCGACGACGAAGACGAACCAGAGATAAATTCCGGCGTGCGAACCCCTCCGGAATTGCAGCCCACCGGCTCCTCTGGCGACGACACAATTCGCGCTGAAGAGGAGGAGGACGAAGGTATCGAAAACGGCGGTGAAGACGACGACGCGGACCTCAGCGACGCCGAGAGCTTTACTTTGAAGGACAGGCAGGAAGCCATCAACGAGACGCATCCTTTCGGTATCAGGATCTGGAAACCCGCCTTGTACAAGAAGAACCGTTCGGTTCAAAAGACAGCGGAAGGAGACATCCACTCCACTCCCGGAGGCTATGTCAGCCCGTGGCTTGTCCTCTTCAACTTCCTCTGGACATTGGTTTTCGGCTGGTGGCTTGCGGCAATTGCGGCAGCCGGTGCGCTTGTTTGCTTCCTGCTTGGGTCCGTTGATGGATCCACCGCGTATGGCAAGACTCTCTGGGGCCTTGCCAAATATGTTTTGTACCCGTTTGGCAAGTACGTTAAGCTCATCCAAGAGGAAGCATACCTGGACGAGGACGAAGGAGAAGGCCGCAGCATCAGCGAGTACGAGCAGTGGCAAAGCGGGGATATTGAGGAGGGTCGTCTATTCTTTGGCCCCTCCTCAGGCCGGTCTTTGGTTGGTCGGCACCGCAACAGCATTGACTCGGCAGACGAGACGCAAAGCTTGCTTGGTCGACCCAGTCGAGGCAGCAACGCCGATTCTGCCCATGGCGTGGGCAACAAGAGGAGACTCTTTGGACGCGGAAAATGGAGCGTGGGCCGAGTTGCCTTCTTCATCATCTTCTACGGTCTTCTGACGCCCACTCTCTTCCTGGTGTCTGGTATCTGTTGGCTCATTGTCTTCACCATTCCCATGGGTAGGGTCACATATCTCTTGTTCGACCATCTCCGCCGCCATCCCTTGGCCTTGTCTTTCCATTCCGACGTTGGTTACATTCGTCGGGACGGCGAGCCAAACTCGTCTATCTTGCTCTGCACATATAGGGCGGTGGGCATGAAGTACTGGAAGTACACGGTCGATGGAACCAACATTTTCTTCATCAACTTGCTTGGTGTGGTCGCCTTTGTCATCTTTGACTACTTCGTCCTGGTTGAGTACTTGGAGCTGGATAACGCTTTCACCAACCAGTTCATGGTCTTCACCCTAGCCCTGTTCTCCATCATTCCGCTGGCATACTTCATTGGTCAGGCTGTTGCGTCCATCTCAGCCCAGTCGTCCATGGGCGTTGGCGCCACGATCAATGCGTTCTTCTCAACGGTCGTCGAGGTCTTCCTCTACTGTGTTGCACTCAAACAGGGGAAGGCAGCATTGGTGGAAGGCAGTATTATCGGCAGTATCTTTGCCGGTGTCCTGTTTCTTCCCGGCCTGTCAATGTGCTTTGGTGCCTTGAAGAGAAAGACCCAACGCTTCAACGTCAAGTCTGCAGGTGTGACATCGACCATGCTCCTCTTCGCTGTCATTGCTGTCTTCGGGCCGACGCTGTTCTATCAGATCTACGGAAGTGTAAGTTTGGCCTTTCTGCCGCTTGTTGGGATGCTGACGGGAAATAGCATGAACTGAACTGCCGCGACTGTACCCATGCCCAAGATCAAGATCGTGACTGTCGTCGCTGCTACTTCGATCAGTCCCCTGCCGTCCACGACCGCTTCTTTGTCGAAGCCGTCCGGCCGTTCACCTGGTTCGCCGCAGTCACCCTCTTCCTCTCATATGCCATTGGCCTTCTCTTCACGTTGAGAACACATGCGGCTGTGATTTGGAGCTCTGATAACGACGACAAGAAGATGGAGAAAATGGACATGGCAGCCAGTCAACTTGCTGCAACCGGTACTCTTCGTGCTCACCCTGGTGTCGCTACAGGAGACCATGCTCCTTCGTACGGCACCCTTGGTAGAGGGTCGGATATTCGTGAGTCGGCCTTATACAAGCGCATCCTTGGACAATCCCTAAAGCAAGCTGGCCTTTCTCCAGGAGGGGATACTTTGGACAGAGCCAAATCCTCGCACAGTGTAGACTCCCAGATCCCCCATGTGGTGCCTCCTCGTGAAGCGGGTGAGCATTACGATGGTCGGAGTCAACGCAGCATCAACATCCATGGTATGTCCGAGGAAGAGAACAACCAACTCGTCCGCCAAGTTGCAGAGATGGCCGCCACTGCTGCCGCAGTTGCGGCACGCGATGCCACGACCCCCAAACAATACCGGAGGATCTCACAGGTTAACCTTTCCGGATCAGGTCAACTCGAACGTCCGTCTCTGCACAGGACCGTCACTGCTGGCGAGGAGATCGACGACGGCCATACAGCCAATGGCGACGGTGGCGGACACGACGCACCTAACTGGAGTCGTACCAAGTCTGCTGTGATTCTTCTCACCGCAACCGTGGCATACGCCATCATTGCCGAGATTCTGGTCAACACAGTCGACGCAGTCTTGGAGAACGTGGACATCGATGAAAAGTTCCTTGGTATTACCTTGTTCGCGCTAGTCCCGAACACGACCGAGTTCCTGGTATGGTCATCTTCCTACCTATTGCTCATGGCTAGTTATGCTGACCAAGTCGTGACAGAATGCTATCTCTTTCGCTATGAACGGTAATATCGCACTCTCGATGGAGATCGGTTCCGCCTACGCGCTTCAAGTCTGCCTTCTCCAGATCCCCGCGCTCGTCCTCTACAGCGCGATCGAGGGGCAGTTCATTGACCCTCAGAACATTCTCGACCATACATTCAGTGAGTAGTCGTCCATATCTTTGGCCGAAAGTCAAGTCCCCACTGACAGATAACAGCTCTTATCTTCCCGCAATGGGACATGGTCACGGTGATCTTGTGTGTCTTCATGCTGTCCTATATGTACGGCGAGGGAAAGAGCAACTACTTCAAGGGCTCGATCCTTATTCTTTCCTACCTTGTCGTCATCGTCGGGTTCTACTACTCGGGTTACACGGATGACGACACCATGGAGATCAACCGCTTCGACACGCTGGCGCTCGGCCGCAACCCTCAATTCTCGCAGACCTTCAAGACTGTCGGCAAGGGTAACAGCGGGAGAGCGTACTAGTGTTGCTTTGACTATATGACGTGCATTTTAGATTGGGGCGGGTTGGCTAAAAATATAAAATGGGGCATCGCGATAAGAGCATGGTGAGGGTGGGTGGGGTTTCCCTTTATCTTTTATCTTTTAATTGGGTTCGTGTTCATAGAGCTGGTGGTGCTTAGTAGGGCTGACATTTGGCTTAGTTCTTCAGGATGAAAAAACCTTTTCTTCAACCTTTCTCTCACTCAACCCACTTTCCCTCCTTGTGTTGTTTTCGTTTCGTTTAAATATTGGCCGCGAGGCCAAAGCACATTCAAGGTGGCATGGCGGCGGCGTTGGCTTCTTCCTCTTTTTTTTTCCCCCTCTGAATTCTACTTTTTGTCACAGGCATTCTCCTTCCCTTGCGTACTGAAAACCCATGTTTACCTAGATAGCCTTCTGTTCTTACATCCCTAAAAACAACATTTCTTGATTCATCACTGTTCCATTTGTTGGAAGAAGAAGCTTATGAGTATGCTACTTAGATGGGCGAGAGGCTTGTTCTTCGAGTCGCTTCTGGGCAAAACACCTTTTTCGTTTCTTCTTCTTGCTTTCAGTACCAGAAATACTTGCTGAAGAAAAGCCTGCAGGTATCAGTACTCTTTGAGACAACCATCACATGGTCTCACTCCAACCTCCACCCTCTCCCTCTTTTCTTGACGTCTTAAATGTGGTTCTGTTTTTTTTTTGTTGGGGCAGGGACACCATGCACGTCAGTCACGTCATGCCAAGTTTGCCCGCAAAAATCCTTTCAATCTCTGACCAAAAGGAGAGGCCCGCTATACTTAATGATAATTAGAAAAAAAAAGCGGCAAATTTCGGTCTGTTCATGCGGCGGGAGGAAGGTGGTGGGATGAACACGCGGTGGGGCCGTCAGGCGGTAAGGTCAGCTAAGACATGCATAAAAGAAGTGGGAATAGGGGAACGAACTCGTTTAGGCAGGTGGAGCGCTGCAGTGGCAGCAATCACGCGGAGTTTGCCAGGTGGTGGGTAGTTGTCGTCATTTGAAAAGAAGGTAAAAAGCTAAAAATCTGCAAGAAGTGCAAAAGTGTGTAGACACGATGAAAGATTCGTAAAACATTTCATCCCATCGTCCCTCTTTCTGAGTCGCCCCTTCCAGCCCAGCCGTTCCCTAGAGAGCAAAAAACCAAACCCTTGTAACCACTCCAAGCCTCAAGCAGCCGCAATGGCAGACGTCGCATCGTAAGCGTGGGTTGCTACAGCCACCAGCAGTTGCTTGGACAATCGGATCAACCGGACCCTGATTAGCGGGTTTGAGGTTGGCGATGTCGTCGGCGAGCTCATCCGCAATCTTTGCAAAATACATGGTATGTTGCTTCTGAACAGGGCTGGCGGCAGCGAGGCCAATAGCGAGCGGAAGCAAGGTACCAGCGCGTACCTTTAAAAGGTTGAAATTGAACTGAGCAGTAAACGAAAACGTTTGACTAACTGGTGGTGAAGCAGTCATTACATTCGGGAAAACCGTCGTTTTAAATGCTGCGGATATGAGATACACTACGTTGTGGACAAGTATAAGCATATTAAGAGGATGCGAAGCGAAGGATACAAAGACGCAGGACTGGCAGATAGTGAGAGTGACATGGCCGCTTGAAGCTGACAAAGGACCTGTGACTTGAAGGAAGTGGCGGTGCATGGCGTGAGGTGATGCTGGCACGGGAAATGGATGACAAGTGCCTGGCAGAGGTTGCTGCAGCTGAGCGGCTTCAAACAAATGCCGACACACTCGGTCTACCGGGAGTTAAAGCCGCAGTGAGTAGTTCTAATACCCATGTTGTGAAGGCGGCCAGCAGGTTTAACTACCCGAAGCAGCCATCTTCAGCCCGTGTTAGTGGATGCAGTACGTCTGGATTTGTTAGTATCCAGAAAATCCAGTTACTACGTGTCCGTCATTGCTATGACCGATACAGCGTGTTGATGTGTTCAACAACATGGGAGGAAGCTGACAATCCAGAATTTCTCATGGCCGTGAAGGTAGTGTGTTACGATGTACTTTGAACTCAGTAAAGAGCAATTGTCCGTGACTTCTTCCTCCCGTCTCCCTCGAGGGCCTCGCCATCCATTATGCCGTGGAGGTAACATTCGCCAATGACGGTGTATGCTGGAACACGGGCTGAACTTGGACAGTGTTGATTGGTATCCGGAGCTTGATGTGGGTGGATGACGAAAGGCATGTTGCCACCGATCAACACACACACCTCATCGCCAGGTTGTATCTGAGGGTACCCAGTTCCCATTCTGCCATCTCTGGTGATGAAAATTCTTTGCCAAAGCAGCACGCGTAGCTTGACGATCATGTCAAATCGCGATATATTGTCCACTTGATGAGCCTGGATGGCTGTCCACCAAGAGTAGAAGGAACCATAGTCCGACTTTTGTAGGCGGCGAGCCGTTTTGCGCCGGTTGTATTCCAAGGTCAAATCATTCGTCATTGTTCTCCAAAACCGATCCTCGATTGATCCCCTCGTGGGAACGTGATGAGGCAACTCGGTTATACCAACAAACTCCGTTATGTTTTCGAACCCCTGGCCAACAGCAGAGTCAGGCATGACTGAGTGAATCCAATCAACAGAGACAGCTTCCACCAGAATGGCAGAATCCCCAACGAACACAGGGTTTCCAGCGAAGCGTCTAGAAGCTGAGAAGAGCGGATATACGTCATCTGGAAGCCTGTTTGCTGCGGCTTCATGGCCCACAGAGGTGACCAGCTAGTCTGGCATCCATGTAGGGGTCCATGGGCCCCGAGACCCCCGTCTCAATCCGCACATGAAATATAGATCTCCGTCATCGAACAGAGTGGAGCGAAAGACCCGTTCAAAAGCAAGGCTGACAGGGATTGTGTAATCCGCTTTAACTTTTCCGGTATCAGGTGAGTCCTTGAGCAGGCCGAGTAGTCCGTAGGCGTGATCGTGGGAGTCCGTGGCAAGCGATGCACAGAAACGGAAACGTAAAGTATCCAAGGTGAGCGCATCCCCGTCTCTGAAGATTTGGTTAGTATTAAAGATGGGCAAAATGTAGTTGCAGATAGTAATGAATATGGAGTTCATGTCGTCATGATCTAAAATAAGGGCAGCCCAGCTTTCCGAACAGCAGCTTTCAGAGTGCTGCCAAAAGCTCATGAGTTCCATGCGCATGATGTCGAATAAGGCGCTCTCTGAACCGTAGACGAACACAGCTTTGATTGGCAATAAAGCCTCCTGCACTATCCAGATGCGTTTCCACCAGGGGCGGGTGAGGAGTGTCCCCAGAGCCTTGAGGTGATCTTCGTACTTGGGCGCTGTGACAAGCTCTCCCTCTTCGTTAAGAGTGCAGAATTCGATCTCGGAAGCGTGTTTGTTGGCTCCCATCAACGCGAAGGCTTCGAATGCAGGCCTAGGTATTCTCGAGGGCGGAGGCGGCTGCGCAGATTCAACAAGACCCGGGTCCTCTCCGAGCCACAGAACCGCCTCATCACACGCTTGGAAAATTTCTCCCATCATCCCAACCTGGTGAGACTTCTCCTCCTTGTCCGCTTGGTTGATGCAAATGGCATCGATCCACATGGATCTTGGTTGTCGCGGTAAGCGCAGGCGTCGAAGCGCAACCCAGAGATTTTGCGTGGTCCAAAAGTTCCGGCCGTTGAGGCTGATGGTCTTCGCATCTTGCCAGTCGCCCCATACGTAAGAGAGCGCCTGATAGGCAACTTCAGAGCTGTTGAACCCCACGGATTAGCAACAGGACAAGATTTGTGTGCCTATTTCGAAAAAGTGACATGATATCTTCCACTTACCTTCCTTTGACAACGCCTAACGAGACGGTGCGAAGGTTGCACCTGATGGGATCCGCCCATTCACCAGGCTCGATGTCGACTACGCGGATCAGTCGGCTGTCGGGGTCGAGGCCATCGTAAACGAAGTCCTCATTAGGATAGGCGTTGGCGTCTTGTGTAGCCATGAAGGATGTAGTCCAGATATTGAGGCGAGGAGGTGTTGAGCTGTTGATGGACGACGACAGGCAATGTGAAGGCACTGGCGGGGCCAGGACGGTTGCGGCCAGTGAAATAGTTTGGGCAAGGCTGAGGATAAGATGAAATGAGGCTTGTCAGATGGGGTGCGACAAAACTACCCCGAGCAAATTGCCGGGATGGCGAAACCCCCCCACGTCGTTCTGTATAAGTTGCTTACGTAGGGAGTTGAAGTAGCCATCTGGATGGCTAATATATACGTTACGGATTCTGCTAGCAGCCTCCCAAATGGTCACCAACGGGTCTGGAGCAACGATAGTCCGGGGCCGGGCAGGCGTATATATGCCTTCTGGCCCACCTTAGCTAGTTAATCAACTCTTACTCTCCGCATCCTTAACATATACCTATATATCCAGATGAGTGCTTCAACTCCGTATTGATAAAAGTGGTGGTAAGGTAAATATATTCTAAAGCGAGGATACAGTTCGAAGGCAGCCCCCCTGCCAAGGTCTCGGGGTAGTTTTGTCGCATCCGTCAGATGCGGGGAAGACCAGGTTGGGTTCGTGTCACTTCAAAATAATCCTGGCCTTAGCATTAATCTCGATCTGCCCAAGAATGGTTATCTTTGATGGCTTACCAACACTTGGCAAATTCAGAATCCACCTACCAATAGCATTCACGCTATGGATCCAATCCAGAATCACCATACGCGTCTTGAGGAAACTCGGAACTTGAATGGTCATATCCGGTGTCATGTATCTCATTCAGACATCCACTAAACTTATCTTTCGCTGTTCCAAGTTCGTCAGGAATGGGTGCCGCCGTGAGGTATCAGATATTTTTGACCAAGTGGCCGACGTTCCCAGTTTCGAGCACATGTAGGGAGAACCGACCCTTGGTGTGCCCAGCAGCCACGCTAACTACAGCGCATCGCTGACCCTGCTCCAACCCTCGGGGTATACCAAACTTTCCCTGAGTTACTGCCTAATCTTGGACGAACGTCAACTACAGCATAACAAGCAGGGTGGAGATTGAAATATACCTCCAAGTAGTCAATACAGACTGACTGGTTATCCAAACGTCCCCACGCGCGCTGTGTTTCCCGCTATATTTCTGCAGCTAGGATGTAGCTTATCGCCTCTCAACCCGGGAATTCACCAAGGTCCCAGTTGAAGCCCCTCAGCAGCTCACTCGACAGATCCGCCCCACTGCTTCCCAGGAGGGTATCCATATTCTCAAACGCATTGTCGAAGTTGAGCCAATCAGGCGACTCGTTGTTGATCTCGGCGCTGTTTGGCGGGGTTTGTTCCACGCGCTCGCTGCTGACGGCGTGTTGGGGCTGGCCCGCCATCATCTGGGGAACCGTGGTCGACATGTTGAGCAGGCTGCGGACCGTCGTGCTGGCAGGCGCGTCTTTGCCATCCGGTTCTGCCACGTTCCTGGGCGTCGCGTTGGAGCTGGGCGTAGCTGGATCGGCGTGGAAAGCATCGCTCGCTCGCGTCCCTGCTGCTTCGTCCGCACGGGTGCGTTGCTCTGCCTTTTCTGCTTTGCTCAGGGCGGCTGCTCCCAGGTCTGCCATGCATCCTGCGCACCACCAGGTTGCGCGGAGTTTGTCGAGTAGTTTGCAACATGTTTTGAGGTCTTCTTTAGCCCTGTTCTTGTGGCCCTGGAGCTTGCTGCGGCGGAACTGTCTGTAGGCAACTGACATTGCAAGCGCCAGAGCATATGGAACAATTGGTAGGGGAGGGAGGTCGTCGGGAAATTCGTGGCTCAGAATCGAAATTACGCGGACGGCCGAGAGACTTTGACGAACGAAGGACGGCGTTGATCTCATAGGATCGGTAATAGAACGGGACTTGTGCGACAACATGGCGACAGCGTGGTAGAACAGCTCCAATGCAGCCACGATCGGCCCTCGTAACCGGTCCCCTACATCACCGATGATGTCCTCAAACCCAGGAAAATCATTCTCCAGGCCAGTGACGCGAGCATCGCTCCGAGGTCTGTACAGCTCAATCACACGATCCAGAATACTGGCAAGTTGGAGCCAGATGCCGAAAGGCGTTCGCCGCTGATCAGGCCTTGCTGTCCAGCTTTCCAACTGATTGTCTCGCTCGTGCATGTACTGAGGTCTGCCGTTAACGCTCGCATTCAGCTTGTCGAGACTCCAGAGACACCAAAAAATCTTCTCGGTCGATTCGCCCTTGGCAACATTTCGCTGCCGGCCAAACTGAAGACCAATGGTGTGAGCGTGGTGGATGGCCTGGACCAGGTGCATCGAGGCTTGGTCTGCGCCATCGACGCCTTCGCTGTAGAGCGACATGAGAGCCAGGACTTGGATCAGAGTTATGCGGTCCTTTTCCAAATTCGCATTGAGGCCGGCGGTAAGCGCAGCGTACAATTTCCTCGCAAACTCTCGGGGTTCCAGGAGGAAGTTCGGGTCACTCGAGAGATAGAGGTGATAGCGTGCTCCCTCGTGGCGCGATGCCACGAGACAAATGGCTTGCCGCAACATGGTGGAATGCTCACCGGCCGATCGGCGGTTGTAGTAATGGCGTTGGTCAACCAGAGGAAGCAGCGGATGCACGTATTCGAAATAAATGCCGAGGAATACATCTTCGTCACGTTCAAGTGGACTGATGTTGACACCTACGGCATCCAGGTAAGCCTGCAGGGCCTTGTCGACACGCGACTCTTGGTTGTCGAAGGATACATGGCCGGCTGGTGTACCGTTTTCCGTGAGATCACGTGTGGGCACTGGTGGCACTGGATCGTCGTCTGGAGTTGCCGGAACCCACCCGCCGCATTTGCTGCCTTGCTCGCGGATCTGGCCTCTCATGACGGCTTCTGGGCTGAGGTAGCCGATGAAACGAGAGCCTGGAGTCAGCCGGGGGTCTTCCGGCCCGGTGCCACGTCCTGCCGCGTGGTCGGACTCAGGGAAGCTGGAGGCGTGGGCATCGTAGGAGCCATTTGTGGAAGTTGAGGCAGCAGGGGCATGAGGGCCGTGGGCGAGGAATGGCGGGTGCGAGGAGAGAGAGTCGGTCCCGGACGGAGTATCAGGGTGCAGGGGAGCGTCCTCGCCATCAAAAGTGTGAACGCAGCGCTTCTAGAGGAGGATGAGAAACTGGCGACAGGCTGGTGCAGTAGACGGGATGGCAGCTCACCCGGCGTTTCTTGCACGAGTCGCAGGCTTTGTGCACGCGTTTGCGCTTACGGAAGAAGGCCGTGTTCGCCGGGAACGTTATAATCGACGACATCCTAGCTCTTTACAACAGGGTCGAGATATGTTGCATTTGCGCGAAGTCGGGCCACGGGACGAGTGTCAAAGTGAGATGGATTGCAAATCCATGCGATGTGGCGAAGAGGCCAAGCTGTGGCTTGATCCCCGGACGGGCCCCCGCCCAGATTAGTCGTTGCCGCCGCTAGCGCAAGAGTAGGCCCCACGCCGTCTCAGACGATGGGGAGTTGAAGCAATGGTCCGGATATAGATGTATATAGATGTATATATTATATATACAGGAGCCATCCCGACGACAACTTTAACTCCCTACGCGAGCGGCCTGTTATATTAGCTTAAAAAATCGTTCTTGTATTGCCATCGTCTTTGGCAACCTATTATTGATTTATAGTGTGCCATTTATTTTCCCGACCGCATGGTATAGTAGACGGATGAAGCTTGAAAACGTGTCATTGCCGTTAGGTATATTGCAAGTATATCCAAAGAAAAAAAAAAGCAGAAAGCATAAGCGCCCGC
This sequence comes from Dothiorella sarmentorum, assembly GCA_023082095.1. Lineage (NCBI taxonomy): Eukaryota > Fungi > Ascomycota > Dothideomycetes > Botryosphaeriales > Botryosphaeriaceae > Dothiorella > Dothiorella sarmentorum. The sequence goes on from JAJMVL010000147.1 coordinate 56,826, forward strand.
CGTCACACTCTCACGGCTCCCAATCGTTAATCGCCTCCAACCTCGCCTGTACTGTCGGCTCCGTCTCGCCATTCTCATCCCTGTAAGACTTCAACACCTCTATCCGCATAACTCGCCTCGGCGCTCGCCTCCCCGTAAACAGCTCGAACTGTGCAAAACCTTGCTCTGGAAGCAGGTCAAGTCCATCCATTGTCACCCACCCGCGATGGCTTTCGGCGCGTATTTGACGCAGCAGCGGTGAGTTCAAGTTTCTGTATGCTAGCTCGACTACCACACCGCCAGTCGGGCTCCTGAACCACTGCAGTGGTAGTGTGAAGTCTGGTGCAGGGCTGTCCCCAACTGCATTGGTGGGAATGCAGGACACGATGATTGTGGGCTGCCGGAATGAGTCGGGCCAGCTGTCGTTGCGAGAGTTGATGATGGTGAAGCGAGTGGGTGGCGCATTGTCGCGTGTTGGCAAGAGGGGGGGAGAGGTGGTGCCGCTGCTCGAGAGTACCCGTGTGAAGTGTGCCACGAGCTTCTCTGCATTCGCCTTGGTACGGTTGTGGATGAAGATGTTGCGTACGCCAAGTTGCAATAGAGCGTACACAGTGGCGCGTGCCATGCCTCCTGCGCCGACGACGAGAGCTGAAGTCCGAGGTCCGACTGCGTTTGCTGGAGACAGCCCCCGCCGGATGCACGCTCGAATTCCAATCCAATCCGTGTTTTCGCCGTAGAGCGCCTTCACTGGCCCAATCTGGCTTCGCTCACGCAGCACGTCGATGTCTTCGGGGATGCCGCCATCAGCATCAAGGTTTCGCACAGGTATCAACGTATTGACAGCTCCAATGGCGCGGGCATGGCGGCTAAGGGAATGAGTAAGAGCTATTATTTCGATCTTGTATGGCTGGCCAACAGAAGATCCACCAAAACTGGGGTCTGAGAGTATGGCGCGGATGTTGTTCAGCGACGGAGTCTGGTGGATGCTATAGGTATGAGGAAGTCCAAGTGCCTGGTACCCTGCTGTGTGCATTGCAGGAGACAGGCTGTAGCTGACCTTCGCTCCTATAACGTAGATGCGCAGCGCATCGTAGACGAAGGATGCGTAAAGCGCCCGAGTGGCCTCCTCTGCAGTAATAGCCGGGTTCTGAGGCGAGTCGACGTCTTTTTGCCGGATAAAGTCTTGCAGGGCAGGGTGCGTCACCGAAGTGAGTGTCTTGTTGAAGCAGGCAGAAGTACGTCCACGGTCTCCCACATTGAATGCCAGCAATGGGATATGCGGGCCATCCAACGACACTATCCTACTTCTCATTTGTTGAACAGCAAAGGCATCTTCGAACCGTCCAGCGGTGCGGGTGAAGCGGATCAGGTCGCAGCCTAGCCTTCGGCCTTTCTGGTACATCTGCGTCCATCTCTGGTCACTCCACCCTGTTGAAGAGTCTTGATGAAAGTCCCCGATGATTTTGGTTGCGCCCTTGACCTGGAGAATCTGAGCGATGTGATGTTCGTCGGCATCCAAGTTCACCGTCGTGAACTCAGGCGCAAAGCGCAAGCCGTGTCGCACGAGCTCAGAGTAGTCGTCGTCGCGTTGGTTGGCTTTCACGACGTGATAAATGATGGGTACGACAGTGGTTCTTCGAACGGTTGAAAAGGCCTGGCTGATTTGATCCAAGCGGGTGGAGGCAGCCGGGTGGCTGAGCCGGCCGTGGTCAACAACCTTGATCTCGAAAGCATCCGAACCGACTTCCAGGTCTTCCATGTCGAGTGATGCAGATAAAATGGCTGGAAGGGGTACCGACACAGCATAGGTGTACGATCGTGCTTCGGTAGGGACGTGGGAAAGAGGATAAGCGGATTCCAACGAGGGGAGAGCGCCTCGCGCTGTGATGAGGGTGACGAATTTCAGAAAATGCCTCTCGGCTCTCTTCAGGGTGAGGAAGGAGGCAGGCGACCTTTGTCCAGAAAGTGGCTCCTGAGAAGAAAGACGACCAAAAGGAGAGTTGCGCGACGAGGCCACCTCGTCTTGACTGCTCTCAAGGTGCTGCTGCTGCTTCTCGGTGTAGTTGTAAAATTCGTAGTTTGAACAGGCCCTGAGGATTGAACCAGAGGCACGGAGGAGATTCTCGACTTTCACCTCGTCCCAGACCCTGAGGTAATGGCTGATACTCCTCGCATCCCGAACGATATGGATGACCGGGTGGGTCCTGCTGTATTCCTGCAAGAGGAGCTGGGCGCCACGCTCTATGGAATTTGTGCCGCAGACCAAGATGCAACCTTTGTCATATGTGGTGAGCACAGAGGCGAGGATGTCCAGCTGGCGCTGGTTGTGGGCAGCGGCACCGTGGATCTTCCTGTAGGTTGAACTGCACTGGCCTGTGACCTCTTGGAAAGTGTGCTCGGTGTCGACGACGCGTCTCTGGAAGGCGGCCGAGGCGATGACGGCCAGCGTAGACTTTCCAGTTCCTCGAACACCAATGAGCACAATCGAAGCATTGGGAGAGAATGCCCGCGGGGCAGGAGCAGGCGTGGGCGGGACGCTTGTTGGGCGTGATTTGGGGGATTCATAGCGGTCAAACGTGTAGGGTGAATCGCGGGGCGAGTCTGCAAAACTGGGGGAGTATCGAATTGGGCCGTCGGTGGCCAGGGCCGAATATGGGCGTTTGACGCCAGCTGTTGCGTAGGCCATCATTGTAGGTTATCGTAGCATCTGGGCAGCGATTGCAGGAGTGAGAAAGCGGCGGGTGGGGGAAAGAGTGGCAGTGGGAAGGAGAGCACGGGCTCAGCAGCGGAGAGCGGAGTGGCGGAGGGAGGAAGAGTCGGCACGAATAATGATGCAGGTGTCAGGATGTTCCCCAGATGGGCTGGTGCAGGTGGGTAAGAGCTTGTCCGGCGCAGGGATCCACGGCGTTTCTCTCGGCCCAATCCCCAGCTTTCAACAGTGGAGAAGCCCATGCCCAGACCACCATCCAGCAGCTTGCAAACTGTGTCGCCCATTTCGAGTCCGTGGTGCGTCATGCTCCAATCCAAAGCCCGACTTAGCTGCTTACTAGACCCCAGCATGCCGCGCTCCACCGTCCTAGGATCGCGACCACGGAGCTTCTGGATGGGACCACCCCTCCGCAATGGCCGCCAACGAGGGAGGAGAGAAGGCGAAACGAAAAGTCTCGAGTGCTGCCGCGCCCTCTGGTGCCCCGCACGGCAACCCAGCTCCCACCAAACGCCAGCGAGTCTCGCGCGCCTGCGACCAATGTAGGACCGCCCGCGAAAAGTGCGACGGCATCCAGCCCATCTGCTTCACCTGCGCCTCGTCCAACCGCGACTGCTCCTACACGGCCAACCCCAAGAAGCGAGGCATACAGCCGGGCTACATACGCACCCTGGAATTGGCCCTGGCCTGGACCTTTGGCAACGTGCCTGGCAGCGAGGATGCCCTCGTCACCATGTTGGCCCAGCCCGAGGGCCGTTCGCTGCTGTCGGGCAAGGACACCGAGGGCTCGTACAAGCTGCATCGGAAGTGGAGGAAGAGCTCCTTTTGCACCGACATTGACCGCGCCTTGTCCGGCGCCGACCCAGTCTCGGTCGACGAAAAGCCCCCCTCCCCGCCTTCACCCGACGATGACCAGCTGGACGATGCCGACGGCGCTTCGGTCATAACAGCCGTGGGACTCAATGACAGCTCGCTCTCCATGGCTGGTGCTCAGCGTCGACCGGAGCCCGGACAGAGCCCTGCAACCAGTTCGGCAAACCCACCCGTCCCGACGATCAACAGGCCAATCTCCACCGCCCGTCCCAAACTCAGGCTCCCCACGAACCTGTGGCGGCTGTTTGATGTTTACTTCGCTTACACTCACTGCTGGTTCCCCATAGCAGAGAAGCACGATGTTCTGAAACTCTCTTATTCCTACCCCGACGAGGGGCTCGGCATCTCTGCCACCACGTCTGGCTCCGGAGAGCACGCTGAGCTCTGGAGTATTCTGGCCATCGCATCCGTTCAGGAGCACGCTGCCCACCCGGCCTCGGCTCAACAGGGTGAGGATGGTACAAAGCTGCTACCTGGAGACATGTACGATATTGCAAGGAGTTTGATCCCAGCTGAGCAGGGCTCCCACGAGCTTGGTCACGTCAAAGCTCTCTTGCTGCTGGCTCTGGTAAATATAGGAGCAAACGCTTCCCGTGCTGCATGGTTTCTCATTGGCTATGCCGCTCGCCTGGCTTTTGTCTTAGGTCTACACCACAATTTTCAGCCGTCAGGCCGCTTCGCTGGCACCGAGGACCAATATCCAAGAGGGAAGCACGTCTTCCTCGCATGCTTCGCTCTTGACACTATAGCGTCGGCTCATCTGGGCAGAGAGCCTTTGATAAGACGAGAACATGTCAGTCGCATTGGCCTGATTGCCGAGGACGGCCTGGAAGAATGGCACCCTTGGGTTGGATGCCCAGACTTCAAGCCCAGCAGTGCCAACCCGGCCCAATACAACAGGAGCCCAGTCCATACTATTAGCACTTTCAACAACATTATCAGAATCTTGAGCATTGTAAACGATGCCATAATCGGTGCGCTAGACGGACAATCGGCTTCGATGCACCTTCAACAATGGATCTCCAGCCTTCCTCCGACACTCAAGTCGGTGCAGTCTAGCCAACCTCCACCTGCGCCAACACCTACTCTTGTCAGTTTGCGTCTCATTTACCTCTGGACCACCATGGCATTCGCAGTTCCGAGCGTTGTGCCTCCAGCGATGGTTGCCAACTCATTTCTTAGGTTCGCCGATTCATTCGGCGTCCCAGCCATACTCCCCATTTTCAGTCCCCTCATTGCACTAGCAGGCAGGAGTGGTGCATTCGAGACCTTGCCACCGGATATCCGAGCAAGATGGACGACTTTGCTCACCAACTACCGCGAGCTTTGGAGGAAACGTGAAACCACCATGGAGACATTCCGGCTCGGACATAGCTCGAGGGCCAGCACTGCCGACGGCTTTGGGCTTGCACATACTTTCTCAGCAACGCCCATGAGTGGAATAACATGTCGGTCCCCGGCATATCCGTCACCAATCTCACAATATCCGGCATCATCGTTCAATTTGAACAGGAATGTCCCGGATTCCTCCAGCAATGCGAATTTCCAGCAGCCATTTGACGGTATGACGCACAGTATGGATCCAGCCATAGCAAACAATCCGCCTGAACAAATTCCGCAACATCTTTCCTTTTCACAACCCCTGGCAACGCCGACAGTGGCTCCATCGACCAGGAAAGACTCCACTGCGCAACGGACGCCGGGTGCCAGTAAGAACTTGAATATCAACGATCATACGCCTGATTCGGCCACTTACGACGGACCCCCTCTGGAACGGTACTCGTCTGTGGGGTCAAACGACCTTGATGCGCTGTTTGATGAACTGGCGACGCTCGAAGGGCCCGAGAGACTTGACAGTCAACCGCAATTCATGCAGAATCTTGGCTTCGCCCCGGACATGAACCTGAGCGACGTCCTAACCAGTGATTACGGACAGTTCGACCCAATGTTCAACGCATACTTGCAGCACAGCGTGATAGCCACACCAACGCCGCCAGGCCAGACGGGTGGTGGGAGTGGACAGGCTCAGGGAGTGGAGGGCAGAGATTTCGACGCTGGGTAACTTGACGGTGTATGTTTTTTAATTGAACGAATTTTAACAGGGAATAACTGGAAAATACAATCTTGTTTGACCGCTCGGATTCTCCGCATTGGACGCTGGGAGCTCCAGATGGGAACCGCCTGAGCTCGATGAAATGGAGTTTAATTGGTAATCACAGTCAGAGCCAACGACGAATTCGCTTCCCTGAGGACCTTTGGTCTGGAATATTTAATTGCAGTACAACGCTTTGTATATACAACTTCTGTAGAAGGGTCAAGTTGGACCGTGTATATGGAAAAACGCTCAAAAAACGCCAAATCGACTCATGGATCTTCAACATTTGTCCCAACATCCAGTGTTCCAAGTTAAAATAAACGCCAACAACCTCGTTTCTTGTGACGCCCGCGTCAGTTAACCACGTCCGGCTTGACTTATTATTACACCGACCGTGTGTGCGTGTCTCTTCGTTGTCGTTTTATCTCCGACGCCATGCCGACAGTTTCGGCAATTGATTACGCGCCGTCCCATTGGCCGGAAGAGTTCTTTGCCGGCGTGGAAAAAGCTGGGGGGAGTGTGGAAAAAGTGGAACCGGCAGCAACAAGCAACCCCTGCAAGCGGGGGATATTCTCTTAGTCCTTGCCTGTCCAGCAAAAACAACACCGCCTTTCAAGTCGCACGGTTGTCGTCCACCTCGGCCACCTCCTCATCGTGCAAGCCCAGATCGTCCACCATGCGCGTCCACGACTCGGCCGCGCGCCTGGCCAGCCTCGCGGGCGTGTCCGGGTGCGCGTCGGCCATGCAGCGGTTGAACAGCTCCATGCTGACCCAGCCCTCGAAGCCGAGGCCGTTGAAGAAGGCGTCGCAGACGTCGCGGACGGGCAGGTACGCGCCGTGGTCCTCCTCGCGGTAGAAGAGGCGGCAGTTGCGGCTCCAGCTCATGCGCGGCGGCTGGTCGTCGGCGAAGAAGGCGTGGCCCGGCACCAGGGGCTTGTCGAGGCGCTCGGCGTCGACGACCTGCACGTAGACGACGCGGGCCACGTCGACGTCGCGCAGCAGCCGCGCCACCGACGCCTTGACGTCGGCTGCGGCGGTGGGGGTCGTGCCGGAGGGAGAGGCTGGGTCGGCGTAGATGCGGCCGGCGATGTTGAAGCTGTCGAGGCAGAGGCCGAAGTTGGCGCGGTCGACGCGCTGCACCACGTCCCAGCTCTTCTCCCACGTGTCGACGTAGGTGCCCCAGGCCAGCGCCTCGTACGCGAAGGTGATGACGGGCGTTTCGCGGGCGCCCAGGTCCGCCACCTCGCGCAGGTCGGCCACGATGAGGTCCATGTCGCCCGACACCTGGTCGCGCGGCAGGAAGGTCGACGGGATGGAGATGATGGTGGTGTTGAGGATCTTGGCCAGGCGCAGCCAGAGCCGCATCTTCTCGATGCGCATGGCGTGCTCGATGCGGTCGCGGAGCCCTTCGTAGTGCATGAACGGCTGCAGGCAGAGGATGGTGATGTCGCGCTCGTCGCATAGCTTGCGGATGGTGTGGGCTGCCGCGATCTGGTTGGAGGGCGTGGCGCCGCCGGGAAGTTCGCGCGCGATGTACTCCAGATCCTCGTGGAAGAGTTCGAGCCCCTTGATGCCGTGCGCGGCGGCTTGGTCGAGCTTGTTGGGCAGGGCGTGGACCCATGCCCGGCCCAGGGACATGGAGGAGATGGCTTTGCGGCAGGGCATCGTGTGTGATGCCTGGAGTGAGGCTGTGGATTGCAAGGTACTAATCTGTGGTAGGGGGGTGGGTATGCGAGCAAGAAGATGTGGATAGTACTCCGGGGAGGAGCACTCGACTTAAGGTGGGCGGTAGGAGATAGCATCATCCACTCGGAACAAGGGTCCGGTCAGCGACGGCTCAAGTCTCAAGCCGTCGGGGCATTGTGAGATCAGATGCGATGGCGAGCGTGGCGATGAGCTACGTCGAACTGTTGCGGCTAACCTACTGCCATTCAGCTGGGCCGTTTTTCGCTGCTTGTCAAGAACCAGCTCATCATAGCCATCCGAGATATCGGCGTGCATTCCATCTCAAACTGGGAAAGCCATCGCAGTGTCGACTTCTCCGCAACCCAGTGGGCGGATATGGCAGGAACGCGGAGGTGTGGAGAGGAGGCGCAGGGGGATGAAAACTTACCCGGCGGCGCCACCCGGGGGAAACGTCATCGTATTGCTGCCCTCACCCCTCCATCCTTCACCCGGAATCTGCGCACGATCTGCGGGGGTGGATGATGTCTGCAATCTCCAGCCCTGGGGCAAACCCCTTCCCCACAATCACTAGATCTGGGGCACAGGGGGAGGTTGCCACGTTGCGTCATGGAGATTTCCGCACCGGGGATTGGCTCGGCCCCTGTTCCGGACATGGGGTCAGCTTAGGTCCCCTACCACGCGGTCGAGGGAAGAAGTGGCACACCTAAGCCAAGAACAAAGTGTTTTTCAAATCAACATAACAAGTTGCGGGCGTAGGGAGTTGAAAAAGACGTCTGGATGGCTTTTGTATACAGCTATGGGTACCTAGAAAGTTGCAGTCGATGGGGAGTTGAAGTAGTCGTCCGGATGGCTTCTGTATACACCCATGTATCCGGAAAGTTGCAGTTGATGAGGAGTTGAAGCAACCATACGGATAGAAAGAGATGATGATCCGCGTGAAAGGATTTGATGCATCTCAATATGTTCATTCACCTCAAATTATACCTTCAAAACCATCGACTATAACTTTCCGGATACATGGTTGTATATAGAAGCCATCCGGACGACTGCTTCAACTCCCCATCGACTGCAACCCTAGAAGCCATCCGGATGACTACTTCAACTCCCCACCAGATGTGCAAAATAAGAGGGCGTTGGTTTCAATATTGAGAATGTCTTATATATTCGTGACAATTGCCATCATCGTGATTGGCAGAGGTATCTAATAAATGATCGCTGTGGAATCACGTCCACAGACCATTCAGTCATAACCAAAACAGTTAAACAGATTCGTGCGTCCCTTTAAGAAAACAGATTTCCATCCTTCAGTCCACATCCATTACACTCGTTATACGTTGCTGCTCACGTTCTCGATGAATTCCTCCTTCGTCTTCTGGGTGGTAAGGCCGGCGCCCTCGGCGTCGTGCCTGAAGTTCTCCTCCTGCTCCCTAAGTTCCTGGAGGACAATCTTGTTGGCTTTGCCCGCAGGCTTGATTTCGAAGAGGCGGTCCATGTGCTCGAGCGGGATACTCTTGGTTTCGGGGAGCAGGAAGTAGACGAAGATGACGGAGAGGATCATGAGGGATGCGAAGAAGAAGTAGACGCCGTACGACATGGCGAGGAACATCTGAGGCGTGAAGCGGCTGATGAGGAAGTTCCAGAACCACTGTAGACAACGTCAGATCATAAACAATAAATACAGGAGGGCAGGAATGCTTACGTTGTTGGCGGCTGCAGAGGCCTGGCCCAGAGAACGGGTGTTGGAATCGAACATCTCACTGTTTACCACCCATGGCGTACCTGCGTGCATGTTAGCAACCAGAACGCTTGACAGATCATGGGGAACGTTGACTTACCATTCCAAGAGGGGGTGTAGAAGGCGGTCCACAGGTAGAAGAAAAACATGGCGGCAATGCCGCCACTGCTGAGCCCGGCACCTGCGTTGGAAGAAGCACTCTTGGAGTTGACACCAGCAAGCTTGATGTAAGCTCCAATGAACCACATGCAAGCGGAGCCACCAGCAGCGCCGATCATCAGCATAAGACGACGGCCGACCTGTTCGACCAGGAAGAAGAGCCAGATAAAAGTGACGACAGTCTTGACAACGCCGAAGATGCCGGTGGTGAGGAAGGACGCGTTGGTGCCGTCCAGACCGATGGACTTGAAAACAGTTGGCGAATAATAGTTGATCGCATTGATACCCGAACCGTTTTGCCACATAAAGAGCGCGCCGCCGAGGAAGAAGCGCCATTGCACCTTGCGTGAGCGTCCAACAGCCTGGGGGTTGAGGTTGAGTCAGCAAAAAAGGTCAAAAAAGGGTCCGGATCGAGCCTTACCTGGAACGGCTTCCAGAATCCAACGCCAACGGTGGCACGCTGCTCCTCAAGGGCAGCATCGATGAAAGCAACCTCCTCGACCAGGTACAGGTCATCGGCAGGCAAGTTGCGGATCCAGCACAGGTTTGCCATGGCCTGCTCACGTCTGCCCTTCTGGAACAACCAGCGGGGAGACTCCCTGATCCAGAAGGCGCCAACTAGCAGCAGACCGGCAGGGATCAGCTGGACGGCAAAGGGAATGAGCCATTGGGTGTGGCTTGGGGCCATGGTCACGTCGAGGCCGTAGTTGATCCAGAAACCGACGAGACCACCAATCTGCCAGCCAGCCTCGTAGATGCCAACCAAACGGCCACGGACTGCGGGCGGGGCGAGCTCGGAGATGTAGATGGGAGTCATGTTGGAGGCACCGCCAATGCCGACGCCGGCAAGCACGCGGCCGCCGATGATGAGGCCGAGGCCACGGTCACCATTGGCGCCCAACATCATCGCGGCGCCCACGATGAAGATGAGCGAGAACAGGCGCAGCGAAATGCGGCGACCCCAGAAGTAGCTGCTGACGTAGGCGAAGAGCGAGCCGAAGAAGGCACCGGCCTGGTAGACGGAGACGATGTTGGCCTTGACCAGAGCCAGATGGTCGGCGCTCATGGTGTCGAAGTGGAATTCATCGACAAAGGACGGCAGCGACAGGGTGGTACCGATGAAAGCGCTGTCGTAGCCAATGGTGCACGAGGCGCACGAGGCGACAATGGCACAGGCATAGACGCGCCAGTTGTAGACGGCCTTGGGCGTCGGCCTGTCCTCGACGAGAGCGAGGACACCCATGGTGGCCTGAAAGGAAGGAAAAGGGAGAAGGCCGGCGAGGTGGCAATTAAATGGGAGGGTATGTTGAGGAGATGGGAGGAGGTGGAGGAGATGGGAGGTGGTGAGGAGATTGGAGGTGGTGAGGAGATTGGAGATGGAGCTGGAGAAGTTGACGAGAAGTATTTATCAGTGTGTGCGGCATAGTGGGTCAAGATGCATGGTTAGAATCAAGCCACGGACGCGACCCCGGATCTGGGGGTTCATATGGGGATGAGAAAACTTCCTCCCGTCGAGTTAGATGGAACGGGGCCCGCTAACGGGGGCCGCTAGCCGGAATTGCCGATGGATGAATCTTTACGCATTCTCCACAACTCGATTTCCCGTGGGCCTCGGATTTGCAACCACGACGTAAGCCCATTTACCTTTCGCGACACCACTTCTTGATCTTCCCCCGGCTCTTCTCTCTTCCAATTCCCCTCCAGATTTCAACCCACCCGCTCCCTGTCCTTCTGCTCAACTTCCTGCACATCTCCACCACCATTGTCCTTCTCTGCCTCATCCCGCCATGACTATCACCGCCCCCTCTGCTGATCTCGAGCGCGTGGGTTACCTTTTCGGTCACCCCATTGCACACTCCATGTCTCCGTTGCTGCACCAGACTGTCTATGACGGCATTGGATTGAAATGGTCACAATTACCTCTCGACTCCACAGACATGCCCGACTTTCTCGAGCGGATAAAAGACCCCAAATTCTATGGTAGCATAAATCCCTGCAAAGACCAAAAAAAAGGAACTTCCACCGCTGACCATGCCCAGGCGCTTCCGTAACAATGCCGCACAAAGTCGCCATTCTAAAACACCTCGACGACATCACAGACGAAGGCCGCGAGGTCGGCGCCTGCAACACCCTCTTCATCCGCACCGACCCAGCCACCGGCAAGCGCATCTTCACCGGCACCAACACCGACGTCGTCGGCATCCGCGACGCCTTCTACCAGAACATCTCCAACGCCGACCACTCCTTCCACAACCGCCCGGGCCTCATCGTCGGCGGCGGTGGCGCCGCCCGCTCCGCCGTCTACGCCCTGCGGAAGTGGATGAAAGCTACGTCTATCTACATAGTCAACCGCGACCCCGCCGAAGTTGCCGCCGTCGTCGATGAGTGCAAGACCCGGGGCTTCGGCCACGACCTGATCCATGTCGAGACGGTCGAGCAGGCGCAGGCGCTGGAGGGGCCTGGAGCGGTGGTGGCCTGCGTGCCCAACTTCCCGCCCAAGACGGACAAGGAGATCGAGGCGCGGGCGGTGCTGGAGGCGTTGTTGAACAAGGAGCACAAGGGCGCGTTGCTCGAGATGTGCTACCACCCGTCTCCCTGGACCGAGATTGCTGAAGTTGCAAAGGAGGCCGGCTGGGAGGTGATTTTGGGGACGGAAGCCATGATCTACCAAGGTCTGGAGCAGGTATGTGTGTGCCTTTCTGTTATCTCCGAACAGCAAGCTCTTTTGCCCCGGATCTGCACTCTTCCCCCGGACGCCACACAACGGCTAACCTCCCTTCCTCTGCACAGGATAAATACTGGACCGGCAAGGCTGTGTCCGAGCTGCCGGTGGAGAAGGTCAAGGCGGTAATCGCCGCCAAACTGGCCGAGGCGAATGCATTGGCGAATGGTCACCCGACGAATGGTCACAAATCAGTGAATGGCAATGCCCACTAAGCTGGCTGAGGCGTCAGCAAAGTGGAGATTAGTGGGTGCCGTGCGTAATCAAAGCTTGTTCGGCAAGGTTGGCGCAGATGGGGCATCGAAGGGGTCGGCCGAAACCAATCTTGTCATTAGGTCCGGTCATATTGGCTGCACTGGCATGCGTTGGGACCGATACCGCCACGGCTCTGCGTGTCATGAGCCGAGGGTGTTGACGTCGTGAAAGGGGAAGCGGCGGCGCGTATTATGTACTGTACTGTTTAGTCACAAAGGGGCAGCCTGCTATATAGACCTAGGGAGTTAGCATCACGAGACATAGGATAACGACAACGATACTCTTAATTTGAACGAAGAAAATATCTAGCAGCAGCCTGTGGTTCAAGCCAGACACTTGCAATTTCTCCCGGTCACGCACCAGGCCTGGTGTAGTCCAGGTGCCGGACCCTCCGCCAAACCTCCCTAACCGTGCGCTCCTGACCCTGCCTGCCACTCTCGCCGCCGTCGGACGGCCCGGCCGGACTAAGATTGAACCCAACGTGTCAGTGAAACATCATACACTTTCCCCCACGTTTTCAGGGGTGAGTGGCTGGCTGGCTGAGTCGTGACAGCGCACATGGCTCCTCCCCAGCAGCCCAACAGGTCAGTACGAGAGGGCAAAACACATAGGAAAAGCCGTGACGGATAAACCTTTACACTTTGCATGGGCAGGGCGCGATCGACATGCATATGCATACCCGCCCGGGCTCCCAACAAGCCTTTTTTTCCATCTCCACATGACTTACTTACGAAGCGCGGAACCAGTGTTTTTTTGGGAAAAAGAAAGTGGAGCTTACCGGATAGCAAGGTACAGCCGGGAGCCGAGCCTGACGTCTGTGATTGGCGCGGTCGCAGGGTTCTCGGGCGGGTTGGCCGTGGTGACGAGCCCGCCGGCTTCTTGCAGGATACAAATGCCGGCCGCGACGTCCCATTCCCAACATCCGCCTTCCCACCAGATGTCGAAGGAGCCCATGGCCGTGTATGCGAGGTCGAGTGTTGCGCTGTGGGAGATGGGTGGCGTGTTAGCGTTTTCTCCAACTCAAGTCAAGCATTTTGGTTCGATGGGGAGTTGAAGTATTCATCCGGATGCATGTGCAAAAGCCATCCTGATGACTACTTCAACTCCTTATGCGAACGGCTTGTCACGTTGGCTGAAGTCGTCGTTCTTGCTCCTTTGCTCCTTTGGCCCTCTTTCATGCTAACTTCGCGACAGAGAGAAAAGCAGAACTTACCTTCCCAGGCTCCTCACACCATGCACCATACCGCCCTTCCCGCCTCTCCCGCCAACCTCGGCTGCCATATTCACAAAACTCTCGATCTTCCTGTGCATGTTACCATCGGGCTGATCCCTCCTGTCCTTGCCCCACTCGCAGCTGAAGACGCAGCCCGAAGGCGCCTTTGCCGGCATGGGCGGGATGGGGTTGCGGATGAGCGGGAGCTGCTGGGAGTCGTTGAGCCAGGCGCCGCGGCCGCGGCAGGCGGTGAAGAGCTGGTTGAGGAAGGGGGCGTAGATGACGCCGATGGTGGGGACGTGGTTGTGGATGAAGCCGATGGAGACGCAGAACATGGGGAAGAGGTGGATGTAGTTGACGGTGCCTGTAGGTTGGTTCAAGCTGTGTGGACTGGAGGGCTGAAGGAGGAGGCCGTACCGTCAAGCGGGTCCACGACCCATGTCGGTTCTTCGTCGACGAGGTAGTCTTTTGAGGCGCCTTTTGAGTATGTCTCTTCTCCGATGAACCTAGGGAAGTGTAAGCGAGGGAACTAACGAAGCGGTTGTTATGGATGATGGCAGTACTGACTTGTGTGAAGGGAATCTCTTGTTGATGCTGTTCTTCACGAAGGTTTCTACATCTGTGGGGATCGTTTAGCAGGAAACGACGCAGTGTTGGGGCAAAAGCGTCGTTACCTTCGTCGGTTTGGGTGACGAGATCAACGGCATTCAGCTTCTCGACGTGAGCTTTCTCGTCGGGCCTGCCATCCTTACACCTCAGCATGGCAGCGTCAAGGAGCATTTTGCCGGCATCTTTGCCGAGTTGGATGGCAAACGAGTAGATGTCGTCCAACTCGGTTGGGCTGAGTTCAATGGGCATGTTTGCAGCTATCTGGTGGTGGATGTTGAGTTGTTGGTACAGCACGAAGGTGGGCAGCAAGCTAGAAGACCATCGGCTATCGGCCCCATATGCCGCCAGAAGCCGTTGCATGCTGTGCTTGTTGGTAAGCCGAGGCTAGGATCTGCAGTGGGGAAGAGTCTTTTGCCGGACGCTTTCCTCGCCGAAACCACAGCTTTGCATACATATGTAGAATGGATTTCTACGCCTAAAATTGCAGGCCTAACAACAACAGCAACAACCATGGCCAAGCGCATCCTCCTCATCAACGGCGTCAACCTCAACCTCCTGGGCACGCGCGAGCCGCACCTGTACGGCTCGACGACGCTCCCAATGGTGGTGGAGCAAGCACAGCAACAAACAGCAGGGCTGGGGGTCGAATTGGAGCATTACCAGTCGAACTGGGAGGGAGCCATTGTGGACCGCATCCAAGAGGCGCGCGGCAACATCGACGCCATCGTCATCAACCCGGGGGCCTTCACTCACACCAGCGTGGCCATCCGCGACGCTCTGCTCGGCGTCGACATTCCCTTCGTCGAGGTGCACGTCACCAACATCCACAAGCGCGAGGCCTTCCGCCACCACAGCTACCTGAGCGACAAGGCCGAGGCCGTCATCTGCGGACTGGGAACGTACGGATACACAGCAGCCATTGAATTCACGGCGAAGCACATCAAATTATGAAGCTGTGGTTGGTTGCAGCGGCCACTAATTATGGGGCCAAAGGGCGGGGCGGAACAGTTCCGGCGGGGAAGGAAGGTGGGGTTTGGATGCTCCTTCTTTTTTTATCAGCAACTCTACATTGCCACTGCTGTACCTACCGATCACAGCTCCCATGACCGTACCTTGATGCGGGGTAACTGCTTATATTACTACCCATTCCCCCAATTTTTGTCCCTCTCAACCACCACCACCCATCATGGATCCCTCCACCGTCGACATCCCACCTTTGAAAGACCTCACAATCGACAACATCACAGACAATGTGCACCTGATCAATTCTCGCTGTCCCAACCCCCGGCTGAAATATGTGCTGGAGCGGCTGGTGGTGCATGCCCACGACTTCGCCCGGGAAACGCGCCTGAGCACCGACGAATGGATGGCCGGCATCCTTTTCCTGACCGAAGTGGGCCAGATCTGCAGCGACGTGCGCCAGGAATTCATCCTCCTCTCCGACATCATCGGCCTCTCCCTCCTCGTCGACAGCATCGACCACCCCAAACCTCCGGCCAGCACCGAGGGCACCGTGCTCGGCCCCTTCCACACCCATGACGCCCTCGCCGAGCCCAGCGGCTCCGTCATCTCCCACGACCCGGACGGCGAGCCCTGCCTGGTCCTCTGCACCGTCAAAGACACGGCCGGCAACCCCCTCAACGACGTGAAAATCGACGTGTGGGAAACCGACTCCAAAGGCTTCTATGACGTGCAATACAAGGACCGCCAACTCCCCGACGGCAGGGCCGTTCTGTCGAGTGACAAGGAGGGCCTCTTCTGGTTCAAGGCCATCGTGCCTGTGCCATACCCCATTCCACATGATGGGCCCGTAGGGAAGCTGTTGAAGCTGCTGAAGAGGCACCCTTACCGTCCGAGCCACATGCATTTCATGTTTGCAAAAGAGGGTTTTGACCATTTGATCACGTACGTTTGCCGCTCGTTTGGTGGGCATATTTCACTGACGTCGACGCAGCGCCCTGTATCTCCGAAACGATCCCTATGAGACGTCGGATGCCGTCTTCGGCGTCAAGGAGACCCTGCTCGTGGACTTGGGTACCGTCAACGCTGAGCAGGCGACCAAGTATGGCGTCAAGGAGGGCGGCAAACTCCTGACTTATGACTTTGTCCTGGTTGCGGACAAGGATGCCCAGAATTTGCGTGAGAAGAACGCTATGGAGGCCATGGAGGCTCAAGGCCGGAGGATGAAGCTCTGGAACGGCCTGCCTGTTCCGGACGTTGACTGAGCAGAGCCGCGAGTGGAAGTGAATATACCAATAATGAACGCCTCCACCGTCAACACCATCTTTGAAAGCCAGGCTTACGCGATGCACCTGCCCTGCAAGTGCAACCACGCATCATTGGAAATGGAAGAGGCTACTTCGGTTGGATTTGACGTTGGCACAGTGAAAGAGGTGCTGGGGGAACTTTGACGTGATATAACCCCCTTTGCGAGATGAGGGTAGGTTTGAAGTGGTCTAAGCCGAATGGCGTCGTGAGAATATGGTTGTCAGAGCACATGATAGACGGCAAAGCCCGAAACTTAACGGAGATCCATGGGATCCACGGCGCCAAAGCTTGACTCAATTGTGCGGCACCGGAGTTTTGCCTTGGCTCCTTTAAGACTCTAGCTTCTCACGCGATCGTCGCTCATCACAGACAACGGAAGTCGGTAGGAATTCGAAAGGAACACGGCCAGCCGGCATTCCTCGGAAAGCAGATGCCGTGTTGTGAGACGGAAGACCAGAAGCTGATGACAGAAACAGGACACTTCGTCCATCGCCGTCCTCTGCAATGCATTTTCCTGCGATGATCTGGCAGCGCTGTGCCGTAATCGGTCCGCTTCGCTTAGGTACGAAAGACATTTGCTTTTCTTCCATCCTTTCTGAGTCACACACCATACAGTGAGTTCCTGAGCCTCCGACGTCTCAATCCTTGTTCCAGCATTATTCAGCTGCGTACAATGGCTCCATTGCCTGACGTCCAGTTCACCTGACTCGCTGCCCGTTCACATATGATAGCCTAGCTATCTATCTATTGACATAGCATACCTACCTCGACTAAAGCCTCTATATTTATATCCTTGACACCTCTTAATTCTATTACCCCCGTGGAAGCTTAAGCCTGCAGCTCCATAAATCAGCGCAATGGACCTGGACAGGTTCTCTAGGCCCTCTGTAAGGAGGACGTATCTTCCGGAAGATCCTGCAGGTGGTACGACACATGTCAATGATCCGGACATCCAACAAACATGTCCCTTCGTTCCTGCATCATCTGGAAAGCCATCAGCGCTAGAAGAGTTCCGCCGAATCGAGGAAAGATACCCGCTGCTCTCCTCGACCGGATGCACTGCCAACTTCTGCCAAAGCGGACGAATGGTCCACACAGACGAAGCTCGAGTGGGCCGAAACCGCTCCCTCAGCATCGTTCAGGGAGAAGCTGCTGATTTCCTCAACCAACTTCGCCGCGACGGCATCATCGCATCTGACGAAGCTCTTCGACGCAGACGCAAGGAGGTCGATGGGCAGATCCGACGCTCTTCCAAGCTCGTCAAAGTCCGCCGCAACGACGAGTTCCCCAACTTGGCAGTGGGCGAGGATGAGGGGCGAGCTGCTGGCGAGTGGAAGCAGAGTGCAGCAGAACTTGAACATGGCATCCGGCTGGCCTGGAAGCACTCGAAGAAATGCATCATGCGAAGTGAATGGAATAGCTTGCGGTAGGATGCCCATATAGCCACAAGGCAATTCGCTGATTTGATTTTCAGTCTCTGTGACTTGCGCCATGCCACGAGCAGCGCCGAGATGGGAAGCTGTCTTGTTGAGAAAGTACACGAGGCCTTCAACAACGGGGACATTCTGCCAACTGGTAAGTCCTGAAGACGCCATTTTGAGAATGATGTTAAACGGACTTTAGTGTTTGTGTTTCCCCCACGGAAGACGGGACATTCTGGACCAATGATCTGGAATCACCAGCTGTTGTCGTTTGCTGGAGTGAGTTCCCCTCGCGTCTGTCTGTACCACTTCCAAAAAGCTGATGAAAACAGTACCGAGATCAGAATGGCTCAGTCTTGGGAGACCCGCTGAACGTCGAGCTGACAGAAGCCATTATCGAGCTTGGATGGGAGCCACCCGTCTTTCGGACACAGTGGGATCTTCTTCCTCTGGTCACAATGGCAAACGAAGATGATCCCGTCATCACCCCAATCCCGCAAGAAATGTTTCCGGCCGTCCACATCCGACATCCTCATTACAGTCTCCAATTCGAGAAGCTTGGACTTCGGTGGGTCCCCGCACCCGCGCTGAGTAGGCTTGGCTTTGATATTGGCGGTGTCCAGTATACTGCTGCTCCTTTTATAGGTAAGTCAACCGCCGTATGCATGATGCGTTCGACATCTCTGATGCACCCCCAGGCTGGTTTATGGATGCGGAGATCGGAGTGCGCGATCTCGTTGATAAGGAGAGATACAACGCCCTTCCTCGTCTGGTCGACGCTATGGGTCTTCCCAGATCAGCTGACGACCTAGAGGACGTTCCGGAGTACGAGAAATTGGCTTTGATGGTAAATAATCCTACCTCTAACTAGATTTGACCCAGGTGACTGACCGGTAATGCAGTCGCAAGCGCAAACAGAGCTCAACTTCGCTGTATACTGGTCCTTTGAACAATCAGGGGTCAGGATGTCAGACAGCCTGACGGCTTCCACAATGTACTGCAATTTTGATGACGAGCATCTTCAAGAGCATGGTTTCCGCCTTCCGGCAGACCCTTACTGGCTAGCACCTCCTCAAGGGAGCTTGGTTCCGCTTTGGCACAGAGGCGGAGCTCCAAACTACCAACCGAAACCGCTCATCTGCCGACACGTCCAGGATCCAATCAACGCATGGCAGAGGAGAAAAGGGATAGCTACTAAAGACTTGGTAGTGGGCAGAACCAACCACGCTCCTCCGAACGGCACCAGGCTCGAGAAGTCAAGGAGCATCCGGATACACTACTGCAGTTCGGGCACAACAGCACATAAACTCGCCCAAAGACTTCATAGATACGTCTCAAACATCTGCGAGCAGAGTGCGCCCGACATCGAAGCGCCGCCCATTGATACGCTTAATGCATTAGACCTGAACGAGGTCAGAAAAAATGATGTGATACTTGTTATCGCAAGTAGTTGCGGACGCGGCGATGTGCCATACAACGGTCAAGCATTTATGAAGAGATCAGAGGCCCGCAGAATCATGGAGGGGGTAGAATTTGCCATCTACGGTAATGGAAGTAGTTCCTACCGGACCTCTTTCAACGGAGCGGCTCGGTCTTTGGAGAGCGTTCTTAGGGAGGGCGGCGGTCACCCGGTGCTGGGCCTATTCGAAGGGGACGCGGACAAAGAGAACCCTCCTTGGAGACAGTTGAGCTATTGGTGGGGTACACTGCAGCAGCGGCTCTTCGGTTTCGTCAAACTTGATCAGTTGGCCATGGACGAGGAGTACATACAAGGGGGATTTGAAACTCTTGCCGCTCGCTCGATACGTGCAACATTGATATCCTCAACAAGCAACATCAAGGGTGTCAAGCAAGTCGCACTCGATATCGGCAACTTCGAGTATGCGGAAATGAGCCACGTAGACATCTTCATCCCCAACCGGCGGATTGAGGTCGAACAGGTCCTTGCACAGATTGGACTCAAAAGAAGGGATCTGAAGCTCATTGGAGAACTGACCGCAAGACAGTTTCTCACCGAACTCGCGGACCTCCACCGCCCTTTCACCACCCTACAATGGGCCTCGACACTGAACCTAAACCTAGAGCAACTTGACACATTGAGGAGCGCCCCATTTCCACAGTCGTTGAAGACCCTCGCACGCGGCTGGCGGAAGGGATCAAGATTGACTGACATCTTTGCCGCAATGCCACTGAAGCGGCCGCGAACATATTCGGCCGCATCTTCGCAGCAATTCTGGGAGCACAAGGGCCAGCGAAACGTCCTGGAGCTTCTCGTACAGACGCGTCCGCGCGGCTCGTTCAGCGAAGATTTCCTCGCCTTCGCGCCAAGGGGGACTTCCATGAGAGTGCGCATACGGCCTGCAAGCACAAAGCTCGTCCACGACCCCTCGCCTGTCATAGCATTTGCCACGGGGTCAGGCATGGCCCCTGTGCGAAGTCTCCTGCAAGCCCGCATCGTCGATGCACAGCAAAACCGCGAAGCAGATTCCGCACGCCCGCCCTACGGTCCGGTCAGTCTGTTCGTCGGCTTCAAGGACTACGATGCGAACACCATCGCCGCGGGCACGCTTGACAGAGCATCCAAACTGGGCCTGGTGGACATGCTCTTCCTGACTCCGAGCAATACGAACAAGGCCCGCGCCCAAGACAAGATGTTTGCGGAGGGCGTTCGGGATCGGATCGTCGCGAAGATGAAAGATGAGGGCGCAAATGTGCTCGTGTGTGCGTCTGCTGAAGCTGCAAGGGACTTTGCTCGGAACTTGTCTGCTCTTTTGGGGAGGGATGTAAAGGATGCGCTTGGGGAGAGGTATGTCGAAGAGGTCTTCGAGCCAGCTACATGAGGGCTTGGATCTCTTTCTTTAGGTCTGGCGATGATGCATTTGTACTTCTCGGTCGAGACTTTGGCCTTGGTTCTGCCTCAAAACGGCGCAATGTTTGTGGATATGTCCTTTGATGATAGAATCACTAGTGAATGGCCACGAAAATTTAGAGCTGTGTTAGCAGTAGGACAGTGCAAATTCGGCCTGCTGTGAACATACTGCCAATGGACTAGGGATGCGAATCGGTTAATGCCAGTAGCGGCTGTACTGATAGCGGTATGGTTATGACCACAGCAATTTCGCCTTTAACGGTAATACCGCGTTGAATGTGCTAGCACCAAATTAGGCAAGAACTCGTAACTCTATGATATTCTAAGCACTTTACTACTGCAGGTTAAGAAGTGAATGGCAATACATGGACGATATCTTTTTAAGCTAATACAACAGGCCGCTCGCGTAGGGAGTTGAAGTTATCATCCGGATGGCTTCTGTAGTATATATGTAGATCTACTTACTTCAAACCCCCATCGACGGAGGTGAGAGCTTGTTCCAATCATAGTAACCCAATCATGGAAACGCCACATACAGACTTATCGTCTCTCCCCTGACCATTTCTTGCCGGCTAGTTGTGAGCAATTACGCCATACCACGCCATGGCTTTATCGGACAGGACGACATGGATTGGCGGCATGTTCTTTGTCATGGATTTTGATGGGCAAGGCCACTTTTTGGACGTCTTTTGGTTCCATCTCTGAACGATCTCGTTGTCGTTGCAGAATCTGTTATACTCGACCGTCGGTAGCGCGAGGTCGATTTGAGTTATGGTTGGCGAATGAGCCTCCTCAATCGGTTCCTCCTTCAGGGCTTTGGGTTGGAATACTGCCCGTATCATTCTCATTGGGGGTTTCCGGAAACTTCTGGCGGTACCCGGCTGGGAATGGAATGTCCTACCTAGTGAAGTCTCTCATTTCAATCACACTCCACTGAAGACATCGAAACTACCTACAGTGGAACAAGGAGTTGCTCTCGAGTCTCAACTGCACTTTCCCGATAATTCGCGCACTTCCAGGTTGATTACAAAAAGAAATCCAATGTTTCACAGACGCATCTCCTTGCAAGAAGACGTGCATTTTACCAATGCAAAAAAAAAAAAAAAAAAAAAAAAAAAAAAAAAAAAAAAAAGAGTGAGAATGAGGACCCGGCACCAACACCCGCGGGTGACCC
>JAJMVL010000148.1:0-77183 GCA_023082095.1 Dothiorella sarmentorum
CCCCCCCCCCCCCCCCCCCCCCCCCCCCCCCCCCCCCCCCCCCCCCCCCCCCCCCACCATCTAGACGAGATGGCTCGCTGCCAACACGACACTCGTTTTGTTGTTCTTCATTGGGTCTGTCGCTTTCCCTGGAGTTGTGTTTCTTTTGGCGGTTTCTTCTTTTTTCGGTGTCTTGTACCTGGGTAGGATGTCTGAACTAGGATTACGGTCGTTCATTGGGAGAAGGCGTTCTGCTTGCATGTACCCTATCATTCAATAGACTTCCATCCTCCAACATTTCTTGACCTTTTCTTGGCTGTTGAGAAATCACAACACAGTGGATTGGTAGCACGAGGAGCTGCTTGAGAGCAGCGGGCGGAAATATCTCCTGACGGACGCGAGACAGGTTGGCGTGAGCAGCGGGTGGCATGAAGAAGAAGCATTGAGATGGGCGGGCCGGGCCGAAGATCTTCAAGATTGGTGGGGCCGAGGGATAAGGTGAGGATCGAACCACATGCTGCGCGTTACACGGTGGAGACTAATTGTCGACAAAGGGGGCAAACCGTTTTCGCCGATAGCGTGAGATATCTCGTGAGGCACGCGTGCCTGGGCTCCGAACCATTATTACTGCAGCTGGCGCTGGTTACGGATGTGGGCCGAGCAGTTGAGGTTTAGCGGGTGCAAGGGCGAACATTGGGTCGAAGCATAATATTTATGTGAGTCGAGGATCTGGTGGCTGGCATCGGGCCGGATGGATGCCCGCCGATGCATGGCCGAGTGCAGGTGGCAACCTGTCTCCCTGCATGACGTGGTGTCAAGCTGAAACGGGCGGCAAGTGCAAACGAGGAGAACAAAGACGGACTCTGCGACGCAGGAATAGCAGTTGAGCGGGGAAGGGGCATGGGCGTGTTCCTGGTCGTGTGCCACGCTCCAAAGGTTTGTAGTGTCGAGCCTTCACGTCAGCGCCGCGCGATAAGCCAATGTGCGGCCATTTTGTGCGCCCTGCGTGCTGGAACGCGGGGAAAGCTTGGTCTATCGCGGCCATGATCGGCGCCCATGCACTCCCTACGCTGTTCCATTCTTATTTACGTCCCCCCGCCGCATTCCGTCTCTACCTCGCTCCCCTCTCCTCCCAACCATCCTTCCTTGCCATACGCCCACCGTGACTGCCCCAAATCCTACCACCCCTCTCAGTTCTTGACGTAACCAGCCTCCGCCTGCCACTCTCGGCCACGCCATCGCTCTAGCCTGTCGACTCTTCCACGCGCCACGCCTGCCCCTTGCGACGCCAAAACATCGCTGCCTCTACGTCTCCTCTGAACACCACCACCACTCTCTCCAAATCCGACTCTTCCGCCATGTCCGACAACAACTCCCCGCCCCGCTCGCCCCCTCACTCCGAGCGTCGCCGCTCGTCCTTTGCCGGCCAGGCCTTTGCCGACCTCTTTGGCCGCCAGTCCAACGCCCAGGCCCCAAACAACAACCCGCCCAACACCAATGCAAACTACCAAGGCCCCATCACCAGTGCCGCTGCCCAGGCCAGTCGCCGCCGCCTGTCGCTGACGACGCTCGGCCTGTCGGGCTCGCCCAGTCAGCCCTCCCCCTTCAACATGCGAAACCGGGGCGAGAGCGTTTCTTCAACCACCTCGGGCTCTTACAACGAAAGCCCATTCGATGACGACGATACATCCGGCTCCAACAGTCCGCCAAACACTGCCGCTACCTCGCCTTTTGCACGCAGGTTGAGCTTCGGTGCCAGGGCGCTTCGTGACGTGAAGCAGGGAAACGGGAGCGGAAACACGTCTGCCAATGGTAGAGCTCGCCCCTATGCTTCTTCCAAGTCTCCTACCCCACCTGTCCACATTACTGCGACCAAGGGTCGAGGTCTGTCATGCTCGCTGCCCTTCATTCCTTCTGCGCTACCCTTGCCGCATGTTACATGTACAGTGCCTTTTTCCCTTTCTTGCTGCTGCGTTCCGCTCGCTGGTCCTTACCCTCCGATGCGAACACACCACAAGTCACATGTGTTGGGCTCTGGCTAACCGTGTTGCTTCCGAGCACAGATGGCTTCAACTTCGCCGAGAACATGCGCACCAGAGCCGAGCGCTCGTCCATCTCAGCCGCTAGCCCTGGGCGCATCTCACCTCCCATGCATCACCGCGCCAAGAGCATTGCTACTGCCGAGCCCATTCGCGAGGTTCCTAAGGTCGCCAAGGCTCCAGATGCCTTCCAGGAGCGCATCCTGAAGGGCGACTTCTACATGGATTAGGGCCGCCTACGCCCGACACATCGTGAATGAAGATGACCTGTCATACCCTACGCGTGTATGACACGAATGACGTGGGCGTGCTCGGACTGGACCACCACATCGACGTTCACAGTGTCATCAAGCACGCTGTCCCCCTCCCCTCGCCTGGAAACCCCCGGAAAACACGACAAAAAGATCGACCACCCGACGACCTTTTGTATCCTCCAGCCCAACTGTTTGGGCCACC
Source organism: Dothiorella sarmentorum (assembly GCA_023082095.1). Classification (NCBI taxonomy): domain Eukaryota; kingdom Fungi; phylum Ascomycota; class Dothideomycetes; order Botryosphaeriales; family Botryosphaeriaceae; genus Dothiorella; species Dothiorella sarmentorum. The sequence continues at coordinate 2,475 of JAJMVL010000148.1, forward strand.
GACCTGAGAATTTTAGCCTGCGCATTCCCACACGCACCTGCTGCAGTCTGTTACTCACTCGTTGGCCTTGCCTCTTGAACGTCGAAAGGAAGCATCCCCTGTCTTTAGGCAGTGACCATCTTTGCTTTGCAGGTGCTTACTGGCTTCCGCATGTCCACTTCATCCTGGCCCATGCAAGTTTCACGCACGCCCTGGATCATTATCCGACCACGCACGCAACTTATAACGAATGTTACGACTCTGATTGACTTCTCCGTTCTGGCGTTTATCCATCCATTATCTTGGGACAGCTGTCTTACTCGAACTTGTCGAGTAAAGCTGTACGCGCTACCAACTTGTCTTAGCACAAGAATGTGTTTTACTACATCGGAAGCGACGACGTTGGTTTTCTGTCCCGTTCGTCCTCTTTCTCTTTCCCAGGCGTTTGGTTTTCTTCCTATGGATCAAGGAATACAGGAAAATCGACAAACTGGACGACGGGTTGCTTTCTCAACATGCGTTCCCTTTCTTGTAACCCTGTATATCGTAGCTTTTCCGTTCCGCTGCTGTTAATTGCTACGCTTGTTGGCTTGGTTTTTTTACCCATAAAAAACGCCGAAGCAGAAACCAGGCGCTCCTACAGACTGTACTTTCTGGAGAAGAAAGGCTGGGTTCGAGAGAAGCGGGGTAAAATTGAGAAAGAAATGGCAATAGCCCTGCAGTATTTGCTTTCGAAGCGTTGCTGTAATCGTTTATAACTAGGGATTGCTGGAATGGGAAAGTGGAAATGGAGTTTTCAAACCCTTTCATGGGTGTTACGAAGTTGCACTGTGAATATTCATGAAACTCTAGCCACGGTGTTGAACAGACAACCGTTTCCGGCTGTTTCGTTTGCTAATGTGTTGCTGTTGCTGTTGGGCCAACTGGGTTCCGTGAACGATATACACCAATTCAGATCCTTTTCACGATGGCCAGGAATAACGTAGAGAGCAGACCTCAATTCGTAAATCACGTTGGCCGGACCCCTGTGTGTTCTTTGGGCACCAGACTTCTATGGTAGAAGCGAGAGTATGGTTGTGCGATCTCCACATAGGCTTCCAGGTGGTGATCCTGGCGAAGTTGCCGGTGTTGGATGTTAACTACTGTTTTCTTTCCCCCCCGTTGAGGTTGGGATGAACTAGTCAGTCTGATGGTGGGTGATGTGATTCTGATTACAGAAGCTACAGATTCGCATCTTCGATGCTTATACCGTTATGATTTTTTGCCCTGCTCATTGGTCGTCACAACAGGGGGGAATCCTGTCTAAGAACCAGCATCTCAAACAAAAAATTGGTCCGGTCAATCTAGAACTGCATGCCTTGGAAGTTTCAATCCTCGCCTTCGCCCCCGCCCTTCGCCCCTCGGCCTCGGAGGAGATAGAAGATGCTCGCACACGACCACAATCTAGCCGCGGAAGCCCGTGGCACCCATATACCCGTAAGAAAACACCCGCCAGACCGACATCATTCCGTTTCTCCTTCGACCCTTCTGCCGGATTTGCCTGCCTGGGAAAATTATCAATGGTTCGCTGGCGATGGGCCCGGAGTGAAAGCCATCTCGGTGTGTTATTAAGCCGAAACAAAAAAATGTTATCAGTGATGAATTTTGGTCCTAGTCCATTGGCCTTCTTCCTGTTGTGATAGAAGACAGGTATAGAAGAGTAGAGTAACATGGATCAACGATTTGAAGAAGTATCATCTACCGCAACCACAACTAGATACAGCCGAATGATTGAAGGTGAATGTTAGCACACAAAACTTCGACAAGGAGTGCGTGCCGACGAAAACTGAAGCATCCAACAAAATATTAGCACGTAGAGGCAAGCAAATTACTGTCGAGTTTGAACGTATTAAATCATAAAACATAGCTACTTTAAAACACATAGCCCGACTTGCTTGCGCTACATGCTCATTCGCCGGAACGTTGCTGCCAATGTACAAAAGTAGAAAAATGGGTAGTGGTATCGTACACACGCTGCGTGTTTCCCTTTCCCTCGTCTTCCAAGAGCAATCAGGGTATCGAGAAAAGGGAGGGAAAAAGGTATGCACAAACCTGCCCCACTCCGATCCCATCTCATTACCTCAATAACCCTCATACCTGAGGTTTTCTGCTCGAAGAGGGTGGAATGGCATCGTAAAACCAACAAAAAAAAAAAAAAAAGACCAGCTACGCGATAACGCAGCAGCTGTATGCAAGATAGTCAAGAAAACCGCCCCATTGACCCATACTGTGCCCTGATTCGATGCAAACCCCTCTTTTCAGCGGACCCGCAATGCACTTGGTACGCCGATTCTTCCTTAAGCCAATTATTATGTGCGAGGAAAAAGGGAAAATCAAACCACACGCAACAAAGCTCTTACAACCGCCTGGCCCCGCTCTCCCGCCGACTGTGCCTCGGAGGGTAATGCTCAAGCCCCGGGCTCGGGAGGTCCGTGCCATTCTCGAATAGATCCTCGAGGTAAGCGCTGGGCGCGCGGCCCAGCGGTGGTGCGTTCAGGTTGAGCGTACTGGTGCTGTGCTGCGCACCGGCGGCCGTGTCGTTGCCGCGGCTGCCCGTCGGGCGCGCGTACACGCCACCGTTGTTGTATGAGCTGTGCCTATTCTCGAGCGGACTGTGGGGGACGTGCGTGGGGCCGTCGCGCGAGCTGGGCGGAAGGCCCGGCGACTCAGGCGGCGAGGGCCCGGTGTAGTTTTGCGAGTACATGGAGCGGGTGCGCGGATTGCCTGGGAAGTTGTTGGCCGTGGGGCTGAGAGTCGAGTTGCCGGCAGCGTAGTAGCCGGCGGGGAGGTAGGTCGAGGAGCGGTTGTTGGCGCCGGAGACGCTGTAGTGCGAGACGCGATTGGGGTTGTCGGCCGTGGGCGAGAAGAAGAGCGACGACTGGCTGGGGGCCAGGCGCGTCTTCTCGAGCGGCGACTTGGGCCCAGCGGCGTGGGGCGACTTGAGATGGTCCAGGGACAGGCTGCTGCCGTGTCCCACAGAGTTGTACATGGCGGCGCCGTGCCCGTACGTCGCGCCGGGGCCGTGCATCGTCTTCCTGTCGCCCATGCCTTGGGCCATGGCGGCCTTTTTCACGCTACGGTGCAGGGCATATGCGATCATGGCACGCCATGCCAGGATACAGATTCCAAGGAAACCCAAGATTGCGCCTACGCATATGAAGACGGTGCCCTCGGGATAAGTCGACTTTTGCATGAAAGGCGCATTGGAAAGGTCGGGCACAATCACGGTAGGGATTCCGGCGCCGGCGAGGGTGGGCAGATCGGAAAGAGAGCGGACGGAGCTGGCAGAGTTTCCCAGGGTCGAGGTAGCCGAGGTGCGCGTGGTTTGGGCGGCGCTCGTGGTGGTTGAGGCATCGTCGGCCGTCGTTTCAGCAGCGCTCGTCGTCTCGGCGGCAGATTTGCTGGTCGCACTGCTTTCTTCAGAGGCTGTGTCACTGTCGGTTGTCGCGGCGGCAGTCGTCTCGGCAGCACGGGTCGTGGTAGCATCGTTATTTCCTGTGGTTGCGGCGGCAGTGGTTTGAGTGTCGTCCTGTGCCGAGGCAAGCGTCACCAGTGCCAGGAGCAGGAGCAGCGCATAGTGGAAGGCCCTGCGGCAATGTTAGTAGCGGATCATGCAGACAGGCGCAACGGTGACGGACCGCATGGTGGGTAACTGGCCGGACGAGGGCCGATGGTGGTGAGGTCAGGCCCGAGGCTGGAGGAGCGAGACGGGATGGTCGTGGCCTCGTGGGTCAGGGGAGCAGGCGGCTTGTCGATGGCGCTGGAATGAGACCAAGCGAATGGCGGTGGCACGCAGGCGCTTGGCTGGTGGCAGATTTGGAGGAGAAGGGAATAATAATGCCCGCTCGTATTGCCACTCCTTCGCTTGGTGGACTGGCGCGCGTGGCTCAGCACTGGCCAGTCGTGTCGTGCTGGAGCTGAGGCTGCCGACAAAATCAATGAATCTTCAGGCTTCGGCAGAGCACGAGCAGAGGCGGATGATTCCCAGCGCACAGGCTCGAAGGGGGAGGTTGCAGCAGTTGTGGGACATGGACACTGTGGGGAGGCTGCAGGGCCTCATGTAGCCAACCTTGCTGGTACGTACAGTACTCTCCGATCAGCAGGGGGGCCCACCGCCCAGAAATAGCCCACCCTTGCGCCCTGTCAGCTACGGAGGTACCTAACGCAACCTGGAGACCGGCCCGATGTTTTTCCACTGGCCCATCTAGATGCGATAGCGATAACGATCAGCGACACTTTTTTGAGCAGCTCACCACCATCCATCCTGCCCACGCCCTCTTAGACCGACGCCATCCCACCACCCTCCATCCCGTCCACGCGCTCTCAGACGCCCTCCCGCCACGCTCTGTCCCGCCCCGGCGCTCCAGGCGTCCTCCCACCACCCTCCGCCCCGCCCACACGCTCTCCGACGCCCTCACCACCGTCATCATGGGAATCGCGAAAAAAACGAGGAAGTTCGCGACAACGAAGCGCATCATTGGCCAGCGTGACGCCCGCCTCAGTGTGTAGCTTGTTCTTGCCCTTTAGACAGTGTGCTGACCTGAGCAGAAAAGAACCAGCTTGCCGCCGACGCCGAGCAGGCAAAGAAGAAGGAAAAGCCTGACGATGTCGTGCGCGAAGTGCCCCAAGCCTCCTCCGGCCTGTTCTTTCAGTTCAATGCCAACTTGACGCCCCCTTATAGTGTACTCGTTGACACCGTAAGCGCCGCCTACCTATATTTTTGTAATTGCGAACCAGGCCTGCTGACCACTGCCGCAGAACTTTCTCTCCCACACTGTCCAGCGCAAGCTCGAGCTCCTTCCAGCCATGATGGATTGCCTCTATGCGAAATGTACTCCCATCATCACCTCCTGCGTCATGGCCGAATTGGAAAAGCTGGGTCCCAAGTACCGCATCGCGCTGAGAATAGCTCGCGATGAGCGGTGGGAGCGGCTCCAGTGTGACCACAAGGGCGTCTACGCCGATGACTGTGAGTGCCCCCGTGAGAACCTACAACTTAGGCAAAGAACCACAAGCTGGGCGTAAAATGTTAACTGTTGCATAGGCATTGTCGACAGGGTCCAGAAGCACAAGGTCTACATCGTGGCCACCAACGATAGAGATCTCAAGCGCCGAGTGCGAAAGGTTCCAGGCGTGCCCATCATGTCCGTGGCTCGTGGCAAATACGTGATTGAGAGATTGCCGGACGCCCCGGAGAAATAAGCCGCTCGTGGGCCTAGGATTGGCAGCCAGGGCGTTGCTTCGGAGCTGCACCTCGTAGAATTGTCTTTCACGTGGAAAAGGTTCATGTTTTTTATGGTGCTGAGCATGCTACCCAAAACCCAGGTTAGCAGGCGTTTCGGTTTGGATCAGAGCAAGGCCCCCCTGGGACGGATATCGGAGATCGCATTTGCACGGCATGGCGTTTGGGATGCACATATGGGAATCAGCAGAAGGAGCACATCACGAGACCGAACATGTTTTTTTTTTTCTGCTTCGTTTCGGATACCCGCCATTCAGATCACTTTAACATTTATTGCTGCCCGTGGCTTTGAGTGAGTGATGGCCACACCGCCGCCTTTCCCGTCTCTTTTGTTGATCACAAGGCGTGTGATGCTCGTAACTCTGCCTAGCTGGTTGGGTGCAGGCGTCCTCAGCTAACTCCCTTAAATGTAAGAAGAAGGTGCCGAAAGGTGTAGAGATTACGGGTGAGGCAAAATGTCTCGCAAGCCTCCGACCTCCTGGAACGAGAGGGATATGGAGGTGAAAGAAGGGAAAAGAATGGAAGTGGGTAAGAACAGAATAAAGAGGGTATATGAGGTGAAGCAATGCAACAAAAAGAAACGGTCCGAATGTGTCTCTTCGATGATCCTCGGCATAATCAATCGCAGAGCCTTAGCCATGAGCTCCTCTCCTGCTCATCCCAGCCTTCCTTCCCCTGAGAACCGTCATCGAGCTCCAGGTGTAACGACTGTAGCCTGTACTGTGCGATGCTGGCTTGTAGCGTCTCGATGCGGCGTTCGTGGATTTCATACGGCTCGGCTGAGGCAGTGCTCTGCTGCTGAACGAGGGTGCTGATGAGCCTGGACAGTGCGCCGAAATTAGCTCAACTGAAGCAAGGTCTACGGCCTGAGACAGTGCCAAACACGTGGAAAAACAAAGGAAAAAATATTGGGAAGCTGAACCAGAGAAAGAAATGAGGTGGATGCGGGCGGGGTTGAGAAATTGAAAAAGAACAAGGTCCCAGTTTCTGGAGACGTGGTGTTTTGTGCTTTGTATGCATGGTACATGGTGCATTGACATGGGGAATGTCTTAGGAGCTGCAGATGGAGAAGGCAGCCATAGCATCTAGATGCCAAAAGTAGGAAGTCTTGAATCGTGAACAGCTCGTAGAGACAAAAATAGAAGCTCGCTTGGGTGATGGTAGGCGAGATATGAGGAAATTGTGAAACCGAGATCCGAGATGATCTCATCAGGCGGAAAGCCTAAAGTTCGATATGGGAAAAAGAGGACGTAAACCACGTGGAGCGGAAAGAGAGAACAGGTATACAGTGCGGAGAAAGGCGGCAAGTTGGCAGATCTTCGTGGAAGATGGACGGTACGAGAGATCCGCACATGGGTAGACGAGAAGAATTTATAAGAGTCGCACTCACCTCTCGGAATCCGCGATTATGTTCTCCAGAATGCGCCGGAGAACGTTGATGTCGTCGCCCTCGTCTCTGAGCCTCGCATATTGCCGGCCTTGCACTTTGATCGACTCCTGTGCAGCGTTGGTCTTGGGGCAAGAAGAAGGCATGAGCGACTTCGCTTGAAGGGCGTGGCTTTGGACAATGGCAACCATTGGAACAATCGTTTATACCCAACCAGTGGTATGAAGAAGGGGGAAATGGTATAGATGGTGGTTCGGAGGGTTGCCTCGAGACAGGTCTTGGCCTGAGTGCTTCGTCCTTCTTATAAGAGGAAAGTTACGAGGTAGCACCAGACACCCAACGTTACTGCATAACTTATCCCATACAAACATGGCGGAGGCGAAACCGCCTTGCTTAGCTGATCTGGGCTATGGCTCGTTCCAAAACTACAGCCCTAGCCCAACGGTGAACACGTAAACCTTCTGCACACCCTCCGGAAATTGCCTTTGTGGGGAAGTGTAACCGGCATCATTGGTGGAAAATGGAGCCAAAAAGCGTAGCAACTGTTTCTGAGTGGTGGACCTCCCGGCGCGGCATAGTCGAGTTAGGTCACTTCTTACACTCCGCGTGCATCACGGCCGTAGCGTTTGCATTGCACGGCATGGCAGGGCCACACGCTGCACGTCCGCACCGAACGCTACTGCGCCTCGAGAAGCGAAGATGATCGGCGAGTTCGGGAAGCGAAGATGATCGCCGAGCTTGGGAAGGCAGAGACGAGCAGCTCGGACGCAAATTTAAAGCCTGGGGTGGAATCGAAGAGAAAGAAGGGAAAGATGCTCTCATTGCCCCTCCCCAAAACTAGCCAAGTAAGATACATGAAAACCGAACGTCGAGCCAACCGCATGGACCCACGTGTGCCCAAAGGAACCCAGCAGCTAGTGAATGAGAAGAAAAAAGACCTTGGATGTAGGGATGCGGTTAGATGTGTGTGCAAGTGCAGTCGATATCTAGAACGCTAGGAATGTAACAGGCGTCCCCAACCTCCCCGCGTGCGTACACCCTACGAGGCTGTGGTTCCGATCTGCTGCTGAGAATGCCTCTTGCACATGAGGAAGCCGAGGCTAGACTGTCGCCAGTCTGCCAGGTTGGCGTGAGAGCTGTGCGGGCCGTTTCATGAGCGCAAGACAAGCTCCGCCGCGAGGCATACTGGCACCCTCAGTGCCTCGGCAGCGGCATCGCGAGTTGATGTACGTCGCTTCGTGTAGGTGGGGGAGGTGGGGTGTAGAAGGGCGAGCCGTAATTGGTTTCACATGAAATCGTCGCTGAGGCACCGTCAGTTTGAGCCAAGCTTCGAGATGGTCGTCAATACTTACTCGCCGAAGTCGTCGTCATATGTTGCGGTATCAGCCTTGTACGAGACGTCGCGTGTGGCATTCAAGCTCGTCTTTGTCTTCGCCGCCTTGGACTTCTTGCCCGTCTTCTCCGCCGCCTTCTCTTCCTTCATCTTCTCGTTCGACAGCGTTGTCATTCCGCTGGACACCTTCTTGATCTGGTCGCTGGGCAGGTCCTTGGCAATCTGCTTGCAGAACTCCACTAGAAAGATCGCATACTGCGGTTTCTTGGAGTTCATTGCGAGCAGCGGAGCCAGCGATTCGCGAAGCTTGTGGAAATCGTCCTTGGTCGACGGGTTGAAGATCTTGAGAGACGACAGGTCGATGGTGTTGTTCGAGTCCTTGGGGTCAGCCATAACCGTGGGCTTCGCCGCAGAGCGCTTGCTGCCACCGCCTATGGCCAGCTCACCGAACAGGTCCTCGGCGGCCGCCAGGTCGGAATCCATCTCGGACTTGCGCAAGCGGGCGCGGCGCGTGGCCTCATCCTCGTCCTCGTCATCGCTGTCGCCACCAGCGAGCTTCCTCAGCAGGGCTTCCTTCTTGCGGTCCTCAATACGCTGGGTCTTGCTCTTGTGGTTTGCCTTGGCCTCAGCCTCAGCCTTTGCCTTGGCTTCTTCGGCCTTCTTCGTCTTTTCGCGCTCGACTTCGGAGTCTTCGGCAGCGTCCCACGAGTCGAGAACCTTGGTCATGTCAGCGGACGCTGCACTCAGGCGGGGAGGGGTGTGGGCCTACGTCGTCATCGTCCTCTTCGTCGTCAAACTTGCCGCGGCGCACGACCGGTGCCGGGGAGTTGTTCTCCTCCTCGCTCTCGTCGTCTGCGAGTAAGCACCAGCCGTCAGCCTTATCCACTGTTTAGCGCCGCGCTGCTCCGCGGGCAGGATATTTCATCGTCGTGATTCATGACGTACCCCACTTGTTTGGTGGCATGGTGTTGTGTAGCGAGCACAAATGCGTGCAGATCGTGTCAGAGAATGTAGGCGAGTGCGGCGAGGGCAGGGCGTAAGACGCAGTCTGCGTTGGGTGCGTGCGGCCGGGGCGTGAAAGAGTTGGTTGCGGAAATTGAGGTGGGCTGTTGGAGAGGGACTTTGTTCAGGTTCTGACGGGACTACCGCCGTCCCCTCGCTAATTTTCCGGGTTCGGCCTCTGCACCGTGGTACGGCTGGGCCGCACCGCTTGGCCGCCACAAGCCTACATGTATGTACATACAGGTACCTATACATATCTTTCCGTCTGTTTATTCGTGCGTCTGAGGCGCGCTTCGCCAAATGACATTGCCATTGTTTGCAGCCTTCTGCAGCCACCCATTTGTATGCATCCATTAGAATGCTCCACGTCGCGCAGAAGGCGGTCGTAGGGCAGCACGCCGAACTTCGGGCTCTACTGCCCTTGTGTCTAAAAACAGACGGCCTGTAAGCGCACCGAGGTCGGACAAGTGACAGTCCACAGCCACGATGGCCACGAGACGTATGTAAACGGAGCATGGAAATGCAGGCCTTCCTCTGCATCACCGGAAGATGGTAGCCAGTGAACGCAGCTGAACTGTGAAATTAAAGGGGTCCCGGTCAGCGCTGGGAGCATTCTTTACACCTTTCTTTGGGCACGTGGGTAGACAGACCTTCCCGGTGACAGATGAAATGAAGAGCCGTTGACGTGGGAGATCTACATCTTCAATAATTGATCTTTAGGTATGTAGTGATCTCGAAAAGTCTTGCACAATAAATAGAAAGTTGAAGCATTTACGTGGACAAGTAAGTTTTAATATGTAAATACGTACAGAGTAACCTACTCAAATGAACGCTGAAGCTCGTTAGACAGAAGATGCTGAAGCGCTTCCGCTCACGGTAACTTGTAGGTACTCAAACTAGAGACTTCTCTGGTCGTTTGTTCTCTCTCTGTTTTTTTTATTATGTTGTCTAATCTGGCACACGGCAAGAGAGTCCGGGGGATGATGACGCCACCGGACCCCAGCTGCCCATGTTCTCCACGTGGAGAGGGAGCGACTGGTAATAGCGTTGGAGAGATGCTTGTTGAAGATGTTTGTGAGCATCAGGTAGATATATTTTTGCGTACAAGAGTGCACCGATGCACATAGCGCGGTTGAGTGTTGGAATAAGGTGAAGATGCCAAGCACTGTACCAACAAGGTCGAGGGAATGGGTTGCTGTTGCTAGGTCGAACGCGCGCAGCTCATCATTATTTGCAGTCTCCAGCGCAGGTGCGTCCGCCTCCAGGTGCCATGACGACCCTCTCCAGCCCTAGCTTCCGCATGTAGCTTAGCGGCTTCGACTTCTGGACGCAGCTCGCGGCCAGCTTGATCATAACTCCTGACGAGAGCCAACCTTGCAACTATCACCGCCTCACCTCCCACTCTGCCTTTTCCTTCTGGACTACTCTCCCGCAAGCTCGGCGCCCCGGCTTGCTGGTTTTCCTCTTCCTTTCCGATTCCCCTCTCCTTAATAACGAGCGGCGTTGGTTCTTGTTGATGAGCTGGCGTAACGAAATCGTAAATCCGTACACTCGCAGCCATGGCACCGCTTCCCATTAAGTTCTCCGAGCTGCTCCAGGTACGTGTCGCCCGCCTGCTGCATCTAAGCCATCGCTAACCACTGTCTGTCCTAGCTATCGCAAGTCGACATCCTCGTACGTCCTCCGTTCGCGCAAACATACATTGGGCCGGAACGCCGCGCTGACCGCACAACAGCCCACCTCGATAGGATTCAACTCATGTGTATGTCGCCCCCCAAAGTGGTGCCGCATCGCACGCGATGGAATTGACCCAACCGCCAGACTCTTGAATCCGACTCGTACATCTGCGTCAGGCAGCAGGCCGACCAGACCGCATCGCCCGAAGTCATCATAATCGACCTCAAGAATGGCAACAACATCATCCGGCGGCCCATCAAGGCCGACAGTGCCATCATGCACTACAACAAGCAGATCATCGCTTTGAAGGCCCAGCAGCGGACACTGCAGATCTTCGACCTGGCGCAGAAGGCGAAGCTGAAGTCGACGACGATGAACGAGGACGTTGTGTTCTGGAAATGGTACAGCGAATCGAGCCTAGGTCTCGTCACCGAGAACTCCGTCTACCATTGGAACATTTTCGACCCGAACCAGGCGTCGCCGGTCAAGATCTTCGACCGGAACCCGAACCTCTCGGTGGGCAATATACCATGTTACCTGCACGATTAGGCTGTAATTGACATTGGATAGGGCTGCCAAATCATCAACTACCGCGTCAACGATGAGGAGAAATGGTCCGTCATCGTGGGAATCTCCCAGCAGCAGGGCCGCGTCGTTGGAGCTATGCAGCTCTACTCTAGAGATCGCGGCATTAGCCAGAACATTGAGGGCCACGCCGCGGCCTTCGGTACGCTCCGTATTGAAGGCGCACCTGCTGACACCAAGGTCTTCTCTTTCGCCGTCCGGACGGCAACTGGCGCAAAGCTGCACGTTGTCGAGATCGATCACCAAGCTGGCAACCCTACGTTCGCGAAGAAGGCCGTCGACGTTTACTTCCCGCCCGAGGCCACCAATGACTTCCCCGTTGCTATGCAGGTTTCGCAGAAGTACAATGTCATCTACCTCGTCACTAAGTACGGCTTCATCCACCTCTACGACCTAGAGACGGGCACCTGCATCTTCATGAACCGCATTTCCAGCGACACCATCTTCGTCACTGCTCCCGATTCCGAGTCCGCTGGCATTGTCGGCATCAACCGCAAGGGCCAGGTTCTGTCCGTTACTCTCGACGAGAACACCGTGATACCCTATTTGTTGCAGAACCCGGCCAACGCCGAGTTGGCGTACAGGTTGGCCTCGAGGGCGGGTCTCCCAGGCGCTGACAACCTGTATCAGCAGCAATTCGAGAACCTCCTGGCCTCTGGTCAATATGCTGAGGCAGCTAAGACGGCGGCCAACTCTCCGCGTGGCTTCCTGCGGACAGCGCAAACGATCGAACGGTTCAAGCAGGCTCCTCCCCAGCAAGGCCAGCTGTCCGTCATTCTACAATACTTCGGAATGCTGTTGGACAAGGGCAAGCTAAACCAGTTCGAGACGCTGGAATTGGTGCGGCCGGTGCTGCAGCAGGGACGTAAGCACCTTCTGGAGAAGTGGCTGGGCGAGGGCAAGCTGGAGTGCTCGGAGCAGCTTGGCGACATCGTCAGGCTGCACGACCTCAACCTGGCTTTGACCATTTACCAGCAGGCTGGTTCGTCTCAGAAGGTTGTAGCTGCGCTGGCGGAGCTTGGCCGCTTTGACGAGATTCTCCCGTACGCTAAGGAGAGCGGCTACACTCCCGACTTCACTGTGTTGCTTCAGCACATTGTGCGCGTCAACCCCGAGAAGGGCGCTGAGTTTGCCACTGCCTTGGCCAAGGAGGAGAGTGGTCCTTTAATCGACATTGACCGCGTTGTCGACATCTTCCAGTCTCAAGGCATGGTTCAGCAGTGCACTGCTTTCCTGCTCGATGTGCTCGCACCCAATCTTCCGGAGCAGGGCCACCTCCAGACGAAGCTGCTTGAGATGAACTTGTTGAATGCCCCTCAGGTCGCAGATGCCATCCTCGGCAACGAAATGTTCTCTCACTACGACAAGCCTCGTATTGCTCAACTGTGCGAGAACGCCGGTCTGCTGACGAGGGCTTTGGAGCACAATGATGACCCAGCCGCCATTAAGCGCATCATCATTCAAACCGACAAGCTTCCCGAGGAGTGGTTGATCAATTACTTCGGACACCTCACTGTTGATCTCTCCCTGGATAGCTTGGATGAAATGCTCAAGGTCAACATCCGCCAGAACCTGCAGCCTGTCATTCGTATTGCTCAAAAGTACTCGGACCTCCTCGGCGCAAACCGCATAGTTGAGCTTCTGGAGAAGTACCGCACCGCAGAGGGCCTGTTCTTCTTCCTCGGCGGCATTGTGAACCTGAGCGAGGACAAGGATGTCGTTTTCAAGTACATTGAGGCTGCCACTGCCATGGGCCAACTCAACGAGGTCGAGCGCATCTGCCGCGAGAACAACTTCTTTGACCCGGAGAAGGTCAAGAACTTCCTCAAAGAAGCCAGGTTGACGGAGCAGCTTCCGCTCATCATCGTCTGCGATCGTTTCAACTTCATCCACGACTTGGTTCTGTACCTGTACAAGCAGCAACAGTTCAAGTCCATTGAGGTTTACGTCCAGCGTGTGAACCCTTCCAGGACTCCGGCGGTTATTGGTGGCCTTCTCGATGTCGACTGTGATGAGAACATCATCAAGGGCCTGCTTCAGTCCGTCAATCCTGCTTCGATTCCCATCGACGAGCTTGTCTCTGAAGTTGAGACTCGCAACCGCCTCAAGCTTCTGCTGCCATTCCTCGAGGCCACCCTGGCTAGTGGAAACCAGCAACAGGCTGTTTACAACGCACTTGCAAAGATCTACATCGACAGCAACAACAACCCGGAGAAGTTCTTGCGCGAGAATGACCAGTATGATACCCTTACCGTTGGTAAATACTGCGAGGCTCGTGACCCCAACCTGGCATTCATTGCCTACCAGAAGGGCCAGAACGACCTCGAGCTCATCAGTATCACCAACGACAACTCGATGTTCAAGGCCCAGGCCAGGTACTTGCTGGAACGTTCCGACCCTGAGATCTGGGACTATGTACTCAGCTCGAACAACCTCTTCCGGAGGTCCGTCGTTGACCAAGTCATCGCCACTGCTGTGCCGGAGTCCCAGGAACCCGACAAGGTCTCCGTTGCTGTCAAGGCTTTCATCGGCAATGACCTTCCGGGTGAGCTCATCGAGCTCTTGGAGAAGATCATCCTCGAGCCGTCCACGTTCAGTGACAACCCGACCCTGCAGAACCTGTTGATGCTCACGGCCGCCAAATCCGACAAGGGCCGTTTGATGGGCTACATCCAGCAGCTCGAGAACTACACTCCTGATGACATTGCTTCGCAGTGTATCGAGCTGGGCATGTATGATGAGGCTTTCGAGATCCACAAGAAGCACAATAACCATCTTGAGGCTGTCAACGTGCTGGTTGACCATATTGTCAGCATCGACCGCGCACAGGAGTACGCTGACCGCGTTGACCTGCCCGAGGTTTGGAGCAAGGTCGCCAAGGCTCAGCTTGATGGTCTTCGTGTCACTGATTCGATCGAGTCGTACATTCGTGCTCAGGACCCCTCAAACTACAACGAGGTTATCGAGATTGCCACTCACGCTGGTAAGGATGACGACCTCATCAAGTACCTGAAGATGGCTCGCAAGACCTTGCGCGAGCCTCCGATTGACACCGGCCTCGCCTTCTGTTATGCCAGGACTGACCAGATTGCTGAGTTGGAGGACTTCTTGCGCGCTGCCAACGTGGCAGATGTTGAGGCCTCTGGTGACAAGGCTTACGAAGAGGGCTACCACGAGGCTGCCAAGATTTTCTTCACCAGCATCTCTAACTGGGCCAAGCTTGCCACCACTCTTGTGCATCTTGAGGACTACCAGGCTGCTGTTGAGTGCGCCCGCAAGGCCAACAGCACCAAGGTCTGGAAGCAAGTCAACGAGGCCTGCGTTGCTAAGAAGGAATTCCGTCTCGCTCAAATTTGTGGTCTCAACCTGATTGTCCACGCGGAAGAGCTATCAGACCTTGTCAAGCAATACGAGAGGAACGGCTACTTCGACGAGCTTATTGCTGTCCTCGAAGCTGGTCTTGGTTTGGAGCGTGCCCACATGGGTATGTTCACGGAACTTGGCATTGCGCTCTCCAAGTACCACCCTGAGCGTGTGATGGAGCACCTCCGCCTCTTCTGGTCTCGCATCAACATTCCGAAGATGATCCGTGCTTGCGAGGAAGCACACCTCTGGCCTGAACTCGTCTTCCTGTACGTCCACTACGACGAGCCCGACAACGCTGCTCTCGCCATGATGGAACGCGCCTCGGATGCTTGGGAACACCACTCGTTCAAGGACACGGTTGTCAAGGTTGCCAACTTGGAGATCTACTACCGCGCACTGAACTTCTACCTTCAGGAGCAGCCCTCGCTGCTCACTGACCTCCTGCAGGCGCTCACTCCCAGGATTGACGTCAACCGTGTTGTTCGTATGTTCGAGAAGTCGGACAACATCCCCCTCATCAAGCCCTTCCTGCTCAACGTGCAGACCCAGAACAAGAGGGCTGTCAACAGCGCGATCAACGACCTGCTGGTCGAGGAGGAGGATTACAAGACGCTCCGTGACTCTGTCGAGAACTACGACAACTACGATGCGGTCGAGCTTGCCCAGCGCCTGGAGAAGCACGACCTTGTCTTCTTCAGACAAATCGCTGCCAACATCTACCGTAAGAACAAGCGCTGGGACAAGTCCATCGCCTTGTCCAAGCAGGACAAGCTGTTCAAGGATGCTATCGAGACGGCGGCCATGTCGGCTAAGGCAGAGGTCGTCGAGGAGCTTCTCCGCTACGTAAGTGTTATGACTCATCATCCTGGATTCTCCGCTGACGCTTGCACAGTTCGTCGACATTGGCAGCCGCGAGTGCTACGTCGGTATGCTTTACGCTTGTTACGATTTGATCCGTCCGGATGTTATCCTGGAGGTGTCATGGCGCAACGGCCTTAACGACTTCACCATGGTATGTAGTGCAACTCGCATAGTCACCGAAGTGTTGCTAACGTTCCACAGCCGTACATGATCAACTTCTTGGCTCAGCAAGCTGCGACGATTGAGCAGCTCAAGAAGGACAACGAGGAGCGCAAGACGAGGGAGCAGTCTCAGCAGAAGAACGAGGAGAACACGCCGATACTCGGAGCGTCTCGCCTCATGCTCACGCAGGGTCCGAGCGCGCCGTCACCGGCGCCGTATGGCCAGGCCAACGGCATTGCGCCTCAGACCACGGGCTACCGCGCGTTCTAGGCGGCATATGGGTTTGGGATGGTTACGACAATGACTGAATTCCTCTTCTTCTAATGAGTTATTTGGGACTACGAGGGCTTCGCCGCGGTTTCAGGGCCTGGGTGGACATGGCTCTCTTTTTGCACAGGCTTTGGGTTTCTGGCTCCGGTACAGGGCCAGGCCACGTTGTATTGATGAGCACTGACGAGGGACGGAGATTTCTGCATTTGTGCGAAAAGATCTTACCCTGTATTCTAATTTTCCGGTCCCGAGCGGGGGCATTCGAATTGCATTTGCTTTCTTCCTGATGATCCCCTTGGACTTGGCGGGGTGTTAGGCTACGCAGGGCCAAGGCGGACCGACGGCGGATGAAACCACCTAGCACCTTGATGAGCGAGTGAGCTGCTGGACGGAGTTTGGGAGCTGCACCATCGGTGTGGAGCCGTGGTGACAGGTCAGGCCGAGCCTGGGGTTGGTAGCGGGAGAGAAGTCCCAAGGGTCCGACTTCGACTGCGAGGCCGGGCATCGGCTGGGCAGCCGTAGCGTAGCGGGAGAGGCATCCAAGGCTTTGCGGGTTGCGAATAACGCGGGCGGCATAGGTAGCTGGTCAGCGATCTGCACTGGGAAGCTCGAGCGTATGCCCGCCGCGAGAATGCGCCGAGCAGCCGAGTGCCCCTCCACCGGCGATGACTCCTCAGCCGAGGAAAAGCGCTAGCCGGACGAACGCTTGCTATAAACAAATAGAAACGACCATGAGGGGCCGGCCGCGCGCGTTATCGCCCGGGCGCGGGATAAAGGCTAGCGGGCGCGGGAGTACATATTTTTAATTACATAGCAATTGCATGTGATGAGTTTATCGGTGCAGTCCGCAGCTTGCGATGCCCGCTGGGGGGACGCGTCCAAGCTTCAGCCCACCCTGATGCAATTGGGGTAGCTGCAGCTGCCCCTCGCAACACGTCAAAAGCCAGCCCTTCGCAACTCTCAGCCCGCCAGCCGCCAATCCTCCTAAATCCCTCTCCTGCCTCCCGCCTTTTCCCCTTCAACCTCTCTCTGTATTATCGCTACTGTGTCATCGAGAGCGCCAGCCGCCCTCCCCTCGGCCCAACCATGACGGACCTCGTGGCCGAAAAGAACACCGCCCAGGCAATCGAGGATACCGAGGATGACCACATTGACAAGCGCAACTCGGTGCACCAGCGGCTGCGGGCGAACAGCTCGATCATGCAGCTGAAGAAGATTCTGGGTAAGCCCGCCTGCGCCCTAGCTGGCGGCCGACGATGAGCTTACGTCCAGCTAGTCGCAAACCGAGGAGAGATTCCTATCCGTATCTTCCGTACCGCGCACGAGCTGTCGCTGCACACGGTTGCCGTCTACAGCTATGAGGACCGCCTCAGCATGCACAGGCAAAAGGCCGACGAGGCCTACGTCATCGGCAAGCGCGGACAGTACACGCCCGTTGCCGCATATCTGGCCGGCGACGAGATCATCAAGATTGCGATGCAGCACGAGGTGAACATGATTCACCCCGGCTATGGCTTCCTTTCTGAGAACGCCGACTTCGCACGTGCCGTCGAGAAGGCTGGACTGATTGTGAGTAACCTGTTTACGAAATCCGCTCTTATGACTCGAAGAAAAAGAAAGCTCTCCCCACCAGCCGTAGCGCCACGGCTATAGCATGGTCTCGGCAGCTTGCCAAGCAGCCCAACAAGTACACAATTGTGGAACCGTCTCATATTTGCGCATTGGTGCGAGCTGATTGCTGACCACATTCCGATCGCAGTTTGTTGGACCCACACCCAGCACCATTGATGCACTCGGAGACAAAGTTTCGGCCCGCAGGCTCGCCATTAAAAGCAACGTCCCCGTTGTTCCTGGAACAGAAGACCCTGTAGAGAAGTTCGAGGATGTCAAGGCCTTCACTGACGAGTATGGCTTCCCCATTATTATCAAGGCCGCCTTCGGAGGTGGTGGTCGTGGCATGAGAGTGGTCCGCGATCAGGAGAGCCTCAAGGACTCATTCGAGCGCGCCACCTCTGAGGCCAAGTCCGCTTTCGGCAACGGCACCGTCTTCGTCGAGCGCTTCCTCGACAAGCCTAAGCACATTGAGGTCCAGCTTCTCGGAGACAACCACGGAAATGTAGTACACTTGTTCGAGCGTGACTGCTCCGTTCAGCGCCGTCACCAGAAGGTCGTTGAGATTGCTCCTGCAAAGGACCTTCCTCAGGAGACGCGCGATGCCCTCCTCGCCGATGCCGTCAAGCTTGCGCAGTCGGTCAACTACCGCAACGCAGGAACGGCCGAGTTCCTGGTTGATCAAGAGAACAGATACTACTTCATCGAGATCAACCCCAGGATGTAAGTGAAGCACGGATCCTGAGTCTAGCCTTTTATGCAGCTGCTGATTCGGACACAGCCAAGTCGAGCATACTATCACCGAGGAGATTACCGGAATCGATATCGTCGCTGCTCAGATCCAGATCGCCGCCGGGGCCACCCTTGCTCAGCTCGGCCTGACCCAGGACCGCATCTCCACCCGCGGTTTCGCCATCCAATGCCGTATCACCACCGAGGACCCTTCGAAGGGCTTCTCTCCGGATACTGGAAAGATCGAGGTCTACCGCTCTGCAGGTGGTAATGGAGTGCGTCTGGATGGCGGCAATGGCTTTGCTGGCGCGGTCATCACACCCCACTACGACTCCATGTTGGTCAAGTGCACTTGCCACGGCTCCACATACGAGATTGCCCGGAGAAAGATGCTCCGTGCTCTGGTTGAGTTCCGTATCCGTGGTGTGAAGACCAACATCCCCTTCCTGGCTTCTCTGCTCACCCACTCGGTGTTCATTGACGGAACTTGCTGGACTACTTTCATCGATGACACTCCTGAGCTCTTCGCCCTGGTTGGCAGCCAGAACCGTGCCCAGAAACTTTTGTCGTACCTCGGTGACCTTGCAGTCAACGGCAGCCAGATCAAGGGCCAGGTAGGCGAGCCGAAGTTCAAGGGAGAAATCAAAGTTCCCGAGCTCAAGACTCACGATGGCAAGGTTCTTGACGCCTCCCAACCGTGCCAGAAGGGCTGGAGGAAGATCATCGTTGAGCAAGGCCCGGCAGCCTTTGCCAAGGCTGTTCGTGCGCACGAGGGATGTCTCATCATGGATACCACTTGGCGTGACGCCCACCAATCTCTGCTTGCCACCAGAGTTAGGACTGTTGACATGCTCAACGTCGCCAAGGAAACGAGCCATGCGTTTTCCAATGCTTGGGCGCTTGAATGCTGGGGCGGAGCTACCTTCGATGTGGCCATGCGCTTCCTCTACGAGGATCCTTGGGACAGGCTGAGGCAGATGAGGAAGGTTGTGCCCAACATTCCCTTCCAGATGCTGCTGCGCGGTGCCAACGGCGTTGCGTACTCGTCTCTGCCGGACAATGCCATCGAGCAATTCGTTGAGCAGGCAAAGAAGAACGGTGTTGACATTTTCCGTGTCTTCGATGCGCTGAACGATGTTGAGCAGCTCGAGGTCGGCATCAAGGCTGTCCTCAAGGCTAACGGTGTTTGCGAAGGAACGCTGTGTTACAGCGGTGGGTTTATCCTGCTACTATTCCCAAAGTATTGTACTAACTAGTTTGTAGGCGACATGCTTAACCCCAAGAAGAAGTACAACTTCGAGTACTACATGGACCTCGTGGAAAAGATCGTCAAGATGGGCGCCCACGTTCTTGGTATCAAGGACATGGCTGGTGTTCTGAAGCCTAGGGCTGCCACTCAACTTATTGGTGCAATTAGAGAGAAGTACCCCGATCTTCCTATCCACGTGCACACTCACGACTCTGCTGGCACTGGTGTCGCCTCGATGGTTGCTTGTGCGCAGGCTGGTGCCGATGCGGTCGATGCTGCCACTGACAGCTTGTCCGGCATGACGTCGCAGCCCAGTATTGGCGCCATCCTCGCATCGCTTGAGGGCGGCCCTCACGATCCCGGTCTTGACAGCCACGTCATCCGTCACCTCGACGCCTATTGGGCTCAGCTCCGTCTGCTCTACTCGCCTTTTGAGGCTGGCCTCACCGGACCGGATCCCGAGGTTTACGAGCACGAGATTCCGGGTGGCCAGCTCACCAACCTTATCTTCCAGGCTTCTCAGCAGGGTCTGGGCGAGAAGTGGGCTCACACCAAGAAGGCGTACGAGGAGGCCAACGACATCCTGGGCGACATCGTCAAGGTCACGCCGACTTCGAAGGTGGTGGGCGACTTGGCCCAGTTCATGGTTTCGAACAGTCTGAGCTACGACGATGTGATCAACAAGGCAGAACAGCTCGACTTCCCCAGCTCGGTGCTGGAGTTCTTTGAGGGTCTCATGGGCCAGCCTTACGGCGGATTCCCCGAGCCGCTTCGCACGCAGGCTCTGCGTGATCGCCGCAAGATGGACAAGCGGCCCGGTCTGTACCTGGAGCCCATCAACTTCGACAAGATCCGCAAGGAGCTCAAGGAGAAGTTTGGCGGCGCGACGGAAACGGACATTGCCAGCTACGTCATGTACCCCAAGGTGTTTGAGGACTTCAAGAAGTTCCAGCAGAAGTTTGGCGACCTGTCGGTGCTGCCGACGCGCTACTTCCTGTCGCGTCCGGAGGTTGGCGAGGAGTTCCACGTGGAGCTGGAGAAGGGCAAGGTGCTGATCCTCAAGCTGCTGGCCATCGGCCCGCTGTCGGAGCAGACGGGCCAGCGCGAGGTCTTTTACGAGATGAACGGCGAGGTCCGCCAGGTCACGGTGGACGACAAGCATGCGGCCATTGAGAACACAAGCAGAGCCAAGGCGGACAGCACCGACAGCAGCCAGGTCGGGTCGCCGATGGCGGGTGTTGTGGTGGAGGTGCGCGTGCACGATGGCTCGGATGTCAAGAAGGGCGATCCGGTGGCGGTGCTCAGCGCGATGAAGATGGTAAGTCGAGGCAATGCCCCGTGGCCAAAAACGGAGTTGCTAACAGGTGATTGTAGGAAATGGTCATCTCGGCACCGCACTCGGGCAAGATTGGCGAGCTGGGCGTCAGGGAGGGCGACTCGGTGGACGCGCAAGACCTGATCTGCAAGATTGTCAAATGAGGGAATAGTCTCGAGGAGTCTAGGTTTATTTAGCTGAGATACGGAAGCCAGCGAATTTGGAATGTTCCTGGCGGGTTTCCCGCCCGCTTGACCCCTGCTTTCTCCGTGACGGTTGCATGCGCTGGGAAAAGGCGAGGGGTTGGGAGGTGGTGCTGCGCTTGAGGGTGCAGTTGGAACGCAGGCGATGACGTATGACTGCTTGCTCCTTGTCGAGCGAACGGAATGGCCTTTTCTCCCTTTTAGCACTATGATGCATGCGATTCTCTGCTTTTATCTTGACGCGGTGTTGGAGGCGTTTCAGAACTTCTATTGGCAACTAGATTGATTGATGATAAAATGGATGCGTTTGACTGGACACGCAGACTTCACCGGGTTCCCCGCATCTCATGGGGAGTTGAAGCAGTCGTCCGGATGGCTTGTGCAAAGATATATGCACCTCTGTATCCGGATGAATGCTTCAACTCCCCATGCAGACCGAAAGGCTCATTGCTCGTGCTAGCTAGACAAATTCTGGAGCGGCGATTATCGTGAAACGGCCTTGGTCGCGTGCTCCAGACGGGGAAGGCATCCCTGATAGAAAGATGACCCCGCATTTCTGAGAGGACAAATCAAAAGCCCAGCGCCGCCTCTTGCGGAGCTCTCACTCGTTCACTGAGCGGTGTAGTAGGCAGTGAGTGTATGCAAGCCACTTACGAGTCCGCTGATTACATGTGAAGGAAGAAGAGGTGCTGCTTTGATGACGTCTCGCTCCAAGCCAGGGTCTGCGGTAGTGGGATAGTTAGCCGGATCGGGGAGGCCGGATCTGCTGGTGCCCGTTCCTTCTTCTGTTTAATAATGCTGGCTGGTCTCGCCTTTGATCTTCGGCCGAATGATGGGTAAAACAGTTGAGATGAGGACCGAGGCCGAGGGGACTTTTGCGGCATCTGAGTAATTGGGTGCCGTGATCTTTTCTCGTGCGAGCTGAACGGGAGGAAGCGAGGGAGGTGATAGCAGCTGCGAACGTTCGGTCAAGCCCTTGCTACACGCGCGTAACCAATCAAGATGGCTGGCGATGGTTGGCGGGAGTGTTGCAGCTGGAGCCATCGGAGGCGGGGTGGCCGGTGGCCCCATGCACAGGTCTAACCAAAGGAGCTGGTAAGCTAAGCTGTGGCTCGCTTCGGTGTCATTATGGGGGGGTTTTGTGCCCGACTTATGCAAATATGGACAGCAGTACGGCCAAGACGGCGGGGTAATGTGTTCATCATCAGGAGATGCTGTCATAGGCGACTGGCTTTCGCTGTGCTCGAAGGGAGCATATTAAGAGACGGGCCTGCCCTCATCCATCCATCTATCCATCCAACCAACCAACCAACCACTGTACCTTTACCTCGACCCGACTGTACCACCACACTTCACACAATCATCATGGCCGACAACAAGACTTCCACCTCCAACACAAACCCCGCCGCCAACACGAACAGCACTGCCAATCGCCGTCGCGTATGTCTCGTCGTCTCGATAAACCTTGGAGGCCTTCACTTGCTAACATGTTCGTCTCCCAGTCTTCTGCTTCGGAGCGGTTTGCCAGTCTGCAGGCACACAAGCGCGACAGCGGCAACGAGCGTGCCACGGCTGCCCGCGCCAGCTTCTCGGAACAAAGACCTGCCCCCGGATTTATCGGAAAGCTGTGGAATGAGTGAGCTCCAATTCCTATTGTACTGTCTCGATCGATTGGCTAATGCTGGGCTTCGTAGCTTTACTCGTGGTTCTGCCGGCACCTCCGGATCTGATGCAGGAACGAAGTAAAGAATTGTCATGAGGCAGGGAAGATTAATAATGGGACGAAGGAAGGAAGGGCGTTCGATGGTGTGCACGACTGATGACGTCGGTGACGGGGCTCTTGAGCGCACGGCCCGTCCCTTGCTTTATGGCTCCTGTATTGTATGATATTCATAGCAGCGTTGTTTGCGATACGAAAATGAGAAACTATCATCGTTCAGATGTGGGGAAGAAGATGTGTGATGATTCGAAAGGGTCGACTCCACTTGCGGGCAGATCCCGCGAGCCTGTGAGCCCATCTCGGTGCAAACACAGCAAACATTGCGGCCCTCCCCGCGCTTCCTTTTGCTCACCGCCTAGGGGTCCCTGGCGCGAGGGGCTGTTGCTGGTGCAAGCTGTCCCCATTTGCAACCCAGACGTCGTAAGCCTTCTTCCACGTTGGCACTTTTTTAAATCGACCCTCATTCTCTTGCAGCAAAAAAAGGAAGAACAACCGCAAACATGGCAGCACAGTACCCCCCGCTAAACGAGCGCCCCGTCAAGAACACCATCTGCCTGTTCGATGTCGACGGCCCTCTCACTCCCGCCAGGCGGGTGAGTCTCTCTTTTTCTCAGGCCCACGCCCCTCAATTGGCCCACACTGACTCTCTCGCTCTCTCTCCTCTAGACTGCCTCCCCCGAAACGCTCCAGCTCCTCGCCGAGCTCCGGAAGAAGGTCGCCATCGGCTACGTGGGCGGCTCCGACCTGGCCAAGCAGCAAGAGCAGCTCGGCACGTCGTCGATCCCCGTCTCGACG
Source organism: Dothiorella sarmentorum (assembly GCA_023082095.1). Taxonomy (NCBI): domain Eukaryota; kingdom Fungi; phylum Ascomycota; class Dothideomycetes; order Botryosphaeriales; family Botryosphaeriaceae; genus Dothiorella; species Dothiorella sarmentorum. The sequence continues at coordinate 26,003 of JAJMVL010000148.1, forward strand.
CTCTTCGACTTCTGCTTCGCCGAGAACGGCCTGACGGCCATCCGCCTGGGCGAGCCCATCGCGTCGCAGTCCTTCATCGGCTGGCTGGGCGAGGACAAGTACAAGCGCCTGGCCAACTTCGCCCTGCACTACATCGCCGACCTCGACCTGCCCGTCAAGCGCGGCACCTTCATCGAGTTCCGCAACGGCATGATCAACATCTCGCCCATCGGCCGCAACGCCTCCGTCGCCGAGCGCAACGACTTCAACGCCTACGACGACGTCCACAAGGTCCGCGCCAAGTTCGTCGCCGCCCTGCGCGACCAGTTCCCCGACTACGGCCTCACCTTCTCCATCGGCGGCCAAATCTCCTTCGACGTCTTCCCCGCCGGCTGGGACAAGACGTACTGCCTGCAGCACGTCGAGGCTGAGAAGAACCGCCCCGACGGCGTCGACTACACCACCATCCACTTCTTCGGCGACAAGACGTCCAAGGGCGGCAACGACTACGAGATCTACGAGGACCCGCGGACCATTGGCCACACGGTCCAGTGCCCCGAGGATACCCTGGCAGAGTTGAAGAAGCTGTTCTTCTCGTGAGAGATGCTGCTGCCACGGTTGTAGTTCATGAATGAGAGGGAGAGATTGGTGACAAGAGTTCTGCTCGCGGGTACCCCTTTTCGCTGTTATGAAGGTGCACGGCTTCTTCTTCTTTCCCCCACCGCAAATGGTATCACACCGTTGCAGGTTAGTAAAGGTAAACAACACAAAAATATTAAGAGAAATAAACAAAAGAGATCAAAAGAGACACGGATGTATTCTTAGAGGCAATAAAGAAGTGTTATTATATCCCCGCCTAATTTTCAGTTGCCGATCCATCCTGAACGTGAGAAAAGAGACCGTTCTGGTTTTTCTAATCACATGCTCACGCTCCTGCGGGCTCAGAGAAAGTTCTATACAGCAAGTCACGCACATGATCATCTCTTTGCCGGGAAGAATTTACATAAAGCCGAGAACGTATGAGCTCTGGGTACGTGCCTGCGTAGTCTTCAGCCAATCCGAAACCCTCACCATACCAGCTGATACCATGCAGCAGTCTTGATCCGCTAAAGCAAAGCTCAGCTCTATACTATCCGCACCCTATCCACAAATCCACTCCGTCTGGCCATCTCTGTGCAATCCGCTCAAAGACTGTACAAACACCCTCCTTTACTCTTCTTCACTCTCGTCCTCCTCGCTATCATCTTCACTATCACCCTCCTCATCATCGTCCTCATCATCCTCATCGTCCTCCTCGTCCGCTTCATCCTCATCGCCCGCCTCTGGCTTGAGGCCGTAATCGTCCTGGAAAGAGGCCAAGGTGCGGACTTCAGGCTTGAAGCCTACAGTCTCGAAGTTCTTCTTCAGATCCTAATGTGGAAGAAAAATAACGGATTAGCCAAGACACCCAATTGAAGTTTGAAAAACAAGGGAAAAATCACTCACCTCCTCCATAATCGTCGCGCAAGTCGCCACTAAATTCGACTTCCCCGGCAAAAACACCGGCAGCACAAACTCCTTGAGCACTTGCTTAATCTCCTCCACACCTACCGCACGCACACGCTCAAGCATGCCCTTGCTCCAGTCCTTCGGAATGCCCTTGACCACCTGGTTCACAAAGCCCAGCGTCGCGGCACTCACCATCGTCGGCTGCTCGTCCGCGAAGCCCTCGACGATGGTACTGATGGCGCCCTCGAGCGCGTGCTTCTCGAACGGCCGTGTCCCGGAGATGAATGCCTCGACGACGCCGCGGCTGGTGCTGTACGCCTTGAACGCGTCAGGCGAGCGGTAGATGCGGTAACCCAGTAAGCCGGTGTCAGTGCCGCGCGCGAACGAGGTGCCGTATGCGAGGCCGGTGCCGCGGACGGCGACCCAGAGAGGCCCCTCGACAGCTTCGAGGTAGGCGAGGGCGACCATGAGGGCAGGCAGGGAGGGGTGTTGGTACGAGTCGGGCCCGCGAGCGGTGAGGAGCGCGTACGAGGAGTCGATGGTGGGCATGGGGATGATGTAACTGAGGGCGCCGGTGTTCTTTGCTGCGTCACTGAGGGCGTTCTTGCGGGAGTCGAGCGGGGCGAGGGGCTGCGTTGTGTCGAGGTTGGAGACGAAGGGCTCCCATGCAGAGACCGGGTTGGCTAGCTTGGGGACGTCGGTGACGATGAGGGCGCGCATGTTGGAGAAGCGCAGGAGGCTCTTGCGTAGGTCCTCGAGGCGGCTGATGACGGCATCCGGATCCTTTGAGAGCAGCTTGTTGATGCGTTTCAGGTACAGCGCCTTGACCAGCGTGTTCTGAGTGCGGCTGGACGAGTTGGGGGCGTAGTGGATCATGGAGTCAACGGCGTAGGCCATGTCGTGACCGCTTCGCTTCTCATCCGGGATGTCAGCCAGCATCTTGGTCAGCGTGGCCTTGAGCCTGTCCACATCGAAGATGCTGTGGAAAAGAATGTCGTTGAACCACTTGATAGCAGTCTCGTACTTCTCGCGCTCAACCGTCAGCTTGACGCGCAGAAGCTCCGAGTTTCCAATCGAAGAGCCGGCATCCATTCTGTACGTCACAGTGTCCTTCTCGAGCTCCGTCACAACCTGCTCGAACTCGATGCGTTTTCCATCACGCATGATGGGGCTCGTGAAGAAGTTGTTGATGTAGAGCGTGAGGAGAGGCTTGAGCTGCAACGGGATCGAGCCCGTGCAGAGGACAAGGGTCAAGTGGACAAAGTTTGTCGGTATCGACTCGAAGTGCATGAAGAGCGGCATGTCGCTCTTATCATTGTCAACATGCTTTTGCACCTCGCTGTCCAGGCTGCCCATCTTCCTTGCAAGGCCGGAGCGAGCCGTGGTCGTCGGAATGAATTGGATAGACTCGACACCGGGGACCTTGAACGACTCCAGAATCTCGGGGGGAATCGGCTTGTCATTCTCCGCTTTGGCCTGCTCAAGCTTTTGCCCGAGCTTCTTAAGACCTTCTTCGCCGAGACGCTCCTGCTGCGCCTTCACGCGGGCCTTCTCGTCGCTCTTGAGCTTCTTGGACAGTTTCCGCGACGGGACACCCAGAATGGACACGTGGTGGGCATCCGCAAGCCACTTGGACATGAAGTCTCGCCACTGCTTGTCGGTCCATTTTTTGATGTCTTCGAACACGCGCAGGGAACGGAGGGACTCGTACATGGTTGAGCCATCCCTCTCGCCGAACAGATGGTCCTGGATGATTGAGTCTGCAAAGCGGTCGAGAGAGTTCTCCGTTGTAAGCATGACTTGCTTTTTCAAGCGGTCGATGCAGTCGCCCATGTACGTCATGTCAAGAGGCTTCGAGGTCGCCTCCTTGAGAATCTCGAAGAATCTCTTCTCCACCTCTGCCAGCTTTCCCGTTGCAACGGCACTAAGAGTAAACCAGACAACAATGTCCGACCGGGCGTCGGTGCTGTAGTAGACAGCACTGGCGATTTGCTCTTTCTCTACAATGACGTTCTCGAGGAGGGAAACCGACGACTCGGCCAGGTACGTGAGGAGCACGTCCATTGCCGTCGCTGGACGAATCAGTACACACACACAAGAAGCCCAGACTGCACTTACCGTTAAGGAGATCGTTGCATTTGGGGCCGAAGAAGCCTATCAGGATTTCGCCCGAAGACTCATCCTCTTCCGGAAACTCAACCGTGTCGACGATGGTCTTGGACAAGGGTGGCGTTGGGTCAGACTCAACCCAGGGTCTCTTGAAAGGCGCATCAAGCGCGGGCATGGAATCAAGAATGCTGTCCTCGAACTTGTCCAGAATGGAGAGTAGGTCATCGTGGTCCACTCCGCCAGTGATGACCAGGCAAAGATTCTTTGGCTGGTACATGTCCTTGTGGAATTCACGGATGCGGTCGGCAGTGAGAACGCGGAGCTGCTCCATCATACCGCCAGTCTCGTAGCGGAACCCGTTCTTCTCCGGGTACAGAAGCCGGCGGGCTTGCAGTTCCATGAGCTCCCCCTGCGTATTCTGCACACCTTGCATCTCAGAGTACACGACACTGCAACAATGTTAGGGCCTATTTTCCAACCGAGTTGCCGAAAAACATACCCAGCATCGTTGCCCTCGCCGTCGACGTGATGGACCTCGGTGTAGCAGCCTTCATCGGTCAAGGTCGGAAGCAAGACGTGCTCAAGGTACACAGGAAGCTGTCACACGTTAGACAGTTGAGTCTGGCATGGGGGGATAGCTGGCACATACAATCTGCGCAAAGCCGTCCCAGCCGGCGGTATCGAGGGTGTAGGCAGTATGATCAGTTGCAGTCCATGCGTTGGTGTTTGAGTAGGCCCTCGTAGCAAGACGGTCAAGAACACCCTTGTACTTGTAGCTTCGCGAGCCCTGCCGGATCATTAGCAGGATTCGACGCACGAAGGTGTCCTTGATTTACCATGAAACACAGGTGCTCCAGGGTGTGCGCTGCGCCAGTCAGCCTCGGGTACTTATAGTTTCTGTATAAATCACACACGCTTCACCTACGAGCACCTGAATCGTCGTGGATCTCCGTGGCCAGGGCGAAGTAGCCGTTCACTTTGGGGCCTTTGCGGTCAACGACCACGACCCTCATGCCGGTCCTCGTAGACTCGTATTGAGAAAACTTGGCAGGAGCATAGTCGGCTTCGAACTTCTGGATCGTCTTGAAATGCGGCTTCCTCTCGGAAAGCCCCGGCATCTTGGCGAGCGGGGGGATTGAGAGCTTTAACGAAGAGCCCAGGCGTGCGTAAGACCCGAGCAGGCTGGGAGCACAGTTAGTGGTAAAGTCACGCGGATGAAATGTTTGGAAGACGAAGTAGACGAAAGGAAGATAGGCGGTCGCCTGGCAGCGGGGTTTGAGGACATACTACCGAAAACAGACAGCCAGCAGGAGACCGAAGGTAACAAATCTTGACCGCGGTCAGTGGGTGGAAATTCCGACGCAACGATTGGCGTGCAAGACCCTGCGATGGAAAACGTACCTAAATACGCTGGATAGTGAATGATCCAGGGAGAAGTAAATCTAACCACGAGTGAAGTGGCAGTGGCGGAACGGGCTTGTCGTGGCTTCAATCTGCGGCCACCAATCAGCACGGTTCACACACCCAAAGAATCGCGGGAACAACAGGCTGCGGAGAGGGTACATACGTATCGGGTTCGAAAATAGAGGAGGTGTTGAGTGGAGAAGAGGGTTGTTGCCGAGTCTGACGTTTTTGGGGCCGGAGCTCTCCCGCGTCATGTTGCCAACGAACACCTCGACCTGCACCTGCACTGTCGCGCCCATGCTCCGCCCCAGCACCCATGCCGCCTATTCTGACCCCCCAAAAGCTCGGCCAGGTCGTCCTCGAGTCGGTCGAGCATGGCGCCTACCCGGACAGTGAGAATGTCGCCTCGGCCCACCTGCCGCAGGATGCCCTCCCGAGCTTGCTCGCTGGCATCGAAAGAGCCCAGAACGAAGTCAAGGTTGGTCGCCCAACAATCCCCGCCCTCTTGCTTCTGCTGACCATGCCAAAGACCGAAATCCGATCGCTGAGCCGTGACGCCGCCCCGGACATCGACGGGTGGATCGCCCAGGCCAAGCAGCTCCAGGCTGACATTGAGCGCTCCCGCGCAACCGCTCACGACATTGTCCAGCAGGCCGAGGCCGGCAAGACGCTGCACGCCAATGTCGACGATGCCTCCAGCAAGGCCACTTTGCTCAAGAACGAGCTGGCCTTCAACGACACCCTGCAAGCCACCCTCGAGCGCATAAAACAGGCTTCTGACCTTCTGGACAAAGCCCAAGATGCCACCGTTGAGCAAAACATAATAGAAGCCCTGGATACGTTGAAGATGGCCGATGACTACATCGTACATCTGGGCCCTTTTCGGGACACCAGAGTGGCCGCCGTGCTGCACAAGCGCGCAAGCCAGTTGCGCGATACCCTGGCTGGGAGTTCCTTGGAGACTTGGAACCTTCTAATCGCCGTCGACGTATCCAAAAAATGCGTCACAATCAAGAACGAGGCCGATGGTACGTCCGAGTGGTCATCTATGACATGCAGCCCTAATTTGTCAATAGAAGCGACAGGAACCAACCTCCCGACCGTGGTCGACGCTCTCTCCAGGCTCGGCACTCTCGACGCTGCCATTGCAAAGCTTCAAAAGGCCTTGGAGCAAGCCATCGTCCACCCCCGCTTGGTTGTTCGGGGTGGGTCTGACGCCGCCGGTCTCCAGGCCAACGATGATACCCTTGAAATAACTCGGGGCGTGCCTACTCCGAGTGTGGTGGCCACCATCGACGATATCCACATAATTTGCGGATACCTCAGCAAGAGGCTACCGACTTCCATCTCCATGCCTCTGTCCGAGAAACTGTTGCCGAGTTTAGTTTCCCGTCTCACGTCTGATTGGCTTGATGCTTCCATTCCTGTTGCACTTGACGGCCTCGACCAGTTCCAAGATGTGTTATCTTCGGTTTCCGGGCTCGCCGGTTACATCGAAGAACTTGGTTGGGCGTCTAAGGAGCTCAATGAGTGGGTAGAGAAAGCTCCGCGCAATTGGCTCGCGCGTAGAAAAGAGGACGCATTAGCATCGGTGCGGGATTTGTGTTCACGCGGTATCCAACACAAAAAGGAAGTGGAACGAGTAGAGACTCAGATGGTGTCGCGTGATGACGCAATAATGGCGGGTGAAGATGCCGAGGAGGATTGGGACGCGTGGGACAATGACGATGGCGAGAAAGCCTCAGAGGCCACCAGCACCGAAGACCAGAAGGAGGAGTCGCAACATGCGGAAGAGGAAGATATGGATGCAGATGCGTGGGGCCTGGACGACGATGCCGAGGCAGACAATTCCACCGAAGCGAAATCTGAGAAGGGCTCCAAGGGCAACGCCGAGGAGGAAGATGCGGAGGCTTGGGGCTGGGGAGATGAGGACGCTGGTGAAGATCCCGAAGCGGCGGAAAAGAAGAGTGAAGCGGTGACGAAGGAGCCGTTGAAGAAGACGAACGCGGCGAAGTCGCAGCAATCCGAGCATCAGGAGCGGGAGTTGACGTTGCGGGAGACATACACTGTTACGGAGATACCGGATGCCATCATGGAGATCATCGCACAAGTTGTTTCGGATGCTCAAGCATTGGCTCGACCCAAGTAGGTTTTCTCGAGTCTGCTAGCACTGCGATTACTGACGGCTCTGTAGCTTCTCCGATTCCCCCATTGCGCCGGCCGGACTGGGTCTCTACTCAATCCCTACCCTGATTTTAGCAATGTACCGAGCGACGGCCCCGGTTTACTATGCTAACGACATGTCCGGGAACATGCTGGCTTACAACGACTCAACCCGCCTCGTAGATGAGCTACGCAATCTGCTCACACGACAGGCTCAAGCGGACGAACTATCAGATGTCCCAAAGGCGTCAAGACCTTCGACACGTCTACGGCTCGACGCAGACATCAAGGCCATTGAAAGCTTCAGCAAACGTGCGTACGGCAAGGAAATGGAGTCGCAAAGAACGATACTTCGAGATCTGCTCGACGGTGCCCAAGGCTTCGGCAATTGCACGGTAGCGCCATTCGCAGCCGAGTGCGACAATGCCGTGGCAATGACGGCGGATCGTATCAGGGAAGTGGCCAGGCAGTGGCGCGGTGTGCTGTCGCATTCGGTGCTGCTCCAGTCGCTTGGCTCGCTCCTCGCAACGGTGCTCAACAAGATGATGGTCGACATCGAGGACATGAGCGACATCTCGGAAGAGGAATCGAAGCGGCTGCGCGACTTCTGCAACAGAGTTTCGGAGCTCAGCGATTTGTTTGCGCAGCCTCAGCAGCCGGGCGACATGACGGGCGTCTACACGCCCAATTGGTTCAAGTTCCAGTACTTGAGCGAGATTCTCGAGAGCAGCCTCGCTGACATCAAGTATTTGTGGACCGAAGGCGAGCTCAAGCTGGAGTTCGAGGCGAATGAAGTGGTGGATCTGATTGAGGCGCTGTTCGCAGACAGCGATTATCGCAGACGGGCGATTGCGGATATCAGGAAGACTGCTGTTGGGCGGTAGGAGGGTTATCGCAGCGAATAGAGAGAAATAGTTTCTCCATGAATGCATCAATGTGGCTGATCTGATATTGCCGAGGGACTGTGCATGACGTCCGCCGTCGGAGCTCCCGTCTGCGCCTAAAATTATTTCCCGCTCCCAACTCCCCCACCATTCGTTCCCCATCACAACTGCGCCAGGCCAGTCGCGCATTCTTCACTGCCATTTCCATACATACATACACCCAACAGACAGCAATACCTTTCGCGGCTCGAACAAAGTCCCACCGCACGTTTTCGAACCTCTCTCTCTCCCGAAAACCGCCCACCCCCGACCATGCCATCCGCAACCGCAACGGGAGCTCCTCTCCCACCCTCCTTCAACGCCTACCGAATCCTCTCTCTCCCCTCGCCCCTCACCACCGCCGCCGCCGCACCACCCCCCACCCCTGCCGCAATCAAAGCCGCCTACCGCGCCGCCCTCCTCGCACACCACCCAGACAAAGCCGCCGCAGCCGCAACAGCAGAAGCCCAGAAGCGCGCCACAACCATTGACGACATCAACATCGCCTACAAAACCCTGCTCGACCCCTCCGCGCGCGCCGCGCACGACCGCTCCCTCCGCCTCCACACAAAAACGAGGGAAGGCGCGGAGGACGAGGACGCAGAGGAGGAATGGCGGCTCGGCCTCGAAGCCGTGGACCTGGACGACCTGGCGTGCGACGACGAGGCCGGGACGTGGTGGCGGGGGTGTCGGTGCGGGGAGGAGCGGGGGTTTGTGGTGGGCGAGGCGGCGTTGGAGGAGGCGGCAGCGGCGAAGGGGGCGGGGAGCAGCGCAGAGGTCTTGGTGGGGTGTGTGGGGTGTAGTTTGTGGATTAGGGTGGGGTTTGCGGTTGCGGAGGAGGAGGAGGAGGAGGAAGGGTGAGGGGATGTTGGGGGTATATACAACGCCGGCGGGTTGATGCCACGAAGCGGCACGCCGAGTTGCACATCTTCAGCAGCACTCTTTCGATGGGTCAAGGTGGAGCAAGAGGTACTCCGACGGCGACAACAGCTCGAATTTTTCTCCTTCAAGTGTCACCGCTAAACCGACACTACGCAGCGCGGTGTTGCCAAGGGAAGAGGGGAGGCAGAAGTGTTCTTCACCTAGGACGAACTGCTACCGCTAAAGACGTAGGGACGGAGTTCGAAAGGCTTCTCACACTGCTGGGAGGTGGTCCGATGGTGAAGATGGACACTCCTATCTAAGTTAGGAAGCGCTGTCACGCTGTGGAGGCCCCAGGTGCGTGCTCCAGCTCGTTGGATCAGTTGGAGAGGCATGAAGCCACGCTCATGTCAGATAGGAACGAAAAAGGATGGCAGGACGAGAGGAAAGGAAGTGTCGACTGGACGCGGGGAAGATCGCACGGCAAAGGGAAAATCGCACTACTGGCAGAGACCTTAATGCACTCCAAAAGACTCGTGGGGAGGAAAGCGCCGTCGAACAATCTAGCCTTTCCTCGCAAGCAAATATGAGATTCAACGGATGTTCACTCAAATAGATCATAACATGAGACACTAGGGATATGGGTCAATGTGATTTTGATTATCACAAAACTATAGGAATTACTTCTATCTGAATGAAGGGAAAGTCTCCAGGATGAAATGAAAAAGCGAAGGAAACAAAGGTAGCCTTCCACTTCTACCAAGAACAAATTTGCAGTCTAGGGTATCTTCAAGGTGTATCATGAAGGGGGCAGGAGAGAAGAAAAGCAAGAAATATCCCGGCCGTCTCAAACCTCACACAGCAGATAAAAGGGAAAAGCACGAAACAAGAGCACAACAGGCCGTGAGATCGTCAGTGTAGAACAAGTTCAGCAACAAGGGAGAAAAAGAAAGGGAAGGAGACGCTTGAATGAGGAGATAGAACGAAGCAAACCATAGCCTGATTCAAATCCCACCCAGGCAAAGAAATAGAGCAATCAAGATATGATGTAGGAAGGGCAATTAGGAAGATCAAGTAAACAGTGTACGACGAGGCACGACAAACCTCCCACAGCCAAACAAGTACACCTTGCCTATCCAGGGGGCATCCTCAGCAGGCTCAAGCCAGAAACAACTTCACCAACAGCCTGTCAAAGAACACTGACATATCCCTCGGCTGCTGCTCCCGTCCTCCCGCGTCCTTCTCCTCACCCCTCTGCAAACCCCTGCCCACCTTCGACATCGCCCGCAGCACACTGCCCCCTGCCTCATGCCGCTGCGCCATGTAGTTTCGCGCATTGCGCAACGACGCCTTCAACCCATCGATGAAGCGCGTCGAGACGGCATCTTCGGTTTGCACATCCTGCTTCCGCTCCGGCAGTGAGCTGGCTGTTGGGACAGAATCCTGCAGGCGTGAGCAATGGCAGTCGCGGTAGCAGTAGCGGTAGAAACCGAGCAGGCGGTCGACGGACTCCTCGTTCGTGGCGGAAAGCGAAGCGTCGCCGTCTAGCCCAGGTGCGCCGTTATCGTGGAAGCTGGAGAAGGAGGAGGACGAGGATGCGGAGGCCGGGAAGGAAGAGGAGGATGACGGTGGTGGTGGCTTCTCGGGCCCGAAGATGGCCACTCGAGGATTGTGAGAGCTGTTCAGCGCAGCGGGGCCGTTACACGCTCCGCTGCTACTGTTAATACAAGATGACGCATCGAAGTGCGCGTGGTATGGTTCCTTCGCGGCGTGCCACTGGACGCTCTCAACTGCCATGCACAGCGTCGCCAGTGTTGCGAGGACAGGCGGCCAATCAGTGCAGCGGCGTGCTAGGCAGATGCTTTCAAGGCGGGCTAGAGCCTCACGGAGCAAGTCTTGGGCGAGCGAGGGAATGACGGCCCCGAATTGGCCGCGAATAAGGCAGGGTGTCATCGGATGGGTGTCCTTGGCGTTGTGGGAGAAAGTGATGAAAAGAGGGGCAGACATGTCGAGCTCAATATGGTCTCCAATGTGGACCAGTACCAGAAGCTTCAGAGCGGTTCCGAGGAGGTGGCGATGGGTGCGCTAAGAAAACAATCAGCTAGTTCTCAATATGGATTGTAGTCGAAGTACATACATCGTTGAGATTCCGGTAAAGCACATAGACATGTTTGAGGATCTCAAGTGACGAGTTGAACAGTGGGAATTGGCGGAAGAAGTGCTCCTCGTTGACAAGCTTTGACATGTGCTTGTCCAAATCATCTCGTAAATCAGAAGAATCGGCTAGTATGGCCGGGAGTACGCTGTGTGTTTCCGGGCGCGGGAAGCTGTTCACCAAAGTCTCGCCTCGGCGGGTTGAGTGCCAGTCGTAAACGATATGGTTGTGACTGAGCTGACCTGGGTCGACAGGAATCACCCTCCAGACTTGCCTCAGCAGCGGAGGCCCGAACCCGAGCGTCAGGTTGACAAAAGAGACCTCGGACAAAACGGTATATGCTCCTGGCCCAAAGTATGTGTCGAGCGTTCGTACCATAGGACACCAGCCCAACTCATCTGCTTGTTGGCCAAACCGGTCAGCACCTTATGCTCTGGCGATGTGTGGCGCTTTGGGCAGGCATAAGTAACAGAAAGCAAGAAAATCATGGTGCGTCTTCCTTCAATATCGGTGCGCACGGGAGCAAGGAGAGACGACGTTAGCATCCAAGCGGCCTTTGAACGGGCTCCTCCACGGCCGCGGAGCCTGCCGTCGCACAAGCAGGAGAAGATGATGAACCGTAAGACCCACCGGACAGCATGGAGGGGGTCAAATCCTCCAGATTCTTCCCGCGGCAGGGAGTCCGCACGAGATCAGTTCGGAAGTGCTCAATGCATGCTTTGCATGGGATACCGGGGTCGCACTGTCATGATGAGAGATGAGTCAGGGCGGATTACAGCAATGCTTTCTATTTTCATCTCCATTTGCTTCGGTTTCCTCCTGCTCCTGCTTCTCGTCTTTTTGGCAGGGGCTGAATTCTCTTACCTTTTCTTTACGCAGCCGACAGCTTTCACATGCCTTGACTCTGCGCATGAGAGCGGCGTGCTTCTTCTGCTCCGGAGTCAAGGGGTTCTTACGGCCCCTCGGCTTCTTGCCGTTAGGGGGGTGCTCTGCACCATAGATCAGGAGCCGACGCGAGTCCTCGCTTGGGCGACAGTGGATAAAGCTGAGCGTGTTCTTCGAAACTCCAGATCCGACGCCGGTGGAACCAATGCGCCTCGGTCGTTGAAAATGAACGGACTTGATTTGCTGTTGCTGGGGGAGCGCCCGGGCATGCTGCGGTGGTGGACAGAGATGTTCATGTTGTTTGTGGGCGGCATAGAGGGTGTCAAAGGACCTATCGGAGTTGAAAGAAGATCCTGTGTATCCCAGGCTGGGCTCGGAGCAGAAGGAGTACTCTGAGAAAGTCTGGTGGTCCTGCCGAGGGATTGGGATGCTGCCGACTGAGCTGTTGAAAGAGGCGTTGTCGACAGGGGTGACATTTGCAGACTCGGCGAATAACAAGGGGTTGAAGGGCTCTGAGTCGGCCATGTTGCAAGAGCCGATCAGCTCATCTGATAGTAGGTCCATGGTCGGGCTTACGGTTGGAGAGTTGGCCCATTCTCGCAGTCCCTGTGGTGTGTCGGAACAGGGCTGGAGATGCACCGACGGAGACGTGGGGGATGCGTCATGGAGAAGGCTGAAGTCGAGTCCATCGGCAGGCGGAATCAAGTCAGGCTGGTCCATGAACTGGTTACCCATGCCGAAGAAGCCATCATGGAGCTCGCCGTCTCGGCAGAACTTGAGATGGTCGTCCCAGTTTGTTGTCGGAAAGGAGTTGGGGTCAAGTTGACCTCTGGAGGCCATCTTTGAATGAAAAGGGAGCAGATCAAATTCCAAAAGGACGAGTTCAGGCGCAAAGGTGCAAGCGACTGAGGCCATTATAAGCAGGCTGCGAGTGGCGAGGCAGCCACGATGGGGGCTACGCGTGGTTGCCTGCTCGGTGGGTCGCATCACCAGTCGGCGAATCGAAGCTTATCAACGGCGCAGGGCGAGCAGTTTCAATTTCTCACTGCATCTGTGTGAGCCGCAATTCGTTGTCGTACAAGATCGGTTTCCCGTCTCCCTCCGCCCTCACCGGTGCGCGCAGGGCGAGCGATAGGTGCTTTCAGCTTTGCCGCACCCCGGCCGCAAATCCACCTCGAATCTACCTTGCATGTGCCCTAGAACACGCGTAGAAAACATAGCACAGCCAGCCGCTTTTCCCCGCAAATCCCCGGTCTGCCCATGGCACAGCCCACCTGATCACTCCGCTTCCGGCATCTCCACCCAACGCCCACTCCACCCAGCGCCTGCCCCGTCATCAATAATCCCCGGGCACGAGTACAGATCCGGTGGCGCAGCCTTGCGCAACCCACTTCGTCCAACGTCATGGCCCGCCGATAGCGCCTCATGCCCGAACGGCCTTGCAACGCGCCCACTTGAGCCGCTCGAGAGCTCAGCGCGCTCCAGAAGCGGAAGCATCTCCTCGTATGCCGATGCGAACTCACCGCTCGACACCTCTTCACATGCTTCGGATAGCTCAGGCTTAGAGTTGTCCATCTGCTCCCGCAGGATCTTGATCTGCCTCTTGATCACGCGCCAGAGTTCATATCTGTCCAGCGGCAAGTCGTCGCCTCCACCATCATCATCCGACTCTGATGACTCAGAATCCTCACCCGTGCGAGCCAGCGAAAGAAGCGTTGCCACGAACGCTTCTTGGAGATAGGCAAAGCTGAAGCCGTCCGTGATGTCAGCAATGGCCGGGCAAAGCTTCTCCGGAAACTCGATCGACTTCTTGCCCTTCAATTTGTTCTTCCAGAAGTCGCAGTAGAGAATCCGTTCGTCCTGCACATCATCAGCAATTGCGCCTTCCAGTCCCGTCTGACGACTTACCTTTGACGGTAGTGGGAAGAGATATTTGCGATCAAATCGGCTGGGCCGCTTCGTGAGTCCCGGGTCGAGCTTGTCCACTAACGAAACGTCAGCACAACCGAATGCCTCCAAGCAGACAGGCTGTCTTACAGTGATTTGTGCTGGCAATCATGAGAATGCCGTCATTGGATGCGAGCCCGTCTACCTCGTTGAAGAAGTAGCTTCGAGTCTGCTCTGTGACAATGGTGTCGACGTCTTCGAGGACAAGAAGGCAGGGGCTCATCTGCCTCGCCATGCGGAAAATCGCACTGATGTCGTATGTTCGCGGGGCAGATTTGACATAGAGCGTCGGAATGGGCGGGTTCCGCTGGTAAAGAGAATGCATGAGAGCCTTGAGTGATATCGTCTTGCCATTGCCTGCAGGCCCGTGGAAGATCAAACCTCTCTGGGTAAACACCAATTCAGCAACATGGCAACTTGATTCGACAAAACAGACTTACCTTCCACGGCACACCAAAGTCCTCGTACACGTCCCTGTTGTCGAAGAACTTCTTCGACACATCCTTGAGAGACTTCTTCATCTTCGGGTCAAGGATAACTTTATCCCAGCTGGCTTTCTGCACCTGCTCCCACAACTGCGTACTTCGAGTCCAGTATTGGTCGTACACGTAGATTGCCTTTGTCAGAGATATCCAGGTGCCAGCCGTCTTGAGCAGGGCATCCGTTACAGAGGACGTCGAAGATGGCGTTTCCCCACGAACGGGCTCCTTCAAGACGTACTGCAGCGTGTCGTAGTCGATGATAACAGTATACAGGATGAAGTCCTCGTTGGCCCACTTGTAGTGATACTTGGCGAAGAAGGTGGACTGCGCAATTGAGACTGTCGAGCCGGGGCCTCCGCTGCTGACTCCACGCCAGCGTATCGCCGGCTCCGACTCGGTGTCGATTTCGGCGATGGCATGGCCTGCAGCAGCGAACTGGAGCAATGGACAGTTTCCTGCGGGAATTGTGGTGACAATCAACTGTGGGTGCTGCGCTCGCAAGGCGGTAACAAGCTGGACATCCAGATCCTTGGTTCTGCCAGAGGTCTGGGTGTGGTATTCATCGAACAGCCTGTAGCTTCCGGGCTGGGAGATGATGGAGAAGGTGTCTTCGGCCGACATCTTGATGGGTGCAGGAATACGTTGGAGTTGAGATGGGCGAACCTGTGAATTGAGACGTGAGACGGATGTAGCTCCCCCACCTTCTGTTTGGAGAAGTGAGAACAACCGAAACGAGACGAGAGCGAGGGTGCAATAACTCTCTTATACGGGTTGACAAGAGACGGTGGTGACGCCTGATCACCTCCACATTGTCCCACTTCCCCTCTAGGCAGAAGTTTAGTGGCGTGGTGTGATTGGCAGCGGCAACTGTGACCAACATACGATCTGCAGCTGAAACGTTCCTCCAGAATCCAATCGTATTTTTAGAACACAGTAAACCAGGCAACCGCAAAAAGAAATACTCGTACACGCCAAGATGATATCGTCATGGGGTACGTTAAAAGGAGCGTAACATGCACAATTCCTTTCTTTGCCAAGGTACACACTAACCTGCACGCATATCAATCGCCTTCTTTCTTGTAGTGACCAATTCTGGCTGCGCGCGACAGGTCGTAGATTGTTGATGTTGCTAGGGACGCTTATAAGCGACTTCGAGTCGGTGTAGCTCCGCGCAGAGCTGTACCTAGATCGTCAAGGTGCCGCGATAGCGTCAAAGCGTGTGACACGTGAAACTGGCATGCAGCGTCAGCCGGGCGGTGATTGAGGTGAAGTCGCTGGGGTTGAATTCGAACCGATGCAGGAGAAAATGTTCGTTCGGCGAGAGCTTACCTTCGTGATGGCTCGGTATGTATGTATGTACATATCTTATCTCGCGCGGTATCAGCGGTGGTTGAAACGCACCAAATGATATGAGTCGCGGGTCTCGAGGAATAGCATTGCTTCGTGTCGTTGTCAGCCTTCTGAATTTTCAACTGTTCGACTGTCAGATATCGGGAGGTCGATGACCACAACCCACAGGTACTACGCGGCGTTGCTTTCAGCCTCCAGAGCCGTGAGAGGCTCACTGGCGATCCGAGCAGGGGTCTCCACGCCACGACTGGACGGAGGGCAACCGAGGGGACAAAGGCCGAAGGCGGGCATGCAGGTAGCCAATTACGGCGGGCGGAAAGCGGGTCACGCCTGGCCCCTGGGCGGTCGTGCTGATACGTGCACGTAATTGTAGCCGCTAAGCGCAGGACGACGCGAGCATGAGCCTTAGGTCTTGTGCTGGAGCAAGCTCAACACCGTGTGTTTCCCCTATGCGCAGTTATAGACGGGCGCGGCGGGTAACTACGGCATGTGCCAATTTCTGGTTTTTCTCCGCTGAGACGGTGAGCCCGAGGCTTATAAGGGGCCTCTCCCGGCTTTTTTCCCAACTTTCCGCGTTCCTCCATCGCATATCAGTGTCGCGTCCCTTGCTACATCATATCCTCGTACCCCGCGCTTTTCTTTAATCCACTCTCACAACCCGCCATGGCTCCCTCCGCTGTCAGCAATGGCTCTGCCAAGCAGTTCAACGTGCACGCCGCTTCCACATCCGCAGCAATTCACGCTGAGCACGAGCACGCCGCCCACAACTACCACCCGCTGCCTGTCGTTATCTCCAAGGCCTCCGGTGTTTCTGTATGGGACCCTGAGGGAAAGTGAGTGAACCACTCTCGGCGCTTCAACTCGCGCCCGCTGACCTTTCTTCAGGCACTACCTGGACTTTCTGTCCGCATACAGCGCAGTGAACCAAGGCCACTGCCACCCGGAACTCGTCAAGGCCCTCACTGAGCAAGCTTCGCGGCTCACGCTGAGCAGCCGTGCCTTCTACAACGATGTGTTCCCTCGCTTCGCCGAGTACATCACCAAGACCCTGAACTTCGACATGGTCCTGCCCATGAACACTGGTGCCGAGGCTGTCGAGACGGCCGTCAAGATCGCGCGCAAGTGGGGCTACAAGGTCAAGGGCATTCCGGAGGACCAGGCGCTGGTCTTCAGCGTGCAGGAGAACTTCCACGGCCGCACTGTAAGTTTGTCGGGCATATTCTCTGCGGCCGAGTAGGCGGGACTAATCCGGAACACTACAGTTCGCAGCCATCACCATGTCGACTGACCAAGAGTCGCGCGAGAACTATGGGCCCTACCTGCCGGGAATTGGCAGCTTCGACCCCGCGACCAAGGCTCCCATCCGCTACAACAACGTCGACGACGTCCGTAGCGTGCTGGAGGCCCACGGCAAGAACACGGCCGCGTTTCTTGTCGAGCCGATCCAGGGCGAGGCAGGCATTGTCGTGCCCGATGACAGCTATCTGCGCGAGGTCAAGGCGCTGTGCGAGAAGCACAACGTGCTGCTGATCGTCGACGAGATCCAGACGGGCATTGCGCGTACCGGCAAAATGCTGTGCCACGAATGGAGCGGCATCAAGCCTGATCTGGTCCTGCTTGGCAAGGCTATTTCGGGTGGCATGTACCCCGTCTCGTGTGTGTTGGGCTCCAAGGACGTCATGCTCACTATTGAGCCGGGCACTCACGGCTCAACCTACGGCGGCAACCCTCTGGGCTCGGCCGTGGCGATCAGGGCCCTGGAGCTTATTGAGGAGGAGCACATGGTGGAGCGGGCTCAGAAGCTTGGTAACATCTTCCGTGAGGGCCTCAAGAACCTCAACAGCCCCATGATCACTATTGTTCGTGGCAAGGGTCTCCTCAATGCGATTGTCATTGATGAGAGCAAGACCAACGGACACAGCGCATGGGACCTGTGCATGCTGTTCAAGGAGAAAGGCTTGTTGGTAAGTGCTCCACGAGGAGGCTCGCTTGTCAAACCTACTGACAGAAAACAGGCCAAGCCAACCCACCAAAACATCATCCGCCTCGCCCCGCCGCTGGTCATCACGGAGGAGCAGATCCAGGAGGCTTTAAACATCATCCGCGAGGCGATTGAGGAGCTTCCCCAGCTAAAGGGCGAGAAGGAGAAGAGCGTCATCCCTCCGGGTGAGAAGAACGTGCACATTGGCGTGGACAACTAGACGGGAAGGAGTGCTCGTTCCTTTCCTTGGTCTGGTCGAAATTATGTTTCTGATACCCTGCATACCTCAAATGCATAGGCGCGGTAGTTGGGGCTATACCGTAGATGGTTGGCTCGCTGAGAAGGGCAGAGCAGCACAATAAACAGCACGGTTAGAACTATTGTGACCCACAAACCTCATGTCCAGACTCATGATTGCGTAACTGAGACACGAAAGCAGCATGACGTAGGCTCGGTGCAAGATTGGTACTCGGAAGAAAATGTGGTCGTGAGGCCAGGGAAACGGTTTGTTTTGGCTTGGCTTGCATGCCAACTCGCGAGGCTTCGTGTCGGATTGGTCTAGACGGTAGCTTTGCCAAAAGGTGCGGAGAGACAAGCAATCGCTAAACATGCAAAGTCTTTTTTGTTAGATCTACAACGAGCCAAGACATTTCGATCTTTCGAAGTTGGGGTCAGTCGTCTGGACACCGGCATGCGGAGTACCTAAACATTACCGTCCCGAGACCGCTCGAGCCCGGTGTCGCCCACGCAAACACCGAGCAGAGACGCAGCAACAAGACCGAAGAATGACAAAGCCCTCGCCTTTCCCAGTCTCCGTCGCCGTACTTGTTGGTGTGACTGTGCGCGTTGTCAGCCACGAAGGAGCGCGGTCTTTTTCCGTTTCCGCATTGACCTAAGCCACCGGACTCTTTCTGGCGGACGGGGAAGACGCATGCAGCCCTCAGCTCGCCGTGTCCTTGTCTGGCAGCGCTCACTTTGCGTTGTCCTCGTCAGGCAGCTGTATTGTGGATCTCTCACCGGAAGTGCAGGGCGAGGGACGATGGAAGCGGACAGGAGGGTCAACTATTAACCATTTCGTCCGGGAAGGTGGATTGATAAGCGTTTGCTGCTTCGGCGCGTGGAAACGCCGATGCAGGTGGTGAGGTCAAGACTCGCAAGCCCCAACCATCTGCAGTGTGCACTGCCATCTCCCACATCTCGGCTGACCAATCAGCAACTCTCCATCCCGTGCTGTCATTCTTTCAACCCGGTGTCCTGAACCTGCAAAATACCCGGCCCGGCGTTAGGCCTCGTCTCCGTGCGCGCTCGCCTCTCCACACATAATGCCGACCGGTGCCCACCTCGGTATCGTGGACTGCTCCTCATGGCGCCGAGGGCTTCTCCTTATTACCTCCATCTGACCTCTCTTCCTGTGCGCCGCTGTTTTCTTCGACAGCAGCACCTGACGAATGGCTTTCGCTGCTGAGGAGAAGGACGGACCTGCCAACCACCCACCTCCACCGGCCACCACTTCTCCTAACTCCGGCGGCTCCATTGCCACCGAGCCACTGCAGAGCGTCGCCATCCAAGACGACGAGAAACATGGCTCTGAAAAACGCTCCCAGCCCGGCACGGTGAAGAGAGATAGCTACAGCTCCGGCGACACCGGCAGCGACAGTGGCCCAGGAACAAAGGCCGAGCCCACCCAAGACCAGCGCAGCTGGCTCGACAAGGCCAACCCGCTGAAGAAGAGCACCAAGCCGCCTGTGCCCGAGCAGCGTGGCGTCTCGCGAGAACATGGCGCCGGCTTCTTCAGTGTGCTCACCTTCCAATGGATGGCCCCGCTTATGTCGGTAAGCCGCATGTGCCCGCTCCTCTAATGCCGTGTAATTCGAGCACCAACTAATGTGTCTGGATTGCAGGTTGGCTACCAAAGGACTCTTGAGCTGAACGACCTCTGGCTTGTGAATCCTGACCGCAGTGCTGACGTTCTGTCGGCAAGGCTCCTCGACTCATTCCACCGCAGGAGGTCTCGGGGCGACCCGCGCCCGCTAGCCGGCGCCCTGTACGAGACTTTCAAGTTTGAGTTCTGGCTGGGTGGAATCTGCCAATTGATCGCTAGTATCGTCCAGGTCATTTCGCCCTTCACTCTGCGCTACCTGATCAGCTTTGCAACCCAGGCCTACGTGGCACAAAGGACAGGAGCCCCAGCGCCATCAATCGGGCGTGGTCTTGGCCTCGTTTTCGGCATCACGGCCATGCAGATCGTGCAAAGTATGTGCACCAACCACTTTCTGTACCGGGGTATGATGGTCGGCGGCCAAGCCAGGGCTGCCCTAATCTCCATGATCTTCGACAAGTCACTGAGGCTCTCTGGCAGAGCAAAGGCAGGCGGCCGAGCATCGGATACGATTCCTCCGCCGCACATTAAGCCTGGAAGTGAAGCGGAAAAGAAATGGTACAAAAAAATGCTTCGCCGCAAGAAGGTTGCCAAGAATGATCCGAATCCGACCAAGGGTGTTTCTGGAGACGGCCAGGGCTGGGGCAATGGTAGGATCATCAACCTGATGTCAGTCGACACATACCGTGTCGACCAGGCGTCTGCATTCTTCCATATGATCTGGACTTCCCCGATCTCCATCCTGATCACTCTGGCCCTTCTTATCTACAACTTGACTTACAGCGCGCTCGCTGGCTTTGGACTCCTGGTCGTTACGTTCCCGCTGCTCGGAAAGGCAATCAAGAGTTTATTCAAACGTAGGGTCCACATCAACAAGGTTACAGATCAGAGAGTCAGCTTGACCCAAGAAATTCTGTCATCTGTGCGCTTCGTCAAGTACTTTGGCTGGGAGACGTCCTTCCTTGAGCGGATTGATGCCATCAGGAACAAGGAGATCCGGATGATCCAGAAGGTTTTGGCCATTCGAAATGGTATCAACGCTGTTGGCATGTCGATGCCCGTCTTTGCGTCGATGCTGTCTTTCATCACGTACTCGCTGTCGCAACACGTACTTGACCCCGCCCCCATTTTCTCTTCACTGGCGCTGTTCAACAGTCTGCGCTTACCTCTCAACCTACTTCCACTGGTCTTGGGCCAGGCAATCGATGCATACTCATCTATTAAGCGAATCCAGGAGTTCCTTTTTGCCGAGGAGGCAGATGAGGACATCCAGTGGAGCAGCGACATGAAGGAAGCTGTCGTCGTCAAGAAGGCCGATTTCACATGGGAACGCTCACCTACCCAGGATCCAGATCAACTTCCGGGGAAGGGCCCAAAGGGTATGAAGCAGATCAAGCAGGAGAAAAAAGCAGAGAAGAAGGCGGCAAAAGAGGCCAGGAAAAGCGGCGAGAACCTTGGAACCGAAGAGGCCAGCGGAGCCACTACACCGGCGGAAAAGGAGCCTTTCCAACTCCACGACTTGGAATTCACTGTGGGCAGAAACGAGCTCCTTGCCGTCATTGGTACCGTTGGTTCAGGGAAGAGCTCGTTGCTTGGAGCGCTCGCTGGAGACATGCGTCGCACTACCGGCGAACTCATGCTTGGGTCCAGTCGCGCGTTCTGTCCCCAATATGCATGGATCCAGAACGCTACAGTCCGGGACAATATAACTTTCGGCAAGGAGTTCCGGCAAGACTGGTACGACCGCGTCGTGGATGCGTGTGCGTTGCGGGCTGATTTCGACATGCTGCCCAACGGTGATCTGACCGAAATTGGTGAGCGTGGTATCACTGTGTCTGGTGGTCAGAAGCAGCGTCTCAACATCGCGCGCGCCATCTATTTTGACGCGGACATCATCCTGATGGACGACCCTCTCTCGGCCGTTGATGCGCACGTCGGCAAACACATCATGGATAATGCCATTGGCGGGCTGTTGGAACACAAGTGTCGTATTCTGGCCACTCATCAGCTGCACGTTCTCCACAGGTGCGACCGTGTCATGTTAATGCACGAAGGCCGTATCTCTGCAATCGACACCTTCGCCAATCTCATGGCCAACAACGAGGATTTCATCAAGCTGATGGCATCGACGGCCGTGGAGGATGAGAAGAAACAGGAAGAAGACGCCGACGATGAGGATGAGATCGAGGAAGAGAAAAAGGACGTTAAGAAAAAGGCTCCGAAGAAGGCTGCACCGGCGCTCATGCAGGCCGAAGAAAGGGCAGTCAAGAGTGTATCGTGGGGTGTCTACTCGGCATATATCAGAGCGTCTGGATCCCTCCTCATCGCTCCCCTTGTCATTGGCCTGTTGGTCATGTCGCAAGGGGCCAACATTGTGACCAGCTTGTGGCTGTCTTGGTGGACTTCGGACAAGTTCGGCTACTCAACAGGCGTATACGTAGGTTGTCCAAACATTCTTGTTCGACCATCATGCTAACTCGTTTTTAGATCGGTGGCTATGCGGCGCTCGGCTTCGTGCAGGCGCTGCTCATGTTCGTCTTCTCTGTGGCTCTATCGGTGTTCGGCACCAAGGGGTCCAAGGTCATGTTGAATCAGGCCATCACACGCGTCCTCAGGG
Source organism: Dothiorella sarmentorum (assembly GCA_023082095.1). NCBI lineage: Eukaryota > Fungi > Ascomycota > Dothideomycetes > Botryosphaeriales > Botryosphaeriaceae > Dothiorella > Dothiorella sarmentorum. The sequence goes on from JAJMVL010000148.1 coordinate 48,226, forward strand.
CGCCCATGTCCTTCTTCGACACCACTCCCCTGGGACGCATCACCAACCGCTTCTCCAAGGATATCGACACGATGGACAATACCCTTACAGATTCGATGCGCATGTTCCTCTTGACAATGGCAATGATCCTGTCTGTGTTTGCCCTTATCATTGCCTACTTCCACTACTTCGCCATCGCCCTCGGCCCGCTGTTCGTGCTCTTCGTCTTTTCCGCTAGCTACTACCGCGCTTCTGCTCGCGAGATCAAGCGTCATGAAGCAGTTCTGCGCAGTACCGTCTTCTCGCGTTTCACCGAAGCCGTCTCGGGCGTTGCCACGGTGCGCGCTTATGGCCTTCAGTCCAGGTTCTCCAAACTCATCCGGGATGCTGTCGATGACATGGATTCGGCCTACTACTTAACCTTTGCAAACCAACGCTGGCTCAGCACACGCCTTGACGTCATTGGCAATTGCCTTGTCTTCGTGACGGGCATTCTTGTCGTGACGCAGCGCTTCGACGTAAGCCCCAGCATCGCCGGCCTCGTACTGTCGTACATCCTGTCCATCGTGCAGATGCTCCAGTTTACGGTGCGGCAGCTCGCCGAGGTCGAGAACAACATGAACTCGACTGAACGCATCTACCATTACGGCACGCAGCTGGAGCAGGAGGCGCCGCTCCACCTGGGCCCGGTGGCGCCAGCCTGGCCCGAACGCGGCGAGATCGTTTTCGACAACGTGCAGATGCGGTACCGCGACGGCCTGCCTCTCGTGCTGCAAGGCCTGAACATGCACGTCCTCGCCGGCGAGCGTCTCGGCGTGGTCGGCCGCACTGGCGCCGGCAAGTCCTCCATCATGAGCACCCTCTTCCGGCTCATCGAGCTCAGTGGCGGCACCATCACCATCGACGGCGTCAACATCAGCACCATCGGCCTCAAGGACCTCCGCTCCCGCCTCGCCATCATCCCCCAAGACCCGACCCTCTTCCGCGGCACCATCCGCAGCAACCTCGACCCCTTCAACGAGCACACGGACCTCGATCTCTGGGCTGCACTGCGCCAGGCGGACCTGGTCGGCGCCGACGCGCGCATCGACGACAAGACGCAGCGCATCCACCTCGACTCGACCGTCGACGAGGAAGGGCTCAACTTCTCGCTCGGCCAACGCCAACTCATGGCGCTCGCGCGCGCCCTCGTGCGCGGCGCCCAGATCATCGTGTGCGACGAGGCAACGTCGTCGGTCGACATGGACACGGATGCCAAGATCCAGCGTACCATTGTCGACGGGTTTCGCGGCAAGACGCTGCTGTGCATCGCCCATCGTCTCAAGACCATTGTCGGCTACGACCGCATCTGCGTCATGGATGCGGGGAGGATCGCGGAGCTGGACACGCCGTTGGCGCTGTGGGAGAATGAGGGCGGTATTTTCAGGGGCATGTGTGAGAGGAGCGGCATCAGGAGGGAGGACATTGTTAGTGCGGCAGTGGAGAGTGGAGTGATCAAGGAGTGATGGAGTGAATTGGGATGTGGTTGAGAGTGGTTTGAAAGGGAATCAATCAAAAACGACGCGATGAGAGCGGTGCATAACGTCTGAGTGCGTGGGTGTATGGGTTCTTATTTTTCTCTTTTGCAGCATCCGTCTTTGTACAAAGATTGGAAAGATTTCGTGTGACGACACTTAGGGTTTTGGAAACGAGCACAGCAAACATATACATAGTAATGAACGGTCAAACTTTCTACAAGCAAGCTACCTTGCCTTTCTCCACGCCTGTTACCTTCTGCGAATGTTCTATGAAACCAAGGTGTTCGTATGTATGTACATGATGCTCACGTATACGGCGCATGTTGTATCTACCCATAGGCTCACTTCCTCGCAGTAAAACACAAATGCAGCGGCGGCACCGCCAAACTAAACGTATCCAACGTCCGCCCCTCAAACCCCTTCACCTCGTCCTCCCCGCCCTCGGGCACACTGACATCAAACCCCATGGCCACCCTCGCCACCACGCTCCTAATCTCCATGTACGCCAGCTGCCTCCCGGGACACGCGTACATGCCCGTCTGAAACGGCCACCACGCGGCCCGCTCCCGCACCCACCCCTCGCGCCCACTCCCAGCAACCCACCGCTCCGGCACGAACGCGGCGGGCTCGACAAAGTAGCGCGCGTCGCGCTGCATGGCGTACTGCGGCATGTAGACGTCCGTGTTGCCCGGGAGGAACGTGGTGGCGTCGATGCGCAGGCCCTGCGGGGGCGTGGTGCGGCCGTTGCCCGAGGGGATGGCCGGGGCGAGGCGGAGCGTCTCGGCGATGAGGGCGTCGAGGAAGGCGAGGGCGGGGCGGGAGGTTTCGTCATTGGCCGTGAGGCGGGCGTAGGAGAAGGTTGCGGGGCCGCCGGGAAATAGGGCAGAGAGGTGGGTTTTGAGGGTGGTGAGGTGGGCGGGGTGGAGGATGAGGTTGTAGAAGAGGTTGGTGAGGGTGGCGGCGGTGGTGTCGCTGCCGGCGATGACGATGGCACGTGAGTCTTCGTCGAGGGCGGACATGGAAGGGGGCGCGTAGGGGGCGCGGTCGTGGAAGGCTTGGAGGAGCCAGGAGAGGATGTCGTTGGTGGCCGAGGACTTGTCATCGGGGTTCCAGGTCTGTGGAACAAGTCAGCACTCAATCTCTCAAGGACGGGAATCGTCTGAGGGAATTTGCTTACCTTCATCTTGTCCTTGACGAGCTGCCGGCACGACTCGATAAACGGCTCCATGCCCGTGGCGCCAGGGATATAGAGAGCAGCAGTTATCATCCACGGAACGTGCTTCGCGATGCCCAAAACCTTCATCTGTTCGCGCAACCCTGCCACGGCAGAGTCGCCACCGCGCGTCCGCATCTGCCCAAAGTCACGACCAAAGCCGACGACGCCCATGACGTCGTACGAAACCCAGTACATGGCGTCTGTGATGTTAAGGGGCTGGCCCTTGGAGGCCGTGAGGTAATCGATCAGCTCGCCAACGGCGGATTGGAGTTTGGGATCGTACTTGGCGATTGCTGAGGTATGCATAAGTTTTAGGTTCCACATGTCCTTTTTTGGGGAAGAAGTTGGTGCTCTTCAATCTCTGCTGCTGCTTTCTTTTTTCCTTGAAGACTTACACTTGATGCTCAAAGCCCTGTCCCAGCCTCTCTTCCGGCGCTGGTGGTCCTCGACGTCCCTCGTCTCGGCCAGTCCGAGCCGCTCCGTCCTCCAGTCAGAGTGCTGATAAAAGTAGGATTTCTTGCAATTGATCATGGCCGGGATGGCCGAGGCGCGCGTGATGGACAGCTCTCGCGGGCCGGTGCGGACGATGTCGCCGTACTTTTCGTGCTGTTTCTGCAGCTCCAGATTGTACTGGAAATTCCTGGAGAGATATACTGCATGGAACTTGGACAACCTTGCCACAAAAGGTCCGGGGAAGCGTCTCAGGCGGTGGAAGAAGGTGCGGTAGACCAGCATTGACGTGGCCAGGCTGAGCGCGAAGCACGTGAGGTGGCCAATCGATTCCAGTGGAGTTGACGAGTAAACAGTGGTGTCGATGTAGACGACTGTAGGGATTATGAGGGTGCAAGCGACGAGCATGTGAAAGAGAAAGAGGTCGACGTTGATGTACTGCACAAGCCCGTGGAAAGCGACACCAGCGACAGCGAAGAGAAGCCATGTGGGGAATGCTTGGACAGCTTGTAATCTTGGTAGCAGGACGGCCTCCATGGTTGACTGCTAGGGGTTGAAAAAAGGTGGAAGACCACGGGTGCTGGGGGAGCACCAATCGATGTTGGGGAGCGGCTTATATGTGTGCATCTCCACTTTGTAGGAAGCTTCTGCCTTGACAATGACGATGCAGAAGGCAGCAAGGATGTCTGTGCGTACTTCCACATCTGGAAGGAGGCTGTGCTGTAGGAGTTGTCTGCTTACTCTTCTGCCTTGTCAGCACTGCCCTTATCGCCAACCTGCGTAATAACCCCACAACTGCCGGTTAGAATCTTTACAGGGTAGCCGACTCACGCTCACGTCAGATGACTCCAGCGAGCATGTTGTTTGGTTGCTGCAATTTTTGGAACGTACGGAGTTGGTGCAAAGTGGTTGAATAATGCTCTCATCCGGAGGCAATGGCGCTCGATCGCTATACTTGGAATTAGCTAGGTCCGGTGTGCGTGGTTTTGTGGAAGACATGACAACATGGTTCCGCCGTCTCGCGATCGGAACAAATTGTTGAGTGAAGACCACAACAACACGAGTATTTAACAGGAGTGGCAACCTTCTACCTTTACTTCCCAAATCGTCAGCGAAAATCCATTTCGGGAGCTTATTCCAACTCATCCCCCGTCGAACCAACTCCAACACCAACCAGCATGGAATCGAACAACGTACCTTCTTCCCACTCTGGCTCAACAACTTCTGGCGTCGGCAAGACTCCACCTCCATCCCCAATGCCAGAATCCGCCACTTCGACGACCTCTCCACCCCATTCCCAACCGGAAACCCAGCACCAAGCCCAACGCGATGCCCAGGATCTTGCCAATTGCCTCAGCCGTCTCGCGACCATCACACGCTACTTTCGGCATATTTCGCAACGCATCGCTATGATGCTCCGTATGGCCGAAGTCGGCGAACTCTCGAACGACGAGTTTTGGCCCGAGGCCGATATCCTAGAGCAGTTATTAATAAGGTTGACCGAAGAAAAGCTACAGTTGGATAGGAGGATACGGGCGCACAATGAGAACGCCTAAGCCAGTTCGAATAAGGGGCTTGCCTCGGAGGTCTACCGTCCATGTCGGCGTGTTTTTTCTTTTTATACAGACAATTCGTGAAGGTTGCGGCGTCGCCCATGCATTAAACGATAACAAAGGAAGGGAAATGAGACTAGGTGCAGGCAGGGGAACTGAGCGAGCACACCATGACACCCAACCATTCCATAGCGTACACAATTCCAAAGACGCTGCGTCTAAATTCTGGTTTGATCAAAACTCCCTCTAATCCCATATGCAAAGCAATCTTGTGTCCGTAAATCGGGTATATAATGCGTCAACGCCATACTTGTTGTCTTTTTCTTGACTTCATGTCCTCTTTCATGTCTACGACTCAGGCTTCAGTCTCCGCCTCCGCCTCCTCTTTCGGTGCTGGTTTGCTGAAGTCTCTGATGATCGCTGGACCGCTCCCGCCAGGCTTGCGGAACACTGCTTGCATCCAGCAGCGATACATCTTCAGCCGGCGCTGGCGGTTGACGAGCATGCGCCGGTCTACACCAATCGACTCGATGCTGAAGGCCGGCGCCTCCTCAACGGAAGAATCATCTTTCGCTTTCGACTTCTCGGTTTTCTCCGATGTCTCTTCCTCAAGCGCCAGCTTGTCCACCTGCGCCGTCACTTCCTCGTCCTCCGTCCTCGCTTCCACGGGACACGTGTTGAGCCCGCCTCCCCATATCCGCTCCAACTCCTCCTTCTCGAAAAAATACACCCTCGTTCCATCGCCCCGAACATAGAAGTTCTCGTCCAAGTATCTCCCCTTCTTGAACCGCACCTGCGCCAAATCTCCACGGCCGTAGTCGCGGAACAGCACATAGCCACCAGGCTTGAGCGCCCGCGAGATATTCCCCACCGCCTGCGCCCACTGTGACGGCGCCAGGGCCGAGAAGATGAAGACCATCAGCACAACGTCAACGCTGCCCTCCTGCACGCCCGGCGGCAGGCTCTGCTCGCCCTCGCCCGCGACGTCCCACACATCCGCCTGGATCTTCTCGCCGTTGTCGTACGCCTCGTTCTTCCGCATCACATCCACCGCCGTCTTCGAGAAATCGCACGCGTGGATCTTGAACTTCGGGTTCTCGTTGAGCGCCAGGATGGGGAACGCCGTGTTGCCGGCGCCGGCGCCGACCTCGAGCATGAGGGCGGGCGGGCTGTCGGCGCGCGTCATGGTAGCCAGCACGGGGAACTCCTGGAACAGCCACTTGCGGTTCTTGAAGAAGTTGGACTGGTTGTTCTTGTAGAACAGGTTCCACCACTTGGCCGGGTCGCCGTTGAAGCGCCGCTTGTCAAAGTCCGAGACCGGGTTGTCGCGCTGATTCGAGTACTGCATGTCGGCGAACTCGCGATAGGCGTCGTCGACCTCGACGTGGTCCCATGCGTTGAACTCGAAGATGTTGTCGCCCTCCTCCAGGTAGCGCGACCCGAACTGGAACGGGTCGCTGCGCTTCTGGTTGTTGGCCGGATCGTGCGATCGCGACGAGGCGGGCTTGCGCACCGGCTCGATGATCGAGTCGGGCACGCCGTAGGTCGCGGGCTGCTGCTCGGCGGCCGGATCGTCTATAGTCACGAGGTGGCGGATGTGCTCCATGCCCTTGGAGAGCTGGCCTTTCGGGGTCTTCTTGCTATTGCCATTCTGTACGGGGGAATCCGCCGGGGGAGTAGAGACAGGGGAGGCGTTGTCGGTCATGGTTGCGTACTGGAACGGTCGAGCGAAAGGAGATCAGCGGGGTAGTCAATGATTCCGGGGGAGGGAAAAAAAAAAAAGTAGTGGCCTTATCGATAAGGATACCTTCCTTTTTAGCGCTAGTGCCGCTGGTATCCGTGTCCAAGTCGTAGCATCATCACTTCTGCTCGGAAACCGCTTGCGCGCCATTGGGCCATTTTCGCTTGCGCGCCCTTGCTCTGTGATGCCTGCTGCTACACCACGAAGACTAGCTGAAGCTCTACTCCTCTGCCAGAAACCCAATTGTACCACCTCCCCACGTCTCCTCCAAAGAATCCACACTCAATTGACCTCTACAACCTAAGCACCAACAACACCTTTACCACCACCATGAAGACCCTCCGTATTGCGCCTCCATGCGCCCTCATCCGCCCCACAGCAACAACAACAACAAGAATAGCACCAACGACAAGACCAACAACCCCCGCCCTGCGCCTCTCCCGCCCCCAAACCCGGACCTTCCTCCCCAACCCCTTCGCCGCCCTCAGCAACTCCTCCTCGAGTCCCTCGTCCACCACGCCCCAACACCTCACCGCCAGCCGCACCCTCCCCTACCCCTCCCTCGCCATCTATAACATCATCGCCGACGTCTCCTCCTACCACACCTTCCTCCCCTACTGCCAGCGCTCCACCGTCACCCGCTGGTCGCGCCCGGACACCGCCACGGGCACGCGCTGGCCCGCCGCCGCCGAGCTCGCCGTCGGCTGGGGCGGCATCAGCGAAGCCTTTTCCTCGCGCGTCTACTGCGTCCCCGGCTCCATTGTCGAGGCCGTCGGGGGCGCGTCGCGCACGCGGCTGCGCCCCGAGCAGATGGCGCATCACGACTTGGACACCACCGAGACGCAGAAGGGAGGAGGGAGCGAGATCCTGACGCATCTACTGACGCGCTGGACCGTGTCGCCGTTCCCGTACCAGCCGCCGTCATCGACGACGACGCCGGCAAAGGCCGGAGAGAACGCCGTGGATCCGCGGGAACCGGCGTCCGGGCAGGCGCGCGAGCAGACGCAGGTGTCGCTCGAGATAGAGTTTGCGTTTGCGAACCCGCTGTACGCCACCATGTCGGCGGCGGTGACGCCCATGGTGGCCAACCGCATGATCGAGGCGTTTGAGAAGCGCGTCGAGCAGCTGTTGGACGGGCCGGGGCTGGGGGGCACCAAGCACAGGGTGCCGTCTGAGGGTGTTTTGAGTCACAACGGGCCGTTGAAGCGGTAGATGTGCTACGTTTTCATGTATAGAAAGGCGCCGGCTGCGGTCTTATTGCGTAGAGTAATCCAGCGGGAAGCACACCAGACAAGAGCGACATTAGATGGAAAAGGAAATATACCACCAGATGGGGTCACCATAATCACTTCGAGGAAATGGTATGAGGGTTGGAAGCAGACTTTTATTTCGTCGCATTACTAAAAAGACAAAACCCTACCTGTAGAGCAAAGTCCCTGACCTCCTCTAGATAATTACCCGCCAGTCAAACGCATCAAGCTTCGACATGAACGTACAGACATGAAAAGGAGAGTCGTGAAAAAGAAGAGAGGCAGTCGGTTGCCAGAACCACCGAATCAATCGTAGCCGCCCAATATGTTCGTCGCTCAAACTCCAAAAAAAAAACAAGGAGGAGCTGACCAGCCCAGGGTAAGGATGCTTCCCATGATTAAAAAGAAATGAATGCCGCCCATGCATGCTTTGTCATAACGTCGTTCAATACCATACCAAACCTCGCCGTCCTAAATTCTATTACTTGGGCTGTCTCCGCCCCATCCGTTCACATGGGCACGAGTCTCTCGCCCAAATCCTGCGTTTGCCATGAGCCGCGTGAATGTCGTCTCGTTGGTCAGGGGCCGTTCGCTAGGCTCGCGAATGCCCGGCGGTGCGGCCAAGAAGCCCATGCCGCTGGCTTGGTTGGAGCCGGTCATGAGCACGTCGATCGTCTCCGTCGAGCCGGTCTGCGGGCGCTCGCGGCCGAAGCTATCGTGGCCCGATACGCTTTGCGAGCGACGTGGTCCGAGACTGAAGTTGCGTGTGGGGCCCATTGGCTGGCGTGTTGAGCTGCTGCGCTGTCGCTGCTGCGCCGGACGAGGCAACGGTGTCGGCGTGTATACGCTGGGACTGACGGAGCCAGCAGCCAGCTGCGGAGGGGGAACAGGATAGGCCTTCAGGTTCTGTTTGGAGGGTCGCGTGAAGAGCCCACGGATGCGCGGAGACTTGGAAGGTGCCGCGGCCATGCCACCGCCAGGACCAGATGTCAGGTTGCCGTATGGCTTGCTACCCGGGCTAGGCCTAGGACCTTGGGGCCGAGCGTACCCGTATGGGCTGAAAGGAGTAGCGCTTCCGGAGGTGTTCGTGGTGGTCGTAGTCATGGTGCCGTTGCGACCGAAGCTTCCGGCTTTGTTGATCTCCTTCATCGGAGAGAAAGGCGAGCCGAGCAGGGTGTGGTCGATGCTCGAGGTGCCCGGAGGGCTGGCGGCATCGCGGCGCAGAAACTCTGTGCGTGCGCTCATGGCAGGGTTGTAGATCGGGTCGCTGACAGTGCGGGACACAGGACCAAAGTCTCCGCTGTAACGAGGCTTCTTTTCGGCGGATTGACGCCTCTTCCAGATCCAAATGCCAAGGACAGTAAGGAGGACACCCAGGGCGATGCCACCAATAACACCACCGGCGATGGCACCCGTGTTGGACCCACCAGAAGCCTTGCCGGCCGAAGATGTCGCACTGGCTGATGCACTTTCACTAGGGCTGAGCCCGGAGGTGACGGAACCGCCAGTTGGGGTCGATATGGATGTCGAGGACGGCGCGGCCGATGTGGTCGAGGAACTTGATGCGCTGGTGGATCCGCTGGCTATCATAGTGCAGAGACCGCTCTTGCACGTGTAGCCCAGCGGGCAACATTCGGTGCCACATGTTTCTAATGTTGCAGTGAGGTTCGTGGTGTGGATGGCGTTTGAAGGGTGCAGAGTAGCGTTCTGCTGGGCGATATCGCAAGTGATGGGCCTGATAAACTTGCAGTCCTGGCCCTCAGGACAGCATATTACGGAGGTCGACTGGCCGCCAGCGCCGTTGTCGTCGTTGAGGGCCGTGCAGGTGGTGCTCGCGGGGCAGCAGAAGGCGCTGGGGAAGTTGCCACCGCACTGCGAGAGCGAAGAATCCCCACCACAGATGCCTGCGTCCGCCCGGCGGAGCAGACTCATGGCCTGAGCGGCATCTACGGCGACGGCGAGGGCCGAAGTTGCTGGGACTGCAGCGGATATTATGCAGACGGCGGCGAGCTTCTGGAAGGTCGACGGGCGCATTCTAGGGTGCAAACGCCAGACAGGCGCGGGAGAGGAGCGAGTCGAGAGTGGAGTAGACAGCCAGAAGTACGGTGCCGGACGCGTAGAATTGAAATAATGGAAGAGTACTGGGAAAGGAAACGGGCGCACGTGACGGGCGCTTAGAGAAACGAGAAGAGAAGAGGGTGGACTGGGTGGGTGGGTATGCAGCAAACAAGAGAAAAGTCGCGAGCTGGCCGGCGGCAGCAGGATATAAGGAAACAATCGGGCTGCCTCTCAGCTCCGCTACCCGGTTTTCACGGCTGCTCGTGTGAGGCGCGGCCAGCGAGGGCCATCCGAGTGGCAGCATGGCTCAGAATAGGCCTGTCGAGGCGCCGAGCAGGGACGAGAGCTTGCCGCGATCAGGTGGGCCTCGGGCGCCCAACGCAGCACTGCTGGTGACTCGGCATGGTGGGTGGCTGTGGTTTCGCGCTGGCAGCGCGTCGATGAAACGGGGTTTGGAGATGTTGTAGGGCGCTCAGGTTGCGGGCAAATGGTTGGCTGAGGACGGCCGCGGGAGAGTCGGTGGAGCGCGTCGCGGCAGCGCTGGGGCCTGTGCGCCGCGGCCTGGCGTGCATCATCTGCTGTGGAAAAGTCGAACTCGCCCTCACCCTCCGCACCCCAGCGCGCCATGATCCTCGCTCGACTCCTCCGGCCGCAGCTGCCCCTGCGCGCTGTCCAGCGATGCACTGTACGGAACTCCCCGCTGCCGCTCAAGAGCCAATTGCCCAAACGCAAGCCCGCCTTCTAACACCGCCGTCGAACAGCAGCACGTCACCGGCAGTCGCGCCGTCCACCTTGTCCCCCCGCTCCCCAATACCGAGGCCCTCTTCAAGGAGAATGGCATTCCGGAATTGCTGTCGGCACAGGGCTTCAGCACCTCCTGGACCGACTACCAGCAGTTGATGATAGATAGCCTCAACCAGAAGGTCCAAGGTACGGCGCGATAGACGTCAATCGGATGCGCTGATGCTCAATCCCACAATACAGGCACCACTCTCGAAAATGCCCCTTTGTCCAGCGTTGTTGTGCAAACCGCCCGCGAGCCGCAGTTCGCCTCCACCTTCAACTATGCATCCATGGCCTTCAACAACCACTTCTTCTTCCAGACCATCGTGCGTTGCCTTCCTCCGAGCCCAAGCCTATGCTAACACGCTGACCAAGACTGATCGGAGGATGGATATCCTCCCCGAGCTCGAGCAGAGCCTCCTCAAGACCTTCACCTCGCTCGACATGTTCAAGAAAGAGTTCCTCGACACCGCGAACGCCATGTTCGGCCCGGGCTTTGTGTGGCTGGTGTGGCACCGGCAGCAGGCCCGCCAAGGCTCGTGGAAGATCCTGCCCACGTACCTCGCCGGCACGCCGCTGTGGGACGCGCACTGGCGCCAGCAGCCTGTTGACATGAACACGCAGAACCCCCGCTCCGCCGGCGGCCTCACCGGCGCCGACTACGCCCGCCAGACCCACGTGCAGAACACGGTCGGCACGGTGGGCAAGCACAGCCCGGACGCCGCCGACGCCTCCAAACGTGCCCCCGGCGGCGCTAACATCACGCCCGTCTTGTGCATCAACACCTGGGAGCATGTCTGGGTCCCCGACTGGGGCATCGATGGCAAGAGGGACTTCCTCGAGGCGTGGTGGCGCCGCATCGACTGGTCCAATGTGCAGGCCCTGACACCGGAGGACGTTCTCGATCCCAATAGGAAGCGGGGCGTCTTCCATGGAGCCTCCATTTAGACTATGAGGGATGGAAGACGGCAATTGTGCATTGCATATATAATGTATTGAAGTCTCGAGGCAGCCGCTCCTCCGAAGATGGTGCTTTGAGAGGATGAACTGTCCTTTCTTCCTCATTGGGAAAAAAAAGGGCTTCGAAAAGTTGAGGTAAAGACCACTTTGCCTTTACGAGTTTACAGAGTGACAAAATCTCTAACTCGATGAAGAAAACACAACCCTACTCGCAGATATGATACAGTATTATGACTGGTCAATGTGGTGTGCAGGAAGGGGAAATGGGTGCATATTTGAAGACCAATGGCGTCCATTCTGCATGATTCGATTTACTCTTCAATGGCCCTGTTTCTTAACCAGCATAGTTATTCGTCGCCTTGAAAGAGTTTCCGAATCCTTGACTTCCGTCAGCATACTTGCAGATATGCATGCACGATAAGAAATGAAGCAGTCGGAGAAGCAGTATTATTCGTCGTCCTCTATCCAAGCACGTCAGAGCCCCTTTGCCAGCCCAGACACCTTTTTTAACACCATATGCACCCCAGAAACACCGCTCATATGCCCAGTAATCCGCTCAGAACACGCCACGCAATGCCTATACTAAAAAAACACAAGAACAACCGAGGCATATCGTCAATGCCATAACACTTCGTCTGAAAATGCGCATATTCATGCGAAGATCTCCCCGTTAAGCAAGTCCTTCAACAAACCGCTCCCCGGTCCATCCAGCGCGCCACTCAGCTCCTTCATGCCGACGCAGCTCGAAATCCTCTTCTCCTCGACAAGACCAGCACTGAAGCCGCCGCCACCACGTCCGCGCTTGCTTGGAGTGGCTGGAACGCTGAAGCTGCCGCTCTTACCATTGCCTTCGAGCGCGGAGACCAATGAAAGAGTCTCCAAGCTGGCGATCACATCGCGGAACTCGGTATTCGTAAGAGGGTGCAGGACATTGTCACGCTTGCAAAGACCCGCATACGTGTCGTACAGCGCCTTGATCGTGGGTGCAGCTGCAGCGGCCGAGTTGTGCTTTGAGGGAGTAGAAGGCAGAGCGGTAGCAGCTGAGTCGCGAAGCTTCTTCTCGAGTGCTGAGAGAGCGCAGAGAACAGCCTTTTGCTGCAGGTTGATGTTCTTCAGGCGCTGAGATGTTCCGTTGTTGAACACAGCAGCCGTGACGCGTGCCATGTGTGCAATAGTGGCACGCGGAGCACTCTCGACAGTGAGCTCCGAAAGAGAAGACACGACTGTAGATTGCCGAGAAGACTTGGCGGGAGTTCGGGTCGCTGGAGAAGAAAGGTTCATGTTCTCGATAAGAATCGTCTTCGAAGGCGTAGCAGTCGGATCGACAGTCTCGCCTGCAATCTTCTTCGCGTGTTGGTTGCGAGTGTCTAACTCAACCATGTCGATGGCTCGCCTGCAGATGTCAAAGGCCTTGCGGAGGTCTCCAGTCTGCGATGCGACCTTCTTGGCGAGAAACTGAATGGCAGTCGGATGGAGGAATGGGATGAAGTCCGCAGACGCAGTCGTATCGGAAGGAAGCAAAGTCTTCAGCTTCGAGCCGATGACCGACGCAACCTGAGGTGCGGTGTACGGCATGAAAGGGAGGAGACTGGGCTTGAGACCTCGGGATTTGAGCCTAGGGAGAAACCGGTCGGTGAAGTCCAGAGCGTTCGCAATGCCCAAGAGAATGAGGCTCGACTTGGGCCTCATCGACCACTCGAAAAGGTTGTAGAGCAACTCCAGGTCCAGTTCCAGCAGGTAGTCAACTTCATCCAGAGTGACCACATACGAGACGTCGCGCTTGAACATGATCTTCTGCAGCGTCTCCTTCTCCGATCCCTCCAAAACATCCTCTGCCTCGTCGATTTCCTCCAAAAGTTTGGCATAAATCTCGTTCGCGCTCTTTGCGCTCATGCAGTTGATGTACGCCTTCATGACGGAAGTCTCCTCAAACTCCTGGCAGATTTCGTTGACCATTGCGCTCTTTCCGGTACCAGGAGGGCCAGAGATGTACAAGCATCCGGATTTCTTGGAATTGACGCGAGAAGACAGGAATTGATGGAGTTCTTTTCTCTCTTCATCGCGTCCAATTAGTCGGCCCGGCTGAGAACCTCGAATGAAAAGCTGGCGCGCGTCATTGTAGACAGTTGCGACCGAATCCCTTGGCGTGGTCGGTGTCCGGGGGGTACGCGGCGTTAAGGGCTTGCCAGCAACGAGGACGCGGTGTCGCGGGGTAACGGCGACCTTGTTCGCGCACGCGTCGCGGTGCCGAGGCGTCGAGGGAGTCGCGATCTGCGAAGCCTTCACGTCCGTGCTCACGTTGGCCTTGGAGTTCTTGAAGTGCGAATTGATCTTTGTCGGCGAAAGAGCAACCCTGGATTCCATCACACCATGCTTCGCCGGCGTCGTGGCGCTGCTGCTGCTGCTTCTCGTGCGCTTGGCTGGCAGCTGCTCCTCGGCCAGCTCGTCGACTCCGAAAACTTCAACATTCTTTGCTGCACGCGCCTTCTTGGGAGTGATGAATGGATTTTCCTTTTCGCTGTCGTCAAGGACAACGAATTGTGTGCGTCGGGTGCATCGTGTTGTGGACTTCGTATCTTTGTCGGCTGAGAGCTGGTCAGCCACGCCTCGGACGCGTTTACGGGGGACTTGAGGCTTACCTGCAGATAGCGTGGCACTCCTGGTGCGCTTTCCAAGCACTGAGACTGCCATTGCTAGAAGCCGCTGGGGTGCTTTCGACGGGCAGGGGCGAGAGCGGGTGGAGTGGAGGAAGTGGTGGTGGAGAGATGAAGAAGTCACGGCTTCGCGTTGAGGCGCGAGCCTCCCGCGAAAACGCGTTTCGGCTATACTTCGTAATTGTCCGTTAGCGCCACGCACTGACCAATCGTCCGTTCCCAGACGCAGACTGCTCCCTCTCGTTTTCCCAAAGACCACTCCTCAACTTTATCCGTCCCAGTCTTCTGCACGCCTCAGTTTACCTCTCGGAATTTTTCATTGCAGATAGGATCTCGCAAACAACCCTGATTGAAGGATGCTACCAAAGCGCAATGCTTCCGAAAACATTTGTAAGCACATCATACCCACTGATGAGTACTCCATAACTCTGGAGAACGGTGCTGTTGTGCTTTGTTATGATTGTCTTTTGTTGAGCTTGGGACGCTGCCGAGGACGATGTATAATTCCCCTCAATTCTTCTTACCTAAGTGTGGGAAAGACAGTTTTCATCCTGCTTTTCTGAGTCTCATCTCAATCATCTATGCTTTTATTTTCCGGGTTTCTTAATCTTCATCGTCCAAACTCCTTGCACGTTCTCATTCCTTTCGAATGCTTTCCTGCTTTACTCAGCACGAATGATGCTCCTCGTCTTTCACTTTTCTTTTCTCTTTGGCTATTGTGGTTCAGCAGTCACTTGAGCGTCCTGGCTGAAGTGATCTTATTGTTGTCAACAATGGATCTTGCCGTTGCTTCCATGATGCTCCGGCCATACAATGGCATGGTTCTTTCCAAACCCATGACCATCCCTCGTGGTTCATCATACGCCCAGCTCAACACGGCCCAAATCGGGCGCAAGGGGGCAAACCCGTACACGTCAATTGCCCAAAAAAGGTATTGTACTCTCATGGCCGACCGGGCGGCTTCCGGAAGCTCTATCGCGTGCTCAACATGGCCCAATTTGGGCGTAACGGACCTTCCCGTCCTGCTTCGTGTGGTTGAGCCCTGCAGGGGGAATTGCGCGTGAATGGCAAGGGTCCCAGGACCCCACCCTCCTCCTCCACCCTATATTACCACCCATTTTCTTCTGCCAACAACTCCCTTTCCTCTCCAGCTCTCTTTGCCTTTTGGCTTAGATCAAGTGTAGTATCTGTTCTTTTTAGTTTAATCTCTAGAATCGCTTTTCCTACGGGGGCATCTTTTGATTAAACGAGTGTTTGGAAGCCGGTTGGTGGCCTCTGAGCGCCGCTCATTGTCACCGGCCACAGTGTCGCTCGTATTGCACTGCCTCGAGCTGACGCGAAAGTCCTCTCTTTTTCTGGTCTTCTGTGGCTTTTTTCGTTGTGTCCTTCACCATGAGTGGAGGTACGAGGAAGAAAGGGCTGTGAGGGGTCTGGAAGAAGAAGTGATGGGCCTCGGTGGGCGGCAGAGAAAGGCATGTTCATTGTTCAAGCTTGCTGTAGACGGATCTTCAGCTCAGTGCGTATGTGAGGTGTGAGGTAGGGCAATCCATTAAACAGAAGTGAGCGAGTATCAGCAGAGTGGATTGTCGGTATTGACTTTGTTCATCATAGCGTATCGGCCTGGTGAGCCACGAGGCACATCTGCACGTGGAAAACAAACAGTCCTTGGATGTAAACAACGGTGAGGAACTGCGACTTCTATTATATCAACAAGCAGCTACTCGTGATCAATCAGAAACTTGGCTTCTGCCCTTCTCCTCTCGTACAAGCGCTCAGCAAACTTCTGCTTCTCGTCCCTGAGGGTGACATATGCCTGCGTGGAACTGTTAGCCCTGACATTCAATCAGTGGGTGGTTGTCGTGGCGTACCCAAAACCAGATCGCACACTCGAAGAATCCCCAAGTGAAAACCACCCTGTTCTTCAGGGCATCGCCGACACTCGGGGTGAAGAGGCTCTGGCCGGCAACCGGCTTGAAGACGTAGGTATATCCGGTCAAGCTGATGAGGAACATCAGGCGCAGCGGGATGTTGTTGGCCCAGTAAGGGAAAGCGATCTCCTCATCCATGGACACGGCGATGAGGTCGGAGAGGCCAAGGAAGCCGAGGATGATGGCGGCGAAGGCGGTGGCGGAGTTCGCCTTCAACATTTGGGTGGGTTCAGGCTGTGTTCCCCGTGTCAGTCTAAGGTTCAAGCCATTGGGGCTGCAAGGGGAGGTGTACAATGCGCATGGCTTCGCCGAACAGGACGACCAAATTTTGCTCGGCGATGACGCGCGGAGCGCTGAGGAGGTACCATGCGAGGGTAAGATGGAAGAGGCAGGCGCCCCGAATGATGGCGAACGAAGAGATAATGGCCATGGTGTCGGTGGTTGTAAGTTCAGCCCCTGGAATTCGACAGTGCAGACAAGCTTGCGAAGCTTCGAGCTGGGCGCGGGACGAAGCCACGACGCGTGAGAAGATTGACGCAGGGGTCCGTTCGTTCCCCCGACGTCACCCCGCCCTAGATAAGAAACCCCCAACACTCCATGTCGAGAGGCTGTACTGTAAATACTCGTCGCCATGCAGAGTAAGTCCATTTCTTGTTCTCCGTTGTTGGCCATGTCAACTGATGATTCTTCAGTTGATACCAAGAACCCGGACACTATCGCCTACCAGAAGAGGCTTGCCCTCCGCCGCGCAGCAAGGACTCCGGGCAGCATCGTCTTCAACTTCATTGTGTTTCCGCTCTTTGTTCTCGCGACGATATGGTTCTACACAAAGCCTGATATTGCCTGTCTCAACAAAGACTGCTCCTCCGTCGAATATCGCGCTCAAAAGATTTTGAAGGAGAATCCTCTGATTGGTAATCCTGAGCTGCTGCGTGCCTTTCATTTGCTGACTTGAGTCAGACGGCCATAATGACTTGATGATCATGGCGAGATTCATGTATGGAAACCGCCTCAATGACGGAAACTTTTCATCGAAATTCGAGAACGGCGGCCTGGAGTATCACACCGATATTCCCCGCATCGAGAAAGGATTGAGCGGTGGTGCTTTCTGGAGTGCCTTCCTTCCTTGCCCTGCCAATGCGTCAGACTTCTCAGATGAAGCCTATGCCCCCAGTATGTTGTTTGCATTTTATCTTTTCTGTCTCTTCCATCTCAGCCATCAGTCTGCTACTAGTCAGTGTTCGCTTGCCGGTTTCCCTTCCACCATCATTTATATTCATTTCAATGGTTTTGAACTTCTTTACTCACTCCTGCCAGTCGTCAAGGCCACCCTCGAACAACTTGACCTCTACAAGCGCCTCGGTTCCAAGTGGCCCAAATACTTCACGCCGACACCAGACAGCGCCGCCGCCCTCCGTGCTTTCCAGGAAGGCCGCTACATCGCCCCCGTCATCATCGAGGGCCTGCACCAAATCGGCAACTCCATCCCCACTCTCCGCCTGTACCATCAGCTCGGCGTCCGCTATGCCACCCTCACCTGGAACTGCCACAACATCTACGCCGACGCCGCCGTCGTCACCAATGAAAAAGGCCAAGCTGTCAAAGCTTCGCCGCACTGGGGCGGCGTCAGCCCGACCGCCGGCCGCGCCCTCATCGAAGAGATGAACCGCCTAGGCATGATAGTCGACCTAGCGCACGTCAGCGTCGACACGATGCGCGACGTCCTCAACGGCTCCACTGACGGCGCCTGGGCCGGCAGCATCGCGCCGCCCATCTTCTCGCACAGCTCGGCCTACGCCCTCTGCCCGCACCCGCGCAACGTGCCTGACGACGTGCTGCAGCTGGTCAAGCAGCGCAACTCCATCGTCATGGTCAACTTCAACCCCGGCTTCATCTCCTGCACCGCGTCCGGCTCCGACAACGGCCTTCCCGACGTGTACGCGCCGAATGTCACGCTCGCGCAGGTTGTGCGCCACATCAAGCACATTGGCGAGCTGATCGGGTACGACCACGTCGGCCTCGGTACAGATTACGATGGCATCGAGAGCACGCCAAAGGGCCTGGAGGACGTGAGCAAATTCCCGGATCTGGTGGCGGCGCTGCTGGAGGCGGGCGTAAGCGATGCGGATGCGGCGAAGATTGTGGGTAGGAATCTGCTGCGAGTGTGGGATGAGGTCGATCGGGTGGCGGCGAAGCTGCAGAAGGAAAGGCCGCCGTTTGAAGATGACGTGTCGATTTTTGCGACGCCTCGAGAGAACGACGCGGTGGATTCGACCGATGGAACGGAGGACTTGTAGGCATAGGTGTTCGTAGGACTGTTGGGCTGTGGTCCCGGGATGGGTTTGCTTCTAGAGTCTCGTATGTAGACAATGCAGTAAAGTACCATTTGTATAGTCAGGGTAAGATTGTACGAGAAACAGACAATACGGGAAGAGACAAAACTACCTCGAGGAAATTGCCGGGATGGCGACCCCCCCACGCCGTTCTGTATAAACTCTAATAAGCTGCTTACATGGGGAGTTGGAGTGGCCATCCGGATGGCTAATTTATACGTATATATCCGGACGTGTGCTTTGACTCCGATCCCTATTAATAAAGGTAGTAAGGTACGTAAACATGTGCTAAAACTAGGGTTGCGCCAAGGTGTTGGACAAAATAGGCTGCGCTAGGCTGGCGCGTCGGACCGCGTCACCGCGCGTCTTCCCGCGCGCCATCACCGGCTAGATTCGCCGACGCAGGACGACACACTCCTACGCCACTCTTTTCGCAATGGCGCCTGCCAGTTCGCCCATTTCTGCATCACAGAACAAGAAGCAAGCCACCATCTCCAGCTTCTTCTCCAAGAAACCCACCTCCACGCCGAAGCCACCTGCCAAGTCACCCAAGCCGTCGCCTCCGCCTGCAAACGTCGAAGAGCGTGATGAAGCTCGCCCAAGCTCCGATGACGACGATGAAGAGCCCACTGCTCCTCGAAGAAGCTTTTCCAATGCCCTGAAACGCGCAAAAACCACCGATGGCCATCGCACGACCGAAGGCCCAAAAGCGAAGAGAGCACGGACGACCGTCCACGACGAAGACGACGACGACTACACTCCGGACAATGACGCACGCAAGCCTTCGCCTGAGAATGAGGCGCATGGCCGACACTCGTTGGGTAGCGTGAGCGAAGCAGGCCTCAATGGCTCTCGGAAGCTCAAGGGCACGGAGAGGACATCCAAGTTCATTTTCTCTAGCTCGCCAATCGAGACGGAGAATCTGGGCGAACCCGAAACAGAAGAGGCTAGAAAGACGAAAGAGAAGCTCCACCACAAATTTGTGAAGAAGCTCGGCAGACCCGACAGTATTGCTGAGATCAAGAGGCGGAACCACACCATTAGTGAGGAAGCTGCTGAGGGCGATGAAGAAGAGGACGATGCCCTTGAAGATGATGAAGCACAATCGAAATCCAAAGCAAAAGGCAGAGGCGGAGCTGCGAAGAAGGGTGTCCACAAGTTGACGCCCATGGAAAAACAGATCATCGAGCTGAAGCAGAAACATCCGGACACAATCCTGGTCGTCGAGGTGGGATACAAGTTCCGCTTTTTCGGTGATGATGCTCGGGTCGCTGCAAAAGAGCTAGGGATTGTTTGCATACCAGGCAAGTTCAGGTTCGATGAGCATCCCTCCGAGGCCCATCTTGATCGTTTCGCTGGAGCCAGCTTTCCTACGCACCGCCTGCATGTGCATGTTAAGAGGCTAGTCGCAGCAGGCCACAAGGTCGGTGTTGTCAGACAGCTCGAGACTGCCGCACTCAAGAAAGCTGGAGATAACCGCAACGCACCTTTCGTCCGCAAACTCACCAACCTGTACACCAAAGCTACCTACATCGACGATGTTGAGGGCCTGGAAGGGGTTGGTGCAAAGGCCAGTGCCAACTCTCCGGCTACTGGGTACATTCTTTGTTTAACAGAGACCAACGCCAAGGGCTGGAGCACAGACGAGAAAGTCCAAATAGGCCTTGTCGCTGTCCAACCTGCAACGGGTGACATTATCTACGACGACTTCGAGGATGGCTTCATGCGAAGCGAAATTGAGACAAGGCTACTGCACATAGCCCCGTGCGAGTTTCTTGTTGTCGGCGAGGTTTCGAAGGCGACGGAGAAGATTGTCGAGCACCTGTCCGGGTCAAAGAGGAACGTGTTTGGTGACCAAGCACGTGTTGAGAGGGTTGAGAAGCCCAAGACCATGGCTGCCCAGGCTTACAGCCACATCTCAAGCTTCTACGCCGAGAAGATGAAAACCGGAGACGACAACTCGGATTCTGCGGCAACCGTTCTAGACAAGGTTCATCAGCTGTCAGAGCATGTTACGATTTGCTTGTCAGCACTGATCACGCATATGACGGAATACGGTCTGGAGCATGTATTTGACCTGACTAAGAACTTTCAGGCCTTCAGTGCGCGATCCCACATGCTACTGAATGGCAACACGTTGAGCAGCTTGGAGATCTACCAGAATCAGACCGATCACACCATGAAAGGTAGCCTTTTCTGGACCATGAACAGGACGAAGACACGCTTTGGCCAGAGGTTGCTGCGGAAGTGGGTCGGAAGACCTCTACTCAACAAGGCTAAGCTAGAAGAACGGATCAATGCTGTGGAAGAGCTGCGCGGTGCAGACAAGACCGTTGCTGCCGAAAAGTTGAAGCGCTTACTTTCTCAAGTAAAAACCGATTTGGAGAAGTCCCTGATCCGAATTTACTATCAAAAGTGCACTCGACCAGAGCTACTTGCGGTTCTACAGACGCTGCAACGCATCGCTAGCGAATACGCCCAAGTCACGTCGCTGGAAAAGGCTGGGTTCGCAGCACCAACTCTTCAAGAAGCCATTGCCAGCCTCCCGTTGATCTCAGAGGATGTTGTCAACTTCCTGGAGAGAATGAACCTCCAGGCGGCCAAGGAAGACGACAAGTACAACTTCTTCCGGGAGGAGTGCGAGAATGAAGACATCACAGACCACAAAATTGGCATCGTCAGTGTGGAACATGATCTCCAGGAGCACAAGAAGGAGATCGCCGAGAAGTTGAGGAAATCGAAGGTCGAGTATGTGACGAAGGCCGGCATCGAATTCCTGGTCGAAGTGAGTAACAGCGAGGTCAAGAAGGTACCGGCTTCTTGGGCCAAGATCAGCGGTACCAAGCAGGTCTCGCGCTTCCACACACCGGAGGTAGTGCGGCTTCTCCGAGAAAGGGATCAGCACAAAGAGGCTTTAGCCGCCGCCTGCGATATCGCCTTCAATGAGTTGCTGGCAGAGATAGGTACGAAGTATCAGTCCTTCCGAGACTGCATACAGTCACTGGCCACTTTAGACTGCTTGCTCTCGCTCGCCGAAATCAGCAGCCAACCAGGTTACGTCAAGCCCGAGTATACAGAAGATGTGTGTATCGATGTGTCCCAGGGTCGGCATCCAATGGTCGAGCAGCTGCTCCTGGATGCCTATGTCCCCAACGACATCACCATGTCTACAGACGCCACTCGCGCACTCCTCATCACGGGGCCCAACATGGGAGGCAAGTCCAGCTACGTGCGCCAAGTCGCGCTCATCTGCATCATGGCGCAGGTCGGATCTTACGTGCCCGCGGCGGCAGCAAAGCTCGGCATGCTCGACGCCGTCTTCACGCGCATGGGCGCCTTCGACAACATGATGGCCGGCGAGTCGACCTTCATGGTCGAGCTCTCGGAAACGGCAGATATCCTCAAGCAGGCTTCGCCCCGCTCCCTCGTCATCCTTGACGAGCTCGGCCGCGGCACCAGCACCCACGACGGCGTCGCCATTGCCCAGGCTGTGCTCGACTACATGGTGCGCGATATCAAAGCGCTTACCCTGTTCATCACGCACTACCAGAACTTGGCAAAACTGGCTGATGGGTTCACCAATGGTGAGCTGAAGAACGTGCACATGCGGTTTGAGGAGAGCAAGGTGGAAGGAGAGGGGGAGGGCAAGTGGGAGGAGATCACCTTCCTGTACGAGGTCAGCGAGGGCGTCGCGCATCGCAGTTACGGGCTCAATGTAGCGCGCTTGGCAAACGTGCCGGAAGCGGTGCTGGACGTGGCGGCGGTGAAAAGTAGGGAGTTGGAGGCGGAGATGCGGAGGAGGAGGGTTGTTGGACTGTAAGTGCCTGTTCTGTCCCCATGTGATCTGGTGAGATTGAACTGACTGGTGGAACCGGTAGGTCTGATACGGTGGCGAATCTGCTGGAAGGTGCAGAGGAGCTGGAACTCGATGCGATTGTGAATGGCATTGAGCAGCTATGAGCGCGTTTACGCTGGACTGTGTGGGTTATGGGGTTCCTTCGGAGTATTGCATGAAAGTTTTCTATGTTGTTTCTCAAAAAGTTCAACTCACGACTAGATTGCAGCTAGTCCTGAAACTGTGTCTTTGCAGTTTAACTTATTCCACGGTTCGGCCTTTTGCGGGTCGGCTCGTTGAGCGTGAGCTGTACCATAGCTTTCTCCCTCTAGCTTACCATTTCCTTCGCCGCCGTCCTCACGATAAAGGGAGAACAATCCCTTGTTGGTTCCGGCACACGTCATGAAAAATAATCCCACTTCAAACCCTGCGCGTCCGCTTGATCCTCTTCCCACTCTGCCATCCCACACCGAGTCAGGATGTCCCGAGATAAACGCCTAGTCGTCACTGTTGAACCCTCGCACAAACAAAGAGCGGTGAGCGTAAAGGGGAGCCAGGAGGCTATTGTGTGGATTTGGGCATGGGTCTGGTCAAGGAACTATGTTGAATTTGTGGTGCTAGACCGCCGATTCACCATCAGAACAGAATTCTTCCCCTCACAATTAGTCATTTGAATCGAAAACTTGACATAACGGAGGCAAAATTGATAGAAGACAATAAGAAGCAATGGGGAAATCCGACGGAAGAATGGAGATGGTTCATTGCTTGCGTTCGCTCTCGTCCACGACAGGTCCATACCGAATACATTGCTGTAAATTTTTTGGGTTTATACAATGAAACAACCAGCCAGCCGTGAAAGACTTTGGGAGGAAGAAGAAAAAAATTAAAAGAAAAAAGATCAGACAAAAACCCCATGTGACCAAAATGCTTGACCTTCCCTGCTTTACACGCTTCCCCGACCATTCTGCTTGAAATCCCTTTTTGCAATAGTACCACTCCACGTCGGTTCCCGGATCACATAAGCCCCCGGATGCGTAAAACGGGCTTGGGCGGGCGGAGCGGCGGGGGAGGGGGAGGGGAGGGAGACGGTGTGCTTGGCGATGAGGTCGTCGGCGCCGGAGGTGAAGAAGGTGAGGGTTTGGGTGGGGGTGGGGAGGGGTGAGAGGGAGAGGATGGGTTGGGTGTGCGGCGTGCTGGTGTAGATGCGGGTCCAGGCGTTGGAGGTGGTGGTGAAGGCGTGGACGGCGGTTGTGCCGCTCTCGTAGGCGGAGATGCAGTGGAGGGATGGGGCGGCGGCGGCGGCTTGGGGAATGTGGAGGAGGGAGAGGGCCATGACCATGCCTGGACTGGGGGATTAGCTGGCTCGCGGATGCGGATGGAAGGAGGTGGCTAACCTGTCTTTTGGCCTATATTTGGAATGGAGCTCACGCGACGCTCGCTCGGGAGCTGGAAAATGTCGATTTGGTCATCTTTTGTCCCGGGGACAGCGATTAATGTGGAGGCCTCTGGAGGGGACGAATCGGGAAGCTCAGGGCACATGGCAAAAGCGCAGAAGTTCAGGGTGTTTGTGGTGAGGGAATGCAGAATCCATGGTTGTTTGCGTTCGGTTGTTGCATCGTCGACGGGCAGCTGGGTCGAGAAGGTTTCCTCATCTGCAGGGCGGAGCTGCCACACGCGGAGGTGAAAGTCGCGTCCATGCCTGTCACGGGTGAACCATCAGCCGGGGCCGTGGTCGTCGATCGGGTGCAACAGTGAAGTCAAGAGATTATATTCGCAGATGTCATCATGCATGATTGGATCGGCACAGCCAGGGTGAATTTCCGCATTGGGAAGGGAGCAGGAAGCAGGAAAACCTACGTGATGATGTTGTCTTCACCCCAGACGCCAAAGCCCAGGATGGCGCCGTCGTGGGCACGCCAGACAGCGGCAGCACGCTTGGTTGCGATATTCCACAGCACAACCCAGCCGTCAGCATCGCCCGTCAGCAAACGCGAATTGTGGCGCACAAAGCGCACGGCGTGGATTTGAGCTTGGTGACCGCGCAAGACATAAGCGGGCTGTGCGGGCGGACGTTCGGCGTGCTGCAGCTGAAGGGCTGAAGTCATTTTTGTTGGAGATGGTGGTGGTGGAGGAGAGAGGATTCGGCGTTATTTAGGTGGGCAAGGCGGGACGAGAAGGATCGGCGGCGATCGGTGGGCGCTGGGGTCGCAGAGTCGACAACTCGGAGCGGCGCGTGGGCGCAGTTCAAACCTTCCGACAGCTTGCAGAATAAGGTTTGCTGGTGCTGCTGCACCAACTGTTGCAGCCCGTCGCACCCGAGCTTCAGCTTTGTGCCTTCACCACGTGCCCTCACCCCATCTCATCTTCTGCAGTTTCCAGTCCGTTGTGGTTGACGGCGACAGCGAGGGCGGGGCTAGACTTACCCGCGACAGCAACAGGTAAGCTGAGACGAAGCGTGCAGACGGAGGCGTTGCCGTCGTCATCATCGTGCAGCACGCGCTCCGCCAAAACCGTGAACAATAATCCAAGACATCGGACACCAGCTTGCCTCGCTCACTGCAAGGGCAGCCCAACGGTTCTCCTGGAATAATCGGTAGTACTGCGCTCCGCATCACTGGCCGTATCGCCCTCCGCCGCCGCCGTCACCCAAGCGCTTAGGCTAGAATCGCGACCAAACCCCATCAGGCGCGTCGGATCGGCAGCATCAGCGGCTTTGGGTGTGCCGTCACTCTCGTGTCAAATCATGGCAGTGGTTCAGCTCTCGCAGTTTTTTTTTCATCGTCTGGATTGGCAGCTGGCCGGGTGGCTTGTGGCTTGCTGGCTCGCTTCGAGTTGCGCTGGTTCAAGGGGACCCCTGCACCAGCAGCACACGGCGCTGCTTGATCCTGCTCATCGCCTTCAGCGTCTGCCGCAGCATCATGTAATGTAGTAACGTCCTGGCCCACAGCTCCCCTCCACCCACTGCTGCTCAACTCCTGCCCTTGCTCCTGCTCCCACTCCTGCTCTCCGCGCCCACCAGCGCTCTCCGCCAGCCTGGTGCCGGACGCGTGACTGGCGCCTACCCCGGAACCACTTGCGACCAGGTACCTGAAACCTACCCTCTGCAACCAAATACCAACTCCTCTCACCACCACTCACTCCCACAGCCCAAACCACCAAACCACCACCACCAAGCCACCCGAGTCGAGGGCACCTTCGACCCTCCTCCACCGTGGCTGTCCCTCCCGCCCACTCCGGGTTCTCCCAACCCTCGCTCGACTTCTCCTACCTCTATGCCGCCGATCAGCAAATCTCGCCCACCACCACATCCCACTCAGACCTGACCCTCGTCGCCGAGCCCTTCATCGCCACTCAGCCCCACAAACTCCCCAGCGCCGACCCCAGCCCGCGTCCATTGAAAAAACAAAGACCGCAAAACCTGCCACAGCCCGCCGCCGCAAGAGCCCGGAAGAGCAGCCAGCAGAGCAGCCGCACCATGAGCGACGTCGATCCTGCCCAGGCGGTCCCGCCCGTCGAGCCGCCCGCTGCAACCAAGCCCAAGCGCGTGCGCACCGGCTGCTTGACCTGCAGAGAGCGCCATCTCAAGTGCGACGAGGCCATGCCCCACTGCCAGAACTGCCGCAAGTCCAACAGGATATGCAAGCGCGGCATCCGCCTCAACTTCATCGATACCACCGTCCAGGCCCCGCCCGTTGTTCCCCCCTCGCAGGATTGGAATATCAGCTTCCTGGACGAGTCCCGAGACATTGCCTCGGAATACAAGGGTGGGCTCAGCAAGTACGGCGCTCCCGAGGTCCAAGCCACCACGCAAGCCATGAACGGTCTGCAGCTCGACTTTTCCTCCGGCCCGCCGCCTGCACCCGAGCTCTCTCACCAACCACTACCCCCCATCCAAGGCGTGCTGCCCGACATGTACGCTGACGATCACAACAACATGATGTATGAGACCTCGCAACCGCCCTCAAATCAGCACGTACAACACACCGGCATGGACTTTTCAGCTCCCAATTCCATACAAGCTGCCTCCGCCTACAACAGCCATGAGCCAACCACATCGCCTCCTGCAAGACCTCGAGACTATCTCAACACACAAGAGGAAGTGCTGTTCATGCAAGTCTTTGTCGAGGAAGTCGGGCTATGGATGGACAGCATGGATCCCCAGAAACACGTAAGCTGGCGTGAACTCGCATCGTTGCAGGTTAATGCTAACGTTCGACGCAGTTCTCGAGATTACTCCCTTTCCACGCTCTTGGTGAGCCCATGCTGCTGAATGCGTTTTTGGCGTGCGGCGCTCGGCACCTGTCCCTTGTCAATGCCCGGTACACCGAAGACAAAGCGCTGCACTACTACGACACCGCCACACGATACCTCCTCAACTCTCTGCAAAATCCTAATCGCGACACCGTAATATGCGCCACCACGGCCGTCATTCTTAATGTCTACGAAATCATGTGCGAACGAGCTCTGCAGCGGATGAATCACATTGCCGGTGCTCGGGCTCTGATCAAGGAATGCGGGTGGAACGCGCGGTCGACCGGCATCGGTGCCGCCTGCTTTTGGCTGAACGTGGGCATGGAGCTGTTGAGCTGTCTGCATTTCAACTGGCAGGTCGCTTGGGATCCTGACGAGTGGGGCGTCGACATGGACTTCTCGCGGGAGACGGAGGCTGGGCGGGAAGAGGTGTGGACGTACCGCATCGTCTACATCGTTGCCAAGATTGCCAACTTCCGCGCATCGATTCCACGGAAGCCGTCGGCGTCGCCGCGGGATGACCAAATCCGGCTGCAGAAGAGATATGCCGAGTGGCAGAGGCTGAAGGGATGGTGTGATTCGTGGAACGAGTGCATCCCCAGAACCATGCACCCCATGGCTTATCTTTACCCCTACCAGACGACATCTCAGTCAGCATTCCCAGAGGTATGGCTGATCAAGAGAGCGACGATTGTGGCCCGCCTCTTCTACCACACGGCCATGTGTCTGCTGGCGCACATCAACCCTATCATGTCCAAAGACTCCGACGAAATGCGCGACCTCTTGCAGCGACACTCGCAGCAGATCTGCGGCATCGTCGCACATGTCAAGGACCGGTAAGTGCCAACAAACTTGGCATGTGAAGAAGAGTTCCCAGCCGTACTAACGCACCTTTCTAGTGGCGTCGCTAGCGTAGCCATCCGCTCTCTCGCCATCGCCGCCGAGTGCCTAACCAGCCGCCGCGAGCAGGAAGAAGTGCTCCAAATCCTCGACAAGATCCGGCAGGAAACCGGCTGGCGCGTCGCCTTTATCAACACGGAGCTCAAGAAACAATGGGGCTGGCCCGAGGACCCGCCCCCGCAGCAGCAGTCCGCGCCGCAGCAGCAGCTCCCCACGCCCAACATGAGCGCCGCGCAGATGCCGTACGCCGCCGCCGCTCAAGCCCAAGCGCAGGCCGCCCAGGCTCAGGCCCAGGCGCAAGCCCAGGCCAACGCTGCAGCGGCGGCCGCTGGCACCGTGCAGCCGCAGGCCACGACGCTGCAGCCCATGCCGACGCTGCAACAACCCACGGCGCCGAACACGGTGGGCGGCGGCGGCAACTCCATCTCTGCCGCAGGAGGAGGAGGAGGAGGAGCGGCCGTGGCAGCGGCCGTGTCGCGGCCGCGGCTGCCGTCGGGGATCCTGAATCCGATGCTGGCGGCGGCGGATTTCTCCATGCCGCAGCATCCGTATCAGAGCTACTACGTCGCGCCGAACAGCATCAGCAGTGGCTGGGCGTTTAATACGTGAGAGAGCAGGAGCGGGAGCAGGAGCAGGAGCGGAATCTCGTCTTTCTTCTGTTCTCTCCCCCGCCGACGAAATTTGTACGAATACGTTTTTTGTCCTCCGGTGCATGCAATCAGGAGTTTTTGAGCGGGGTGGGAAAAGAAAAGCCTGGGAGGGGTACCTATTTTTTTCTTCCATCTATCTGGCCGCTACTTGTGTGCCTCTCTCCCTCTGCCTTTTGTCGAGCATCTGGCATGTTGTGGGCAAGATCTTTACTTTCTTATTTCTTTTTTACCTATCTTTTTGGATTGGATCGGCGAGGAATTCTTTTTTTGAGGGGTTCTGCGATAGAGGGCATCTCTGCTGTTTTTTTCCGTCTACTGGGGCTTATTCCTCTTTCCGCTTGGCCTGTTGTTTTTTCTGGGTCCTCTTTTTTAGCTCTTTGTTGTCCTTTGACGACGCACAAAGACACATGACTTATGACCGGAGCATTTATGTATGGGACTTGCTTATTCAAGTTTCCTTTTCCTTTTTCTTTTTGTTTATTTCTTTCCGGTCAACGGCGGGCGTGTTGGAATCGTAGGTGTTGTTTTGTGTATACCGACCGAGCGGGCTATTTCCTATTGTTTTTTTATTGTTGACGTTGTTTGCTGAGAAAACTTGTGGGGAGGCGTTTGACGGAAGGAGGCTGTTTTCTTTAAGGAGGATGGACGAGGAAGGGGAAGGAAATAAAATCGATTCTTTTATGTTCCGTTGCCACTTTTTGCCACTTGCTTGCATGTTCTGCTTTGATATGCTGTCTGGTTGCTCGGCAGCGCATGAATATTTCACGATCTCACGTGGCAGCGGTTATTCAGCCTTCTCTTTCCTCTCCTTTCCATCTCCAGCCCGTGGGGGGGGGGGGGGGGGGGGGGGGGGGGGGGGGGGGGGGGGGGGGGGGGGGGGGGGGGGGGGGGGGGGGGGGG
>JAJMVL010000149.1:0-76801 GCA_023082095.1 Dothiorella sarmentorum
CAACAACAACAACAACAACAACAACAACAACAACAACAACAACAACAACAACAACAACAACAACAACAACAACAACAGCTACTCTCTTAATTAGGTCCTGTCCCTCGCCATTGTTGGCTAAGCCTAACTACGAAAAAAGAACGGACGTCATGATAATCCTACAATGTCCTTTCCTCCATCAGTCTGTTGTGTTCATCGCCTTGAACGCTGTCCAAGCTAGAAAGTAGAAACCCTAAAGAAATGCAGTCAAGAAGTGTCCACGCAAAAAAGAGGAGATTTACCGGGGAAAAGGTATATATCAATCATCCCACAGCCGTTACACCATTGCGGAAATAGGACGCCCGCTTGAGACATGAGAGCACCGCGACTTTGATTATTGAAAGGGAGCCTGAGGGATACGAAATTTGCGTTTGTGCGGAGACGAGTCATTTGAATTTCATTAGGGAATTAGTTTGCGAGGCGGAAAGAAATGACAACAAGAAAGTGCAGAGCGTGAGATCGTGGAATTCGAAGAACGAAGGCTAATACAGTGTTGAATGTGTGCAGCCTGGATGAAGTTAAGGGTTTACTGTCCATTCTGGGTGCGTGGCGACCATGGCTGGTATTCTGAGGATGGCGGATACTGCTGCTGCTGCTGCTGATGGTGATGTGATGTTTGTGAATTTTGCGAGAAGCCACCGAGGTAAGCCTGATGCTGCTGCTGCTGTTCAGCTTCGGTCATGATGGCATCGTAAGCCCCCCCTGTAGTGCCGATGTGGCTGGCGCCTGAATTCTGGCCATCAAAAGAGTCGCAAGCAATGCCGTCTATCGTTTGTCCGAGCGAGTAGGACGGCTCGGAACTGGTGAAACCCGACCCCATGGAGTTGACGTAGGACGTGAAGGGATTGAGCAAGTCGTACGATGTTTGGAGGACTGCAGAACTCAGGAGTGAATCCGAAGTCAGATCCCATGACCTGTCCTGCCAAGCGTGGACATCGGGATATTGCGCCCAAGACTGAGCGGGAAGACCCTGGCTCCGAGCAAAATCTACTTCTTGAGGTTCAAAAGTGTTCTGCTGCGGAAAGCTGCCTTGAATCGGGTAACCTTGCTGATGGTCGTATTCATGTGTGGAGACCGGCTGCTCCGCTTTCGGCCAGACTTTGTGATCGTCCACAGGGCTATCAAATGCACTGTCTCGCGGAACGTCGCCAGGCTCTGACTCCTGCACTTCCTGGTCCTGCGATTTGACTTCCTTCTGGGTCTCACTAGTCGGCAGCTGCCCCAAAGGGTTCGTTCCTTGTTCAGCCATCTGGACAAGGTCAGAAGTATCAATGTTTTCAAAGGGAGCAAACCCTTTGAACTGTTGTCGCAGCTGCTTGCACGCAGACCTGGCGCCGGTATTCCCAGTTACTGCCATCACAGTGAGCCACCGGAGTAGTTTCTTCGCAAGCTCAAGGACTTGCTGTTGGCCGACATTCAGAAGGTCCATATGGCAGTTCTCGAACGCAATCTCAAGCATGAAAACAGTAATTGCCTGCATGAGATGGTGGACGATGCACCACCATGGCGCTTTGTAATAGAGCCAAGTCATATCGGGAGCAGGTACGTCTGGGAGCAGGTCCGACATGCTCCTGGCAGCCATGATGCACTCCTGTGCCCTTTCGGTATCCAGGCCCTTGGACCGCACACCCTGCCTATGAATGCGCTTGTCGACGCGGCAGAGGCAGGGACGGTTAAGAAGGATCTTTGCGCTGTAGTAGCCGAAACCTAGCAACACTCTCTCCCGATGGAATTGGTCGTTGTTCTCCGGGCGGGTGAATTGGTATTCAGGCGGGAGGGTCCTATACCATTGGTCGACTTCTCCTCCCAATGCGACGATTTCTTCCTGTGCACGCTCCCAGGACTTTGAGACGGTCTCGGCCGAGTAGAGGTTGGCCAACACCTTTTGGGAGATGACTGCAAGTTGGGTTCGCGCGCGGAAATGGTTTGCGGAGTTAGGCGTGGCCTCCAAAGGATTTGCGCTTTGTTTACTGCTGCTTTCTGGTGTATCGGCTTGGCCGTAATTCCACTCTTCGAGCTGCTTTGCGCCAGGTGAGTCAACCAGGTTAGTCTCGTCGATAGGAGCCGGAGGTGGCACGGAGCAAAAGCGATGTTCGATTGCGGTCGGCCGGCCAGTGAACTCGCAGAGGAGGTACTCGAGGATGTAAAGTGACCACCAAACGCGCACCCTCTTCTCTTTGGAGAGGGCATTTATCGAAGGATCCATGTTACGAAGATGTATGCCCAGAGCGATAGCCTGGCGACAACCTAGCCCAATCGTAATCCATGCCCTGCCCGGGAATTGTTAGAATCGATGGGGCTCGCATGAATGGAGGTAAAAGGTATTGACTGACGTACCGGCTGATCTGACTTATCGTTAGATAGTAGAATGATATCAGTCCCACGACCTGAATGCGCTGAAGATCGGGGTGGGCTACGAAGGCATCGCTGGGCACTGCCAGGTGCATGGCTCTGGTGTAATATATCAAGTGATCTCGCTCGTCACCGCGCCAGGGGGCGCCGATCAGGTGGGAGAACTTGGCGCCGATAGCCAACACCATGTTAAGGATTGCGCGCCACGTCACAGGTAGTCCCAGAGGGTTCTTAGAACGTGAGTAGTGCTGGAACTGGTTCAAGAAATCCGATTTGGTGAGAATGGGCCACACGTCCTGGACAGTGTCCATGTAGCAACGCACTAGATGCTCGGCCATTTCGATTGGTGGAA
The DNA here is from genome assembly GCA_023082095.1 of Dothiorella sarmentorum. Classification (NCBI taxonomy): domain Eukaryota; kingdom Fungi; phylum Ascomycota; class Dothideomycetes; order Botryosphaeriales; family Botryosphaeriaceae; genus Dothiorella; species Dothiorella sarmentorum. The sequence goes on from JAJMVL010000149.1 coordinate 2,744, forward strand.
GTTCATCCTTGTCGACATAATCGACCGTGAGAACACTCTCGTTGTCCATGTGATACGTGTAATCTGAAATACTGACATCCTGCTTGCTCTCGGCTCGGTGACGCTGTCGAGAGGCGGACAGCCGATCATTCGCGGCATCATCATTGTTGCCAGGTTTCCCGTAGTTCGTTGTACGGTCACGATGCTCATCGTGACCGGCTAGCCCCTCGTTTTGAGCGTGAGCAAGGCGCTGGGCCCAGGCGACTTCTGAGTTCTTCCCAATAAAGCCGGTGGCCCTCGTCCTCTCATTTCGATTGAAGTCTTCGGCGGCGAGGTCGACGGACTCCTCCGAGCCCACATCGGCCGCTACGTCAGCTTCGCCTTGATCGCTGGCTGGCGAGGTGGATCTGGCACGTTTTTCGCTGGCTAGATTTGTAGTAGATTTTCGTCGTTTCCTTGATGCTGTGGTGAATTCAGAACGGACGGATTGGTCGTCATCCGGCACCTGAGGCAATTGCGCAGTGTCAGTATGTCAGACTCGGGCCAACGATGGGTTCCAAGTGCGGCAGCCATAGGGCATTTGGATCAGGCAAAGCATCCGCCGAGAGCGGAGGCTCGTTGGTCGACGTGAGGATGTCAATTGGGCGAATACTTCAACCAAGCGCAAAAACACGCAAGGTCTTGCATGCCCAAGAGGCAGAAGTTGCAAGAGGGAGGACGTCGTACCTCGTACTCAACAGCTCGAACCTTCTCCATAAGATGCGCAGGCAGATAGACTTCCTGGGCAATGTCCCGAAGGAGTTGCAGCAGGCGGTCGCCGCGCTCAGTCGCCCTGGGTTCATGAGCGACGAAGGTAGTAAACAGACAGGCATCTTACCTCTTGTTCTGCTCGCGTTTACCATCGGCATAGACACAGGGGATTTGGCATTGCTCGCAGTGTTCGCAGGTGGGCTTCTTGCCACTGCATTTGATTTTCCGGGATCGACATTCCACACAGGCCTTGGAGGTCCGCTTCTTCTCCACGGTGAGGGTTGCAGGAACTGGATCTAGGCGAGGATGCAGGGGTGGGATGGCAACTTTGCCTGCAGGCGTGGAGCCAAACGACTGCGGCGCCATGTGGGCGAGAGAGCGTGAATTGGGCGGACGCTGAGTTTCGTGGGCCTGTTGCGGGGCTGTGGAGGTAGATGGGTGGCGGCCAGAATTAGGTTTGCTAGCCGCCGGATTGGGGCCCGTGAAACCCGTGAAAGATGCGGTTGCGGGGTGAGCGCGAGAGCTGGCGACGGGGCGCTGCGATGGAAAGGGATGGTCGAGCGTCAGACGTCAGACAGGTGTGAGTGAGAGTTGCAAGGAATCGGAGTTAAGTCCGCGTCCGCCACCTTATTTTTCTGACATTACGTAGGAGGCCATGGCTGCATAACCAGGGTCTCAGCCTTCAGGTCCTCGGGCATTAGTCTCTGCGCCATCGCCTCATCGCTTACTCTGTATAGGGGTGATTGATTATTGTAGAAGGTCGGTGTCTCTATGCGTTTTGCTGTCCACCAACATGAATAAGCGAACCAGCGCTTTGGGAAAAGTCACGTGGATGATGACTCGACGAGTGAGGCACCAAGGCATCAATCCGCAGCTCCGATGGCCCCGCGGTGCCCGCTTCTACCTACTACGACGCCCACCTTATCACGCTGCTCATCCACCAAGTACTAACAACATCACCATGGATAGTAGCGCTAGCCCCGGTCCGGCTGCGGCTGAGAGCCAATATTTCAGCAGCAATCCTCCGCCGCCCTCGCTGCAATCTCATGTGACGCTTGCCCGCGCCTTCATCCAAAGACACGCCGAGGAAGGCCGCCGCGTGGCTCTCGTCACCTCGGGCGGCACTACCGTTCCGCTCGAGGAGCAGACCGTCCGCTACATCGACAACTTCTCGGCAGGCACGCGCGGTGCCACTTCAGCCGAGTATCTCCTCGCCAATGGCTACGCCGTCATCTACCTGCACAGGCAGTTCTCCCTGCTGCCCTACAGCCGCCACTACTCGCACAACACCCGCTCCTTCCTCGACTTCATGCGCGAGGATGACCAAGGCCGAGTGATTGTCGATGAAGAGCACCAGCGCAAGATGCTCAGAGTTCTGCGCCAGTACACCGAGGTCAAAAGCAAGAACACGCTGCTCATCCTGTCCTTCGTCAGCATCACCGACTACCTGTGGGAACTGCGCGAGGTGGCCAAGCTGATGCGCCCGCTGGGAAGCCGCGCCCTGTTCTACCTTGCCGCCGCCGTGTCCGACTTCTTCGTCCCGAAGGACCGCATGGTCGAGCACAAGATTCAGAGTGCCGAGGAATTCACCCAACAGCAGAAAGAAGGCGTGGCCAAAGGCGAGGTGGGCAGCAAGCCTCCGCCAGCGGCCCGTACAGAGGGCAAATCCCTCATAATCGATCTGGAGCCCGTTCCCAAGTTCTTGAAGTCGCTTGTGGACGGCTGGGCGCCCGACGCCATGATCGTCTCGTTCAAGCTGGAGACGGATCCCAACCTGTTGATGCGCAAGGCCGTGTACGCCTTGAAACGCTACCACCACCACCTCGTGATTGGCAACCTGCTTTCTACCAGAAAGTGGGAAGTTGTCTTTGTCAGCGCCGACGAGGGCGAGAAGTGGATCCGAGTGCCGCGCAACCGCAGAGGCAGGAGCACGTCAGGCATTGAGGCTTTGGTAGGCAAGGCTGCAGTCGGAGCCAAGATTGACGAGGAAGCAGTTCAAAGTGACAGCACGGAACCCAAGCCGCTGAGCGAGGCCGACCCGATAGTCGAGATTGAAAGCTTGATTGTCCCGGAAATCGCGAGGCTGCATGAGAAGCTTATCCAAAAAGGCGAGGCTACTCGATCCTAAACCTTTGGATAGGGCATACATGTAGAAAGAATGACAATAATCTTGGACATATAGTTGCTGCATGAATCAGCTGAACGGCTAGAGATGTTGCAACTGACTTGTTGCTCTAGGTTCGGCTCGTCATGATTAGCGTCCCACTGTTGGTTGCGCGACCCAACGCGACACCACCGAGACGCGCAGTTGGGAGACACTTCAATGCCCATTTATAAGCAAAGCTCCGCCATGTTCCGAGGCCGAAGCCAATGGCTCTCTACAGCTTCCACGGACCCCGCTTCCCCGCTTCATGACGGTATTAGCGCTGACGCCATTCGCGCTCACCATCCTGGGATAAAAGGCGACAGCTGAGCTCGCTTTTGGAAAGCTAAGCTACCTCTCTTCATCCCTACCTCCGCAATGGCTAGCTACGAAGCTCCGGGCATCCCGCCCAAGATCACCTTCTACACCTTCCACGACTGCCCCTGGTGCCAGCGCGTGCAGTTCATTATCACGGAGCTCAAGATCCCTGTGGAGACGGTCCTCATCAAGCTTGACGAACCTCGCCCGCAATGGTACCTTGACATTAACCCGGTAAGTGCCTCCGGATACTGCAGAGAGCTTCGCCGCCTCGACTGACGTATCACGCAGCGTGGTCTCGTCCCTGCGATCAAGTTCAGCAACGACGTCGTCAACAACGAGATCCTGTACGAGTCGAACATCATCTCGCAGTTCCTGGTCGACCTGCGCCCCTCGCACCTGCTTCCCGCCTCCCTGGCCGACCCCGCCGCTCCGCTCCGCCGCGCGAAGATACAGTTCTTCATCGACACGTTCATGGCAAAGGTTGGGGGTCAATTCCGGGCGCTGCTGGTCGCCGATAACCCGGACACCAAAGTGGAGGAGATCCTCACAAGCGTGGAGAATGACGTCGAGCCGTTGCTAGCCAGCGCCGCTCCGTTCTACGACGGCAGCAAGGAACTCACCTTTGCTGAGGTACGGCTTCCCAAATTCTTTCCGTGAGGGTGGCTGTTGGCTGACTGTTATATTTCTTCAGACTCAAGTCGCACCGTTCCTCCTCCGGTTCTATTCCCTTTCCAATGGCACGTACCTCCCCACGTCCCTCAAGCAGGGCTTGCAGGCTTCGCCCAACTTCTCCAAGTGGGCTGCTGCTGTCATCGAGCACCCCACCATCAAGAGCAACTACAACGAGGAGAGCGTTGTTGCGGGGTTGGCGAGTCGCTTGGAGAAGCTTAGGGCGAAGGCCTAATCTCCGACGGCTCACAAGCCGGGAATGCTTGAGTGTGGCATGTTGATTTCTCAGATTGCTGTTCAGGGCAACTGTGCGAAATTTCTGGTTTCTGTTACGTGGAAACTGTCAATGCAGGTGGGGCATGCGGACGTCATCTATCCTTGGGGTCCTTGAGAGGATTATCAACAAGGATCAACTATCATTGCTCAGAGTCGGACTTGAATATGAGCTTCATCGATGACAATGAATTTTTTTTCCATACCCGTTGCCAAAATGTGTACAGTCGACCGCCGAAGTCATTTCCTCCTCCCCCCCCCAACTCCAACCAACCCTGTTCACTCAAGGAAACATATCCAAAGGAAAAAGAAGCAGCCAGCACATGACACAATCTTGCGGCCCTCTAGGCCCTCTACCTAGGTCGAAGCACGACGCACCCGCTTATTGCGATGGCTGATGGACAGAGCCAGAGCCTGCGCGCCACCAGCATCCGCATCGCACAGCTTCAGCAGCAGCAACGCCGCCCTCGCCTCCCTCGACCTGAACGTCTCCGTCTCCATCTCCATCTCCGCATCCTCGTGGCCAGGGCTACCGCGCCCCTCCTCGTCCGCGTCATCCTCCTCCTCCTCCTCCTCGCTCGCCGCCGGCGACAAGCCTTCGTCGTCGTCCTCGTCATTCTCGACATCTTCGATCCTCCGCTTCTCCCTCGCCGCCGCCTCCGCCGCCGCCTCAGCCGCCACAGGCGGAACGAACGAGCGCGGGATGCTCGACAGCCATGCCGTTGGCGGCGGCGGGTGGATGGGCGGCAGCATGGGCCCGAAGGGGGCGGCTGCGCGGTGGTTGTGGTGCTGCTGCTCGTCGACGGCGACGGCGGCGACGGGGTCGCGCAGCGTCGCCATCATCATCGTCATCTGCGGGGTCGAGGTGGGGGTTGTTTGCGGGTAGTGGAGAGCGGCGGCGGCGCCGTTGTGGTGGTGGTGATGGTGGTTCACGCTGGTCCAGTGGCCGCCGCCGCCGCCGCCGGCGACGAGCTGCGTGGTCGTTGGCGAGACTTGAGGCGAGAAGTGGTACTTGCCCTCGCTCTGGCGGTCGGTGTCGGTGCCGTAGCCGGACTCGAGGTCGGTGGGGCGGGGGTGGGAGTGGGGGCCTTTGGGGATGGCGAGGTCGGGGTGGTGGTTGTTGTGGTGGTGGTGGTGTGGGCCTGCGGAGGAAGTGGGGGGAGGGGGGCGGGGGCGGAGGAGCTTGGAGGGGCCCCAGGGGTTGTAGGTGGGGGTTTGGGGGGTGCGGGGGTGCGTGGTGTTGCTGACGCTGACGCTGCCGCTGTCGTCGCTGGGGGTGTTGGCCGGGGAGATGGTGGAGGAGCGGCTTGCGTTGTGGTAGTGGTGGTGATGGTGGGTGGCGGCGGCTGAGTCGCTGGCGAAGGACGGGGCGGTGTTGAGCATCGAGTACAGCAGGCGCCACTCGTTTGTCTGGGCGGTGCTGCGCTGGACGATGGATCGGTCGATCTTGAAGCTGGCGAAGGATGGGTCCGAGGGGTGGGTGCACTGGTGGATGAAGTCGGGGCCGAAGATGGGCGTCAGGGCGTGGCGGATGTGGTAGGCGAAGGTTGCGGCAACCGCTTTGGCGGCGTCGAAGGGCATCCAGTAGCCTGGCGGTCGGAAAGGTGTCAGTGGGTGGAAAGTTTGGGTGTGGTGGAGGAGGAAGCACGTACCTTGAGCTGAGAGTGCTCCGCCAGTGATGCTGTGGCTGATTTCCCGAAGGCCGGGGTTGATGTTCAGGACTCTTGCTGGAGTCGTCTGCCATGGTCGTCAGCCATCAAGCTTGAGGACCCGGAAGAGCAGTGAAAGCACCTTTGAGTACTTGCAGCACTTGAAGAACGGTGTGATACGGGTAAGTCCGATGTTGTAGTCCCACATGACGACGTACTCGTGGTCATCACCGGGGACCTTGAAGGTGTATTGGAAGACTGCAGTTTTGAACTGTTGTCAGCGCTCAGGTCCTCCTTGCAATTCAACGCGTTTCTCGGCACTCGACCGACTTACCTTCGAAAGCCTCACGCCCGGTCTTAGCAAGAAAAGACTTCTTCTCGCTGTTGTACGGGATGTGCCGTGGGTAGTCCTTGATCTGGCCCATCGGATAGATCTGGTGCCTACGTTGCTCGGCAACGAGCTCCGGGTCGTCGACTGTCTCGTGCGGTGGGTAGCGGACGTCGCCCTTGGCCTTACCCTTGACGAACACGGCCGCGACTTTGGAGATTCTGGAACGCTTTGGCTCTGGTGTCGCCGGTAGGGAAGGTGGGAGCGGTGACAGATGGCGATGAGGAGCATGATTGTCGGCGGAGAGCGGGTTCAGAAGTGATTGTATCTTCATCATCTTGACTGGCTGGGTGCTGCGTCGCCACGGTCCGGGCTCTCGCTCCTAGTTTCGGGAACGTGAGGTAAGTGGGAGAACTGCCTGGCCCGAGGAAAGTAAAGAAGAGGACGGTGGGCAGTGTTGAGCGTCCAGAGGGAATGAGGGAGGGAGGAGGCGCTTTTGATGGAGAGATGTGGTAGTGGGAAGGATGGGCAGTGATCCGTTTGCAAGAGTCAAGGATGGGAGATTGGCCATCGGCGAGGGACGAGGGAAAGCGGACGACCTTATACCCGGGCAACACTCACCAACTTCTTCTGCCGCGAGTCAACCGCAAAATGCTCCAGAAGGGCGACAGAAGGATGCCAGCAGGCAGCGTGCCGTTTAGGGTGCTGCAGCACTGCTGTGGCCGTCTTTGTTGGGAGCGAGGCACCTGCACTGTGGGCCGACGGGATGTCTTAGATCTACGCTTCGCGCCGCTTCTGTGCTTCGCTGCCGTTTCTTTTCTTTTTCGTTTCCTGTAGGATGGATCTGCTAGGTCGGGATGGTGCAGCTTGCTTGCTTGCGGACAAGAGCCTGGTTTTTCTACCCGTTGGTCGTCCGAAACCGTCTCCAAATCGAGTACGGGATACTGGTCGATTGCCTGAGGATTCAGTTACCAGAGTTGTGATATGTGGGGTTGCACTAGACTGAAGTGCAGACCGACTAACCTGCAACCTGCAGAGTCTCTTTTCGAGATATGACAGGTTTAGAGATCAGGATGCAGGGGGCGGCCTGCAGACGGTCAACGAAAGTGAACGATTGGCAAGCTCGGATCTTATATACTTGGCATATCGATGACTGGAACAACCCGCCGTGTTTGAGTTGCCAAGGCTTGCTTCAACGGCAATCTACCAAGATGATTCTGGCAAGAGTGGCGTTTGATTGCTCTCCCACGGAAATGATGGAGAGGCAAGCGGGGTCCGTTTTCTCTCTCGATGGGACGGAGTAAAAACGTCTCTCGCAACGGCCCGGTCGCCTGCGAGGCGGATTGGACGGACAAGGAAACCAAAAAAAAACTGGCGGGGATTCATCGAGGTGGAGTTTCACCGCGTTCGGCGTTGGAATTTCCGCCCCCCATCTTATGCACTGCAGCTATCCCGCAAAAGACTGCTCTCCCGCATGCACCCTTAGGTCGCAAAAGGCACGGAGCCTCCTTTCCATGGCAACGTCTATGCAGGCTCGCCGACATGCCGCTTGCCCTGCTGCTCGGAAAGAGAGAAGGCTTCCTCTTCCACGCCCGCTGCCGCCAAGCAGTCCGGTTTGACATGCAGCCTCTCCAGGGTGATCATGCGCAGCTCCTCTCAAACAATACGGAGATTTTTCAATCTGGTCACGCTCATCTCGCCATGAGGTGCCCCCAAATCTCGGTCTGCAATTCGTTCAGATTAACTGTAAACGCGTCATGGGAACACAACTCTGATGACCTTGCCTGGAGTTGCCGATCCCCCGACATGGTTTCAGGTCTTGGGCAGAATGACGGTCAGTGATTTCCCACGGCGCGGTGTGCGGACGGGCAGATTGCCAATCGGTTGCAGGCTTGTTCCTGCACGTAGCCGTGAAGGCCGGCTGCATGTGCCCCTGACAACAATTTTCTGGCCCCCCCTCACTCTTCGCGCTGGCGGCGTGGCCCTAAGCCTCTTCAAACGTGGGCCAAGCCAGCGCTCACGGCTACGTGCGTTTGCAGCAAAAAGTGAGGTGCGGCTTCATCCGCTGCTGCAGGCCCAGAGGGATTTCCTGGTTGGGTCTGAGACATGGAATGGTGGGCGTTTTAGTTGGAAGACGGACTCGAATAAAAGAGAGGGTGGCGCAACACGTGCCGGTCCTACGTCTCATGCTGCCAAATGAAGAGGCCAACGGTGGTAGCCGTGGCGGCGAGTGCGAGTGCATGCGGCCCGGCGGGTGCGAGGCAGCGAAAGGTGGGAGGAAAAAGACAAGGCCGAAGGCTAGGAGCACGATGGCGACTGATCTGCTCTCTCTGCAGCGTAAAGAGACGACGCTGCTACTTGTAATATGCCTCTTCCCTTGAGACAGAGTGGGTCCCTTGACCAGAATCACCAGTTAGTGACTGCCAGCAAGCCTGACAACGACAGTCTGCTCACCGCTCCAACCTGCGTCGGAGGGTCGTCAATTGAGCGGTGGAGGGTCTCAACTTGACCGCTTCGCTCGCCGAGTGCATCGCTTGATGTACGCTCCCGTGTGCTGAGACAGAAGCCTGCTTCGCGCATCCTTCTGGAAGCCAAACGCCGCAAAATTCGCCCTCGCCCCACTAACATCTCATCGGGTCACGGGAGAGAATTGCCTTCCCGCCGTGTTTCTGGTTTTCGAATTTTTCTTTCACGCAATTCCAGTCCTCGAAAAGCGCACTCGTCGACCGGCCGTTGGGTTCCTTTTTTACTCTGATACAGTTCCTTTCGGCTCGGCAGTGCTGTACGTCCGTAACACCCTTTCTCGAGGCGCTTTGGGATGACAAATTTACAGGTAGCAGTGATGCCTTGCTCTGTCGTCGGCGGGAGACGCGTCCTACGTTGTCTAAATCCTCGCAGTGCATTCTGGTGGAGGAAACTCCCCCGTTCTGCTGCCACTGCCGAAGTCTCCAATCAGTAAATTCAGCGGGAGAGCTGCAGCAAGCAAATGTTTTAAGCAAGGCCATGATTGGATAACATTTCGCAATATCCAGCTGCTCGTCACTGATTCGCGAGTGAAGCCGAAAAACACGTCGACACCATTCAACATTGCATCTATGCCAGGCGCGTGCAGTGGTTTAATTACTGAGATGCGCTTTGCTGGTCATCAGACAGCCCTTTTCCCTTGCCCCTCTCCCACACGGCCCACCATACGTTACAGACGGACAGACATCGTGGCAGCCACCGGAACACCCGACCCCTCTCTTGCACGACTGTCGATGTTACCCGCCAGTGCGCCTAGCGAGCTGTCAAAAAGCCAAAACAGATGAATTGGCAGCATAGCTACACGACACGGGACTGCCAATCTTTCCTTTTCCCATCTCCCTCCGCTGAAAGGCGTTCATGCAGCCCGCCATCTTTTATATATAACCCCCCAGATTGCCGCCTAACCCGTCCTCCGAGTATACAAATCGCTACTCTCTGTAATCTCGCCCTGCATCGCGTTCCACCCATCTTTTCCTTGTGCGAGTATCACCCCGGACGGCGCGCGGTCCATTTCCCTTCTCGCCGGTGCTCAGTTCTTAGACGTTAAAGAACGAGCCCCCGACCCGTCCGGTGCGACGCTCGCTTCTGCCAAATCTCCCCCGTAAATCTGGTGGTGTGTTCGTATCTGGAGTGCGACAGTGATAGATGTTGGTCTCTGTCCATCTGAAGAGCCCATCCACACGAGCCCGGTTCCTGTCGTACGCTGCATGCACTTGGACTGGGAGTGCGGCCCGAAGCGGGAGTGTCGAGGGGTCGACGAGGCCCGGCTGTGCAGCACGAACGCTGCGCACTGCATGCCGTGCGTGCTGCTGAGACGGGTAAAGTTGGTCAGCAGCCGTCGAAGGTGCTCTGGTGTTGAATCTCGGAGGAGCGCTTATGCAAATGAGGTTGGTAAGAACCAGACTGCTTCGGCGCTTTCAGCAATCGACTGAACCTGAACAACAGGCTCCATAAGGTAAAAGCTATGACGGATATGCAGTTAAACCAGTCGTTCGTCGAAAAGTAAATGAAAATATACAAGCAGCTAGACCATGACGCATAGTGCGGTAACGCAGCGCTCTCCCACACGTGTGCACAAAAAAGGCACGCGCTTATGCGCGGAAACGGGAGGGGCGTCTGTCAGGGGTTGGACATCAGCGGGTGGCGTTGGCGATCACGATCTTGACAGGCGCCTCCGTTGCACGGCAGTGTGCGACCCCGGCACGACAGAGCGGGGTTCGAGGGATGAGGAACACGCGCATGGGGTTTTTGGGTGGGTGGAAGGATGCGTGTGTGGCTAGGTCCTGCAGGGCAGGGGCGAAGGGGGTCAGGGGGGTGGGAATCTCGTGATAGCTCGGCTATGGTGTTGTGTGTTGGGGCACCTGCTGGGTGATGTCAGCGGGGGTCGCAGCACCTTTATGGTTCATAGAAAGGAACGCTTCTAGAGGCGAGGTGAAGACGGGGATGGGAAGAGGATGACAGCAAACAATTAGTGGGAATGGGTTTTGTTGGATGGCATGGGAGAATTGTGTAGAGGTCAATAGGATTTGACCGTCTACTTGCATGCGTTGGGGTTGCTTCAAACATGCTCTGGATGGAATTCTGGTCGAATTTTTGCGGAACGAGATTCGGATAGTATCCTGGGGTGGATAGTCCGTCCAGATTGGCTAAGGTTGGTGAGTTGTGCAGCGAGTGGCAGCGGCTTGGCGCATACAAGACAGTGCATGGGGAGATTTGATTGGGTTATAATTTCTGGACTGGGAAATGTGAGCGCTTTTTGAATTGGGAGTTGACCAGAGAGGATGCTTGAGGAAAGGGTATTGCTGGTTTAAGGAGTGGTCGGATTGGAACCGTCGAGCCCTGCATTGGGTCAGTGCTTTCTGGCTATGCGTTCGTTGACTGGACTTTACGGTCGGTCCAGTGGATCTGGATTCTTGCGGAGGCGCGATCGACGGGTTGCGGCAGGTATGCTGACACTGAGTGGCCTCTTCCTTGTCTAGGCCTTCTGCGAAGTCAACGTCCAACGACGGACGTAGTCGAAAACCATAGTCAATTCCAGCGTCGTTGATTATGCGTTCTCTTCCAACAAGCCACAGTGGTCATTCTGCTGTGCGAGCAGCATGGAAACATGAATCGAAGCTTGTCCGTTATCCCGGGAACGCCACTGATCGGCCAAACCACCAGGACGACCTATACAGCTCACGGAGCTCATGGCCTTCAGGTCATTGAAACCGCTCGTTGGCAGCGGTTGAACGTTGTTTTCCCGTATTTCCACGAGTCTGGAACTGGTAAAGATCATCTCTCGTCGCCAGCCTATACAATCTACTCTCGCATTTGCACCCACTTCACCACAGTGCATTGATGTGGCCTCGCTATCCGCACTTGGTCCACGTGCTCTTTGCTTCGAATGCTGACGTCCAGTGGCATCGAAACAAGGCGGAACAAAGAGCAAACAATCTTCACCTTAACCACCCGATGCCCTTATCCCCACCACCCTTCATTCACTCTCGTGGCTAGTCTGAGCGGCAAATCTCTCCGACCACTGTTTCGTTGGGCCGTACTTACCCTCGTTTGAGGCGGGTTGTGGCATGTTGTCGTATCCTTCCCGTCTTCGGTTGCGTTGGGGGTGATGGCGTGGCGGCGGCGTTGCCGTATGTCAGGGGAAGGGTCACTTGATCGACAAGAGGGGGAGCGGAACAAAGTTGATGATGTGTCGGATTGAATTGGATGGAGCAAACACTGAAGCTAAGCGGGGAAAGTAAGGCAGCGAAATACAGACGTGCGAGAAGATCGTGGTGGCTTGAGCTCGCTTGTGTGTACTTCGCATGGTATAGGAGCGCATCACTTCGCGCTGGGCGTATGACTTGTCTAGAACTTGCGATGAAGCATTTTTGGGGGCTTTGGTTTTGGTGGGGGTGTTCGAGTCAGGAGGTTCGTTGATGACATGACGATATTCAATAACATACTTCAAAGTGACACTACATTCGGATGACGGCGTCAGCTACCCACAGGCAAAGAGGTCAGAGCTGGCACGGACACGTCCGGATGGTGGCTTCAGCTGCCCATGAACTTGGGCGGAGAGGAGCCGACACTTTCGCCGCCGATGACCGCGAGTCCGTTCCCTTTCTTCAAGCTCCCCGCAGAAGTTTGCAACAGGATTTACAAATACCTCGTTACCGCTCACCCTCCACCCCCCTATTTTGGTATCTCCATCGAATGATTGCGTACAAACTGTTGCGTTCTATTGAATAACAGGCAGTGATTCATGGTCAGGCTGTAAATGTTTCTTGCAACTCGCTCGCCTTCTCACAGCATTGTAATGAGTCTTTCAAATAATGATGACTGTGAACTGTAATTTGAAATCGTCGACAAATTTCAAGGAACCATGAACATGTTTTCAATTTTGACAGCCTGATCCTTTGTAAGAGGAATCAAGTAACCAGCTGGGCTGATTAATATCTTCGTTCGTCCACATACTGCCTCAGTCTCTCTCAGTCTCTTGCCACCTATGCTTCTGCCTATTCTATTCCGTCAACAAGGTTGTTTCACCTCGAAAGAAGAAGGTCAAACACATCCACAGTGCGCCTTACTCTCCGCTCCTTTAACAGGAGGCCAGGTCGTCCCTTCCGCACAACCACGCCGCCACAAAAGCCGTCGCTGGCAGTAACTCAGGCCACGCCCATCGCGTCTTTATAAACAGTTCAATCACCATCGCCTCACCGACATTCGAGGTCGTACCGCCCCAACCCCGCTACCAGCCTTCAAGCTCTAAACCCCAAACATAAAGAGTCAAATGTGGTCAAGGTCATCAAAAACGCTTCGGGGCCGGTACGACAAGGTCGAGGCCGGTACGAGCAAGGTCAGCAGTCTGTCGATTATACAATATTCTCGACGGCAAGCCCGCTTCTTCTTCCGCACTTCTCCAACAAGAGCGGCGCAGCCCAGCGCGGGGTGGAACAAACCAAGCAGGAGCAGCAAATTTCGGGTTCCAGCGCTTGAGGTGCTCGTAGGCCCAGTGCTTGAGCTTGTCGGGCTGGGACGTGGACCACAGACAGAACAAGTCAATTTAGAGCGCCAGGGGGAGGCCGGTTGCCCAGGATACCTGCGTCTGCTTCATGTCCGCGGATTTCGTGGGCGTTCATACCGAAGATGCTGGCGAGGTGGTGAGCGGGAGGAGGATGACGGAGACGATGGCGAGGATCAGTGATGCGTTTCTTGGCTATCTTTGTTCATTTGGAGGAGGGAGGTGTGCTGTGTGGAGTTAGATTCTGGCGGGGGATACGTTTAATGGACGGGTTGTTTACTTCCATGCGGATGACTTCGGCCTTACTTATCAGCCTCTGGAAGTTGTCGTGCTTGTTCTTTCCAGGTTTTTGTGCCGTACGACAACTTCCTCGTCGCTCGCCCGTCTTACACCTTCTATAGGACTCCGGGAAGAAGTGGGTGTGCGTGGCACTCGTGAGGAGTAAATATAACTTTACAAAACGAACCCTCGTCCGGAACCTGTTCATACTAAGCTAATTATCGAACGCCTGCCCTTATTTTAAACAAACTCAGATTTCTTGACCTCTTCACCTTAGGGACATAGCTAGATAAGAGTTGATTGATCACTTATCGACATCAGTCGTTGGAACACAACGGCCACCCATGCTCGACATTTCCCCAGCAAGCTAGCCGCACACAACCAGCAGCGCCCCGAGCTTCACGCACCTCACAGCGTCCACCGTACACTCCTCCCTCAATCCCCCGACCCCATAACCCGCTCGTTCCGCTCAATCGCCTCCTTCAACCTCCCCGCATCCCTTGGCTTAAACACAACCTTATAATGCCGACTCATCGTCACCAAGCTCGTCGGATCCGCGCTGCCCGCCACGGGATGACTGCTAACATGCCTCGCCCACCGCACCGGCTGGCCATGCGGATCGAGGATGACCTTGTCCGCCAGCTCCTCCGATGACGGCGCCTCAGCCAAAATCTCAAACGAGTTGAGCGTGCGCAGGAACACCAGGTACAGCTCGCGGTTGGCCAGCAGGCTGCCGGCGCACATGCGGTAGCCGAGGCCGTAGGTGAAGAGCGGGGCGTCGGGCTGGTCGAGCCAGCGCTCGGGGCGGAAGGCGGAGGGGTCGGTCCAGACGTCGGGGTCTGGTTGGATGCCGTTAGTCGTAGCTCGCAGATGATGATGGGGGAAAGGGACGGAAAGAGAAACTCACCCATGTTGCAGGCCCAAGCGTTGAGGAAGATGGTGGTGCCCGCGGGGATCAGCTTGCCCTCGTGGTAGATGTCCTTGACCGTGGCGCGGGGCAGCGCGAGCCGCAGCACGCAGAAGTAGCGCAGGCACTCGCGCACCAGCGCCTCGACGTACTTGACTTTGCCCTCGTCTTGGGGGTCGCAGAGCGGGTCGGCGTCGGAGGGGTAGACTTTTCTGATTTCGCTGAGGGCCTTGTTCTGGATGTCTGGGCGCTGGGCTAGCAGGGCGATGCTCCATTGGACGAGGGTGGTGATGGTGTCGAGGCCGCCCGAGAGCATGGTGAGGGAGATGGACGTCAGCTCCTCCTTGTTGAGCGAGGCTTCCTTGTCCAGGATGACGTTTGCCTGGATGCAGGGCTTGTGGGTGCCTTCGCGCATGCGCTTGTCGAGGTCGTCGTTGAGGCGGTTGAGGTAGACGTCGCGGCGGTCGCGGACCTCCTTGCTGCGATTCTTGGCCCAGCTGTCGAAGGGGTTGAGGCGGAGGAGCGGGATGTAGTCTTGCAGGTTGCCGGTTGTGCTGCGGAAGCGCGAGATGTCCTCCTCGATCTCCGTGATCTCAGCGAACATGGGGTCATCGCGAGATCCCAGACGAGTGCCCCAGTTGAGGGTCAGCGAAAGTGACAAGCTCAAGCGCTGGATCATTGGCATGGGATCCACTCCCGCCGAGCCGCCTAATCCATATTCCAGACCCTCTTTGACAAAATCGCGAGTCTCGCGGTCCAGGTGGTCGATGTAAGTGGCGATGCTGGGCTTGTTGAGCGCCGAAGCGGCGCCCTTGCGCCGACGCTTTAAGCTCTCATTGAAGGGGCTGGTGCCAATTGTAGTGCCGGCAGTGTTGCTGACCACTTTGTGGAAAGTGTGGAAGACCGGACGGCTGGACAGTGCTTGACTGTGTTTGCCAAAGATGTCGCGTGCAGCGGCGGCGGTGTTCACCACAATTACAGGAACGTTGCCCAACTGGATCTGGTAGACCGGACCGTACTGCTTGCTCCACAAGCGGTATTGTTCCGCCGCATTGATTCGTATCTCGTGGATATTGCCGACCAAGGGGAGACCCCGTGGCCCGGAGAAACCTGGGATGCGAGCACGTAGTCGTGTGAACTCATTGACGACAACGTAGGCGAGAAAAATGAGAACTGGCGTGAAGAAGGCGGTGCGGATGGGGTGTTGGAGCGTCTGAGTCTCAACGAAGCGGATGACGTCGGCAATCATGGTGGGTGACAGAGGCGGACGTCAAAATAGAGCAAGTGAGCCGTGGCTGTTGAACAAGATGCAGCAGGGTAGTGCCGGACCCTTTGATATAGATGCGCCGTTGCCAGCGGAATCATTGCCGTGGTACAACTACCCGGGACGAGGTAAGGTTGCCAGCGTACAGCAGAACCCGAGGCTGGCCATTGGACGTATGCATCCCTGCTGCCTTCCCCGCTGTTCGGTGTTGTAGAATGCGGGGAAGAAAACGCGGAACCTCTCCGCCCGAAATGCGGAATTTGGCACACCAACAGCCGACCTAGTGCGGATTTCGGGCGCTGATAGGCCGGTGATGGAATCGTGTTATTCTCCAATTAGACTCAGCGCAAGACCCAGTGTACTGAAAGTGAAAGCCACATACGCAGTTCAAGCGGAAGGTGTGTTTAATTAGTATGTACAGCACAGGGGTATCACATTTTGAAGGGGATAAAACGAAGACTAAAACCAACAGAACCACGCACCAGCACCTTGTCTCTTCTTCCACATGCATTCGAGAGTTGATCTTGAAAAGCGCAACCATTACCAGTTCCAGGTCCTCGACGACGCCGTAAACACTGGGGGCTTCCATTGCAGCTTGTCCGAATCAATGGCCCGCTTGCCTTTGATCTTCTCCTTTTCCTTCTGGCGATTCCGTTGTTCAACGACCGCATCCGTAAGCACGATAACGTGCTGGTTTTTCTGGTAATGCATCAGCTGATGCCATCTCAAAATTCTGGACTCGTATACTCACCGAATAGCGCAGCATGTTAAGGTTTTGCAGGGTATGTAGCACGTCGTTGGTAGTCATGGCAGTTATTGCGCCAAGCTCCTCGACATTGGCATCAACGCGACCATCCAAGAGCAGATCGACGATGGTTTCCTGCCAGTACGCGCGATAACCGAGTAGACCCAGATCGGAGAGTGGCTTCTCGGGACTGCCGAGCTTGCCTTCGCGCTTGGACAGCTCGTAGGAGAAGGCAATGAGAAGCTTTCCGAAACCCTTGCGCTGATATTGCGGTAGTGTCAATATACACGCAACGTTGTATCCTTCAGCGCTTTCCTTTTCTTTGGAGAAGTAGCCAACTAGGTGAACGCCGTGCTCGTCGCGAGTACACATGCAGTAGAAGAGGAAGGGGTCGACGTCATAGTAGAGTGTTTTGTGGTCGAGGAACAGCTTGGACAGCAAGCAAAGATTACGGCACCACGTCCGCTGCCTCCTACCATCGATCTCGAAGAAGCTGACGTAGTCGTCGCGGTAGATCTCGTTGCCCGGTGGGTGGAACAGCTCGCACTTGGACCGGTGGCGTTCGAACTGCTTCTGCTCGCAGAAGTAGCCCAGACAAAACTCGCATATGTATACCATGTCGGTTTCGGTGAACTCGATCGGGTAGGGGGAGAAGTACCACGGCTCGACTTCGAATTGACCCATCTGGACTCGCTCCAAGTTGCGGACACGGGAGATCTCCGTCTGATTTTGTGTCATGGAGCCGGACGTACGCAACTTCTCGATCTCATCCTCACGCGAGAAGATCTCGTTGGGGACGGCTTTGGCAGCAGCGGCAGCATCTTGCACGTCGACCAGGTCCATCTCATCGTCATCAGGACGTGGGGTCTCGCCTTCAGCAAGCTCAGTGGAGACGATGAGGGACTCCCTGTTCTCCTTGCCGCCAGCAGTAGACGGTTGTTGGCGCTTACCCGGGATATTGGCGGACGTCAATTCGGGGGTCGCTGAGATTTCACGGTCCAGCTTCGAGCGCTGACGCTTGTTATTCTTGGAAGACTTCTGAGAGTCGTTCTTGGAGGTCTGGTTCTTGCTGGCGGACGCCTTTTTCTTGTCTGGCTTCTCCGGAGCGGGCCACTCGACCTCACGGGAGAGGTCGAGACGTTCTGCTGCGACCCATTCGTCTAGACGCTTGTTGAACTCCTCATAATGAACATAGAAGCGCGGCTTTCCCTGGCGATGCTGGATGGAAAGGATTTCGGCTTTGCGTTTTTCTCCATCCTGAAGGCGTCAGAACGAGATAAAAAGAAAGCACAGAAATAAGAAAGGGTGAAGGAAAGGGAAATGAGACGTGAGAGAAAAAAAAAAGAAAAAAAGGGTAGCTCAGAACCAAGGTTCGAGACAAAGTACGGAAGAGAGGAACAGTAAAAATGCGGCGATGGGTAGTGGATCTGACAGCAGCATACCTTTTCAACGAACACCTTGACGCCAACCCTACACAAAAATGTCAGTGCGCTGCGGCCAACTGGCTCCAAGCACGGGCGGCGACTCACCTCATTTGGGCCAGGGTGGCATAGCCGCGCTCGACGGCCTCGGGGGTGCCGGTGGGTTCGTGCGACATGTCTCGCGGTGGCATAGAAGATAAGAAGCTGAGCCTCGAGTGCTGAGGATTATGGCGAGAAGAGCACGGTGATGCAGTCGCTCGCAGTCGCGGTGCTGGTGATGAAACACGACCGTGAAAGCGCGACCGTGGAGCGGCTGGGTGGCGATCGGCGAGTCGGCACAGTGTGACAGGACCCTGCGCTGCACGTGATCGCCGCAGATCTCGTTCCCGTCGAAAAGTTTCGAGGCACCTTCAGGTTGCAACTCCAACACCAGCACCCTTGCTTTCCCGATTTCCGTGCCCGCTACCACTGCAATACTGTCCGCGATCCGTCCAGCAAGACTTCAATTGTCTTGTCCCTTCCACTCCTTTCATACGCCCCGCCGTGGCAGCGTCTGCGGATGATGGAGCTCAAGGATCTCTCAAGCAACTGGAAGAAGCTGCAACAGAAGCTGCAACCCAACAGCGACAAGAAGCCCGCCCTCAAGCGCAAGAGCCCCAAGGAGGACTCATACCGGATCACAAAGCGGACGAAATTCAGCACGAAAAATTCTTTATCCGGCTCTAACTCAGACCCCATTTCCAAGAAGCGCAGGATGGGTTCTTGGCTCTCCACTGAGCAGTCCGCAAAGGACGACAAGACCTCTCGGCCTTCCACAACCCTCGCAACCTTCGCCGAAGACCACGACATTCCCGTCGCCGATGTCGCCGCCGCCTACAACCTGCCCTCCTCCTCCCGCACTCCCCTCCCCACCACAACCACCAACCCCGCCGACGTCCCCAACGCTGGCCTCACCCCAAACATCACGCCCGGCAAATACATCGCGCTCGATTGCGAAATGGTTGGCATCGGCCCCACGCCCGACCAAGACTCGCAGCTCGCCCGCGTCTCGCTCGTCGACTTCCACGGCGCCCAGCTGTACGACTCGTACGTGCTGCCGCACCTGCCCGTCACCGACTACCGCACCGCCGTCTCGGGCATCACGGCCGCGCTGCTGCGCCCCGGCCACGCGCGCCCCTTCGCCGACGTCCAGCGCGACGTCGCCGCGCTGATCAACGGCCGCATCCTCGTCGGCCACGCCATCAAGAACGATCTGACGGCGCTGATGCTGTCGCACTCGAAGCGCGATATCCGCGATACCTCGAGGCATCCGGCGTTCCGGAAGATCAGCGCGGGGAAGGCGCCGGCGCTGAAGCGGCTGGCGAGCGAGGTGCTGGGCGTCGAGATACAGAGCGGGCAGCATTCGAGTGTGGAGGATGCGCGGGCGACGATGCTGCTGTTCAGGAAGGAGAAGGATGCGTTTGAGGTGGAGCATGCGAGGAAATGGGGTAGGGGGAAAGTGGAGAGTGCGGGTGATGGGGGCCCGGCGAAGAAGAAGAAAAAGAAGAAGGGGAAGAAATGAAGAGGCGTAGACAGACGGAAGAGTGGATGGAGTTGCTGCGGTCACTCCGGATGCATCTTTTGTGGAGCTTGGAGAAAAGTTATGATACCCACAGGCATTTATATACATCTTTCATAGCCAATATTATGGAGACCTTGCAAGCCCATTGGGAGAACTTATGCGTGAGCTTTGTGGCTCAGACAATGGAACTCTGATCACGAGAGCATTGGAGCCATGACTGTTGCGCCAGACGACACATCGCCGTCAAGCGTTTCACCGCAGTCGAGCCCAGCGGAGGGATCCCGCCTTTATAGCATGTCACTGTCACGCTGCAACGTCGTTCTCTGCCATCATCTCCCCAACTCTTCCCCGCCCGTTCGTTCCGTCTTTCACCTGAAACACAAATGCGCGAGCTTTTGGAAGGTTGGGAATTTGTAAGGCAATAACATCTTGAGCTCCCTACACCTTATTTTGACCAAAATGCTAGCCTGTTTGTCAGGGAGCTCATACTCACAGATTCTACTAGGTAGAGTACCAGTACCCGCATAAGAAGTTGCAAGTACTACAATCGAAGCAGCAAGGATATGCGCCAGTCTGCCCGTTATGGGATGCCAGACCCAGTGGAGCAGCAGTAATCGGCGCACGGTCAAACGCCAAAACAGGCAGTTAGAGTCCCCATGATCTGACAGTGAGAATCTCCCGTCCGGCCCACCTGTGTTATATATTCATCATAAGGCCATGTGGACAATACATCCAAACATACATAAAAACTCAAAAAGTGCAAATCATGATCAACATAAGGTCCAGTTTATGTTTCGAATAGAAATTGTGGTTCAGTTGCGTGGATTCGGTCGTCACATTAACGTAAATTACAGACAAGAAAAAAGAAACATCAAAACCATGAGCAAGGCATCCGTATAAACAAGCGCCCAGCCCAACCTCTTTTGAAAAAAAAAGTTCATGTGTACGGGTATAAACAACCTCCGACGTCCTCCACGTCAACCAAAGGACATAAGCACCATTAACACTCACAACTCCCTCTTCTTCGCCGCCGGCGTCCCCGTCGCCGCCGCCGTCGAACTCGTCGAGGACGAACTCGACCCACTCCCCGCCTTCTGCACCGTCGCCTGCACCACCTGCCCCGCCGCATTAAACACAATATCCACCAGCGCATTCAGCGGCGAATACTCGTACGTCTTCTGCGTCAGCCCGTTGGCCAGCTGCTGCGCCGTCCCCGTCTCCGTCATGTTCTGCTTGTAGTTCCCGACAATGCTCGACACGGCATCGCCCGCCTCGCCCGCCACCTCCTGCACGATGTTGCCCAGGTTGTCCACCAGGAACGACAGCGTGCTCCCGCCCTGCGTGATGCTGCCGAGCAGCCCGTCGACGGCGCCGACGACCGTGTCGACGATGCTGGTGACGTTGCTGATGGCGGTGATGAGGAGGGGGTTGAGGTCGAGGGAGTCGAAGACGCGGTTCACGATGTCGACGAGGTGGCCGAGGCGGACGACGAGCTCTAGCTCTGCGGAAATGTCGGAGATTGTGATATTCACTTTTTGGACCGAGACGGCGACGCCGGCGTTGATCTGAACGATTTGAGCGACGTTGGCATTGAGGTTGATATCAGCGCGCAGGTTGTCCACGTCGAGCTCGATGCGGCCGACGGAGAGCTCGGGGACGTTGAGGTAGACGTCGGGCGCGGTGGAGTTGGAGGAGCTGGAGGAGCTGCTGCTGCCGCCGCCGCTGCCGGTGCTGTTGGTGCCGGGGGTGGAGGTGGGGAAGGTCGAGGATGGGGTGCTGCTGGTGATGGATGGGCCGGCGGTTGCGGCGGCGGTGGAGCCTGCGGCGGTGGTGGTCTGCGCTGCGCTGAGGGCGAAGGTGCCCAGGGCGCTGAGAAGGAATGAGGTTGGGCGCATTGTGGGAGCAGTTCAATGAGTGACGGAGAGCGAGAGAGACGCGCAGTGAGGAGGGAAGAGACTGGCGACTGAGGAAAGAGAGAGGGGATCGCGCGGACACAATTGAGGGGCAGCAGGAGCAAGCAAGCAAGGAAGACACGATACGATGGAGAGCGAGCGCGCGCACAGAAATGTGCGCTCTACCTGGAGCTTAGTTGGGCGAGGTGGTCATGCCGTTAGCTGCAAGAACGGTGCGGTGGGCTGGGTTGCATGAAGCGGGCCCATCCCCCGCATGTAAAGTGGCGCAGAATGGTCAGCGTGAGGATGGGATTGGACAGAGATGCCATTAAGGAGTCTTAGCGGGACGTCATTCCCAAGCCACGTGCAATCTCCCGTCCAAGGCACCGGACCAACTGCTCTTTTCGTGTACTTCTCGACTCGGGAAGGAACAATTTTGGCCAATCGGGGAGCAGAATCGTCTGTCTGGAGCTGGTCCAAGCTGCCGCCGGTGGGCTAACGGCCTTGCATTTATGCTGGCGATTAAGCATAATGACAACTCTTATAGCCCTGTAGGGCCATTCTTCGTGCCACCGCCTTTTGGAGCTGCATCTGGGCCTTTACCAGAATTCCCTCATCTCATCTTGCTGTGCCGTCCAACCCGACAGCCAACTCCTCGCCTTGACATCAGGTCAATTGAGCGCGCCGTCCCCGTCGTTTCTTTTTTGTCGCTCTCTGCCCGCCCTGCGTTGTCCGGCCGTCAACTGAAAGATATTCATCATGCAATTCCTCCTTCTCTTCCTCTCGTTCGTGCTTTCTGCATTCGCGCAGAATGGCTACATCGGCTACTCGCTCACCGACACGGGCGACCCAGACTCAGCCGTCTACGAAACTGCCGACACGAAGGCCAACACATCGACAACTGACCCGCCGCCCGATGTCTTCCTGAACGCGTCCCTGCACGTGGGCGAAATTGACATCGAGGTGTTGAACCTAACCGCCAAGGTCAACCTCGAGGCGCAGGTGCTCTCCCTGCTCGACTTCAACGCCGGCGTGGACGCATCCATCGATCGTGTTTCTCTTACGATCCAAAACGTGACGGCCAAGGTGATCCTCGAAGCGCGCCTCTCCAACCTCCTCCTCATGATCGAGAGCATCCTCGACTCGCTCGACCTCAACCCCGTCCTCGCCACGCTCGGACAGGGCATCTCCGACATTGCCGACACCGCCGTCGACGGCCTATCCTCCGCCACCTCCTCGTCGTCGTCCAGCACGGCCACGAGCAACCTCAAGTCCCGCGAGGACATCGAGTCCTTCCGCCTCGAGAACAACATACTCTACTCCGTCAACGACTACAGCGGCAACGCCCACACCAACCGCAAGCTCGCCCAGGACGGCGCCATCATCGACCAGCGCCTCGACAACAGCGGCAATGTGCTCGGCGAGAAGACGGTCGGGTCGTACGACCGCGACATGCGCGCCCTCAGCCACGAGATATCCACCGAGTTCGAGGGCCAGCAGGTGACAGAGCGGCTGTACGAGTATGCGCCGTTTCCCGGGTTGGAGGTCATCAGCGCCGTCTATGTCAACGACGCAGGGGATGTGGTTGGGACGCAGGTGTTGAGCGAGGCGAGCGCGGGGGGCAGCAGCACGATAAGCGCGGATGAATGAACAAGGCCTGACCATGAGCTTTCTGTCCGGTGATTGGCGCAGTGTGAATTTATGATGTTTTTGTAGGGATTCTCGGGGGCGTTCATGGCGGGCATACAGATGACCAATCGGGTTGGGGCTTGTCGAGGCTGGTCAGGCGGGGTGTTTGTGTCAGCGAAGTGTAATTCGAGACTTCACGAATCGGCGCAGCGTATCGATGTCCGAGGAGCGTGACGCAGCTGGGTTTCCTAAGAATTAAGCTTGAGTGCTACATCCTGCCGCACTGCCTGCACGCTGCTGGAATGAAGGAGCTCTTATCGGCACAGCCAAGGACCTCCTCGCCGGAATGCTTGAGTCTGGTCTACTCACGCTCCATGTTCCTGGCGGAGGTATTCGGGACAAGGAAGTCGAATTGGCGCGGATGGCATTGTTGAGGATCTCGAGAGCCTTATGAAGGAAGGGGATCGATGGCAAGTGACTCGCCAAGGCTGGGCGGCAGCAGGTGCAGGAGGATCCAGACTGGATGAAAGGCTGGCGACATGATGAGAGCGATTGGTGCGTCGGAGTTGGTGATGGCGTAGTGGAAGGGTCAGGAACAAGGTGCGGCAGCGGGGTAAGCGAGACGCCATACTAGCCGACTCGGGCTAGACGCGATCCTTCTCGAGCATCTTCTTACCATTTGTATAACTCCTACATTTAGCCATTGGCTCTTTTGCGTGCCTGTAACCGCCCATTGTGCATTCTGAAGCTTCGTGGGATGCAAAAATATGCAGTACCATGCCTGGTCTGACCGTTGACACAGCAGCTTCGCACGTGTTGGAGGGGTACGGATTGCACAGCGGGGAGGATCAAAAGTACAGAGAGGTTCTGCGTCCGACCGCTAGCGCGTATTTGTTCACTTTACAATATGGGGAGCTGAAGCGGTGATCCGGACGAGTTAGACCGGCTCTGACCTCCTCTCTACCTAATAAGAGCTATAGGGAGTTGAAGCCTTCATCTGGATGGATTGCCCTATTTAGCGGTCGGATGCAGAACCCCTCTGTAACGTGTCGGTGGCAGGGATTGATGGCGGACCGAGGTGTGGAGGACCCCTATTGTGGGTCTCTCATCGGACGACTCAACCTTCGACAAACAAACAACAAATTAAAGCCCGCCGGAAGCCTCTCCACTCCGCACTCACCAGACCGGCAAGTCCCTGCCCAACGAGACGAAAAGCGCGCAATGGCCGCCGACGACACCTCCCTCGGCAAGGGTCGGTGGGAGCGTGCACTGGGTCTGCTCGATTCCTGGGGCGAGACCGCACGGCTCCAGACATCGCCATCATCGTCGTCATCCACCTCGCTGCCGAGCGCCGATTCCTATCTGCTGCCCGACGACGAGCGCGAACCCGAGCGCCTGGACTTCTGGAGCCACACCTTTGTGCAGACTCTAGACGGCGAGCTCAATGCCGCTCCGCTCGAAGACCCGGAGCTGGTGCTGGATATCGGCACCGGAACTGGTATCTGGGCTCTAGACTTCGCCGACACGCACCCCGACGCCCAAGTCATCGGAACGGATGTGAAACCCGTTCAGTCCAGCTGGTACACTTGATCTTCTCTTCTTGTCGCCCGCCTCGCTCTCGTTGCATCAGTCTTCAGACGAGAGGAAAAAAAAAAGAAAACCTCATTCTCTGATCCGCCCTCTCTCTCTTTCGCCACAGGACCTCGCCAAACTGCCGCTTCATCGTCGCCGACGCCGAGGCGAACTGGCCCTTTGAGCCCGCGACCTTCGACTACGTTCACGCCCGCTACCTCTACGCCGCCATCGTCGACTGGCGCCGGCTCTGGCGCCAGGCCTTCGGCTACCTGCGCCCCGGCGGCTGGGTCGAGCACCAGGAGGACTCGGCCATGTTCTGGTCCGACGACGCCGGCTTCGAGCACTCGCGCACCCAGTACTTTGCCAGCCAGATCGACTACGCCTCGACCAAGATCGGCAAGCGCTTCCGCATCGCGCCCGAGCAGAAGGAGCGCATGGAGGAGGCGGGGTTCGAGAATGTCGTGCAGAAGGTGTGCAAGGTAGGGGACTTGGGCGGGCGGGCGCCAATGTCTTTATCACGTTGTGGCATTTTTTTCGTTGACTTTCTTCGCAGGTTCCTATAGGCACGTGGGACAAGACGCAGCTGGATCTGGGCAAGCGCATCCTGCTGGTCGTGCTCGAGGGCATTGCTCCCACCGCGATACCCGTCTTCACTCAGGTGCTCGGCTGGGACACGGACAGGATCGAGCAGCTGCTGGACGAGGTCAGGAACGAGTTTTTGAAGGAAGAGTACTGCGTGTATTTGAAGTTTTACTATACGTATGGCCAGAAGCCGCCAGCTTCTGACGACGAGGGGCCAGAGCCATGACAAAAGGACAGGTAGGTAATCGGCTGCAGGAAAAAAATCTAATCTTTATTTTTTTTTAATGCCCATAAACGCCTCATGCCCATGGACGACGCGTCCTTTTCGTAACACAACAGTCGACGCTGGACCGTTGTTTCGACCATGAGTCGGTCGTGGCTTGCGGTACTTTATGCCCAGCGCCGGGACCTACCTAGATCCCTCCATCTTCAAAACCACCCCTTCGCTAAGAGCGCGCGAAGGAGCGCTCCCGGAGCTCCTTCCGACCATTTTGTTTTCGTATCCGGGTAGCTTTGTCCGACCGGCGGGCGCATCGAGACGCGCGGTGTCGTAAGTGCATTCAAGCAAGAACTGCCCGTGGTTTTCTTTCCAGAAACAATGCGTTGCTCCGCACCAATTTGGGCGGAACTGCTTGATCGAGAGACCAAACCGTTCGGGCGACAAGTTTGTTTCAGTCCCAGCCGACACTTGCTTGTTCCACCCCAGTGAGTAGTTGGGTGGCGCCATGTGTTGGTAAAACGCGCCATGCCCGAACCGACCAAGCACTTCGGGCGGCGCGTTTCAACGGTGTGGCGTCCCGCCCGTACGACGGTTTGCTGGTGGCGTTCTCCCCTCCCGCAGCCCTCTATCCAAGCCGCCCGCAGTTTCCAACAGTATCGTCGTCATCAATTCGTAAACTGTTTCGAGATCTCGCTCCATCCGGGCTTTGTTTTCTTCTCAAGTGCTCACCGAAGCCTTCGCCTGGGATTTCTCCAGGGCGACGTCGTAGAAGGTGAGCTCGAACTCTTCTTCTACTAGTATGCCGCCCTCCTCGGACCGGCTCGAGCTGTTGTCGGTGGCGGTGTGCGTCGCCCGGCTGCGCGAGCTGGAGAGGTAGGCGTGGCCGGCGGCGGCGCTGGAGTGGGTGGGCCGTGAGGAGGCGTCCTTGTGCGTGACGGGGCGCCAGGCGGAGGGGAGGAGGCCGACGATGACGGGGAGGGAGGCGGCGAGGAGGCCGAAGCTGAGGTCGACGAGCGTCCAGGTCAGGATGCCGGTGTAGCCCCCTGTTCGGAAGCGTTAGTTCGGATGTCGTGAGGGGGGCGGGGGGCTGGGGAGGGGACGTACAGGTGACGTCGAGCGAGATCTTGTGCTGCTCTATCTGGCGCAGCACGCTGCCGATGCAGGACAGGGCGCCGGTCGAGAAGACGAGGTAGAGGCGGATTTTGGTGGCGGTGGGGAGTTTGACTTTCCAGAGGACGATGACGGGCGTGGTGAGGAGGCAGAAGTCCATGACGACGTGGACGGTGCTGAGGACGTTGGAGATGACGGGCGTGGACCAGCAGACGGGGGATACGGCGAGCTTGCCCGAGTAGACCTTGTCCCACATGGCGGCGGGGGGAGTGCATTGGAAGCAGGTCCAGAAGAGGGAGAGCAGCGTGTAAGCGGCGAGGAGGAAGAGGAAGAAGTCGTTGAGGTAGCGCCAGCCCCGGGAGGTCATGCCGGTCAGGCGGCGGTTGAAGAGGGCGATGGAGATTTTGATGATGCCGACGGAGGTGAAGAAGATGATCTTGCATACCACTCCAAGCTGTGGGAAGAAATGTCAGGAACCAACCCGAATGAAGCGAGGAACGAGACTTACCCAGTTGAAGATGTTGTACTCTGCGTAGGTGACGTCCCACGCGTGCTTGCCGCCTCCACCGTGTCTGATCATTGCAATCTGGAGACCTGGATATGCGATTGCCATGAACTGCGGGGCGTTAGTTGGCTGTACTGGCATAGATCAAGGCGCATACGTACCGCTCCCGGAATCAACAACCAATCATCCGCGCCCCAGCGCAGACCGGATCGGAACAAACGCAGTCCCAGGCGGACACATGTCACGAACAACATGAGAATGCCGGTGATGTACAAGCCGATCATGATGTCTGCTCCTTTGTCCTCATACTGGTAGCCTTCAGGTGCCTTTGGGAAAAGCAAGTAGCCTTTTTCGGGATCAGTACTGTCCTTGTGGACAGCTCGAAGCATGCCCTTGATGATCCAGTAGTCTTCTATCGTCTGCGGCGGCTTGCCGATGAGTGCCGAGGAGTTGGACATGGCTGAAGATGTGCAGCAATGAATGGTTGTGACGGATAGAATGAGTGACGATCTGCAATAGTATAGGGTCAGGCTTCCATGGCAGGGGCAAGGGCGAGAAAGGTAAGAGGATGACAGTGGTTTTGTATGTATATCGTTTGATTTATTTGCTTGTGCTGCAACGCGGCCGTCGCACACTAATTCGTTACTGCTCCCCAGCCTCGCCGCACAAGTAGCGTGATTCATCTTTGCACTGCCAAGCTGTTTTAATGGGAGCGACCCTGCAGCATTGTCGAATATAGCCAGTCCGGAGTCTCGGCTGGTCGGCAAATGCAGGTTCGATTAATCTCGGGAGATCGTAGGGATAGACAGCGGGGCTAGAGTGGTTTGACCTTCTCGCAAGGTCCGTGGACCGCAGGCCTGGGAAGTTGCCGATATCTGCGTGAGACGTGTAGTTATAGCGAGTAGTTAACTCTCACAAGCTCAGAGTCGAGAGAGATGACATTCAGTCTACCGTATTGATGGTTCGTGTTGCACTGTATAATCGGACCTAGGGATTGGTACAGCTGTTAGGGGAGTTGAAGCAGTCATCCGGATCGTACGGATGGTTTCACACGCCTCACCTTCTGTAGGGTAGTCGGCAAGTGGCGAGACACGGGTGGTGGTGGCCTCGATGAGGTGTACAGTGGAGCCTCGCACGCTCCCTCGGCTACAACGACGAGATTGCAAGCAGGGATGCTGCATTCCAGCCGTGCGGCACAGTTCTCGGCCGTCGGAGATCGATCTAAACACGCCGCACCACCCCCGTACCTCCGGCATGTTCCCTAAAACAAAAAAAAGAGACGGCGTCGAGAAGAGTCTTTGAACATGGAGTTTACGGTGCCTGGTTCGTATGAAACACCAAGGGAGACGGTCGCTTACTTGATTGACAACACCACGACCACGCAGCCCTCGACATGTAACCAGGCGAGTTCATGCCGCAGTGAAGCGGTGTCTTCCTTCCCGCGATGGGGGTCCCGCGTCGCCTAAAAGGTGCCCGTTCGGAGATCAAAAGGCCGGGAGCGCCCCTTGCTCGTGTGTGGATCTAATGCTCCGGCCGTTGTGTATGCATCTAATCGTCCGTCCTGTCCGCTAAATAAACGGTGCCTCCCATGCTCCAAGCCTCTACCCATCACTACTCTCCTGCCATATTGGACCCCTGCGTCTGCCCTTAATACTAACCCTCCTAATCTATAATCGGCACCCTTGCCTCCACCCAAGATGGTACGCTTCAACGGCGTTGCAGCCTCGCTGCTCTCCGGATCAGTCCTTCTGAGCAGCGCCAATGCCGAATCCAACAGCTCATGTATCGGCGTCAATGCCATTTCCCCAGGCTGCAAGTCCAGCGAGAGTCTGCACTACCGCGATTTCTTTTATGTTGGGGGACGATACGTGAACAGCGCGGCGGGCAACCTGACCTACGACCAAATCTACGTCGAGAAGCTCACCCCCGCCGCCGGTGTCACACAGCCAAAGCCTGTCGTCTTTTTCCACGGTGGAGGTACGTTCCTATCCCGACCACATATTTACAGTCGCTGAAAGCTAACCCCTCACAGGTGCTTCGGGAGTGGTGAGCTTCATCCGCTAAACCCCATCTTTAAACATACATTTTACTCACTACTTCCCCAAAGACATGGCTCAACACCCCGGACAACCGCAAGGGCTTCGCCTCGTACTTCCTGGACCACGGCTACCAAGTCTACCTCCTCGACCAGACCTCCGTCGGCCGCGGCAGCGCCGAAGACCTCGCCGACTACCCCATGCGCATCGGCTCCACGGCCGAAATCAGCCAAAAGGGCTTCACCGCGCCCGAGCTGACCAACGCCTACCCGCAATCGCAGAACCACACGCAATGGCCGGGCACCGGCCTGAAAGGCGACGCCTACTTCGACGCCTTCCAATCCAGCTTCATCCCGCTGACGACCAACCTCACCGCGCAGGAGCTCTCGATGCGCACCTCGGGCTGCACGCTGCTCTCGCTCATCGGCTCCTCGTTCCTCGTCTCGCACTCCATCGGCGCGCTGCACCCAATCCTGCTCTCCAACGACTGCCCCGCCCTCGTCGCCGGCAACATCAACCTCGAGCCCGCCATCATCCCCTTCCAGAGCTACACCGGCAACTCCACCTCCTCCGTCGGCCGCTCCGCCGCCCGTCCCTGGGGCCTGACCAACACCGCCATCGACTACGTTCCTGCCATCGCCAGCTCCGACGAGCTGAACACGACGAGCGTCGGCGAGGATACGCTGGCGAAGCGGAGCTGTCTCATGCAGGTTGAGCCGGCGCTGCAGCTGCCGAAGATTGCGAGCGTGCCGTTTGTTGCGCTGACGGGCGAGGCGAGTCCGCATATGACGTATGATCACTGCGTTATTGATTACTTGGAGCAGGCGGGTGGCAGCCCCGAGTGGATTAAGTTGGGTGAGCGGGGCATTCACGGGAACGGCCATTTTGGGTTCTTGGAGGAGAACAGTGCGGAGATTGCGGCCGTGGTGCACGATTGGATGCTGGAACAGGTTGCGTGAAGTGAGCAGGTGATGGACTCGTAATGATAGGAGAACAAGAAGATTTTGACATACTGTGAACATATGGAGCGTTTGGTGCCGACTACATATTACCAGTTGGGTGACCGGTCAATAGCATTCGTTCCATGCCTGAGCTTGGGAGACTGGTGATGATCCAGCTGGAACGTTCTGCTAGATCAAGGTAGTTCGCCGCATAGCCTCCCCCATGTCGATTTCCCGGAACCAGACACCAACTCAATCACTTGGTCGGTGCAACCCAAATATCCAACACGCAATGCAGCACCCCCGGCGCATACGTCTTCACCCTCTCCACATGCTCCAGCCTCACCCCCACCCCATTGCCCCCACCCCTCTCCCCCCTCACCCTCCCCCAAATCCCCCGCACCTCCTCCACCACCTCCGCCGCCCTCCGCCCCACCTCCCCCACCCCAAAATTCTCATGCAAATGCACCCACCCACCCATCCCCGGATCCAGCACTCGCACCGCCGTCTCCCACCCCCCCCTCGACGACGGCAACAATCCCGCATTAACATGCCGCACCGGCGGCACCACCCCCCTCAACCCCTCCACCCTCCCAGCCGCCCTCTCATTCCCCTCCGCAAAAACCACCACCTCCTTCTCCCCAACCACCCGCTCCACAACATCCGGCGCCTCAGTCCCAACAACAACCCCAACCCCCCACCCATTCCCCCCCGCCCCCCTCCTCAACCCCTCCACGCTCCACGCATTGATCTCCCACCCCAGCACCCGCGCCACCCCCGCCCGCCGGTACGAAAACGCAAAATACCCGATCCCCGCGTACAGGTCGACCGCCGTGCAGGCGCCTTCCTGGATGGCGGTCGCCACGCTGGGGAGCCCCAGCACTCGCGCCTTCTCCTTGACGTTGCCGCGGCTGAACATGGTGTAGGCCGGTGCCCACGTCTGGACGATGCCGTTCTGCCGCGTGTGCACCCAAAGCGCGGTGGACAGGTCGTGCGGGGTGGGGGGATGGCGGGAGGCGAGGCGGGGCGGGAAGGGGCCGTAGAGGGGGGTGAGGTGGGTGGGGGAGCGGAGGATGTTTTGGGCGCCTTCGGCGTCGGCGGAGGGGGTGTTGTCGTCGGCACCGTTGGCGTCGACGGGGGAAGGGGCGTTGCGCGGCGCGATGGGGGCGTTGGTGGCGATGTGGGTGACGCCGAGGGCGCGGGCGACGTGCGAGAGGAGGGTTTGGGTGGGGGCGCTGGGGAGGGGATGGGCGGCGAGGTAGGTCGTCCAGGCGGGCGCGTGGAAGGTGTGGGCGGCGAGGAGGAGGAGGGGTGGGTAGATGGAGTAGGTGGTTGGGAGGGAGGCGGAGAGTTGGGAGGAGGAGAGGTGGAGCGAGGTGAGGGTGTCGGGGGGGAGGGCGGAGAGGGCAGTGTGGAAGGCGGCGCGGAGGGGGTTGCCGGTTGGGGGTTTGGTGGATGGTGTTTCGGGGTTGGACAGGTGGATGACCGAGATGCTTTTGTGCGCTTCTGGGCCGATTTGGGACTCGAGGGCGGAGGAGAGGGTTCCTAGGTGTGTTTCGAGATCGAGATCGTCTGCATCGTGGGTGTCGTGGTTTGCATCGGGGCCTTCGGATAGCAATGGGATGATGAACCGTTTCCCAGGGTGAGAGGCCAAGGTCTCTGACTCGGAGCTTGGTTGAACAAAGGGCGTGATTTTCCGGCTCTTATCGAGCAAACGGCGCTCTTCCAAGAAGGTCTTCACGGCCTTGACATTCTGGGCTGGAACGAGTAAGGCGTGCTGGCCCGCAGCATCGTGAAGTGAAGGATCCATAGAGGGATATTTGCCTCGAACACCGAGACCATAAAAATAGCAAGGGAGCTGAAAACCGAGATAGGGAAAATTTTCCCAGCTCTACTGATCTTTCTGACAGAGCATCTAAACTTCTTTCCGGGCGTGAACAGGGGCGGAGATGGAAAGTGTTCAGGACGTGGTGGTGGTAAACTTGGTGAGTGTCTTGTCGGCGCTCCGAGAAGGAAGAGAGAAAACGATTTGCCGATGAGCAGGCCGGAGATGACTCGGAGATCGGTCCTATATAGCTTCCTTACTGCTTCAGGCTCATATACGTCATCACTTCCTCTTTATCTCGCCGTCTTCTTTTTGCTTTCTATAACTTGCCCAACTTAATTCGACGCATCGGGCTACCAAACACATTACCGAATCCATCATTTTACATTCATGGCTGCCCTCAAACCACGATCACCTTCACTTCCGGGCAAGCCGTCCCGTGAGCACCTCATGAGCTACCGCATTGCGCGAGGAGAGCAGGGTGTCCTGACCTTTGAGCCATACAAATCGGCGCTTCTCCCGCTTTGGCGCTTTCGAACGCCCGACGTGGCCCGCAAGAGTTCCACTGATCTCTGGAAACGGTTTGAAGAGTA
Source organism: Dothiorella sarmentorum (assembly GCA_023082095.1). Classification (NCBI taxonomy): domain Eukaryota; kingdom Fungi; phylum Ascomycota; class Dothideomycetes; order Botryosphaeriales; family Botryosphaeriaceae; genus Dothiorella; species Dothiorella sarmentorum. The sequence goes on from JAJMVL010000149.1 coordinate 34,968, forward strand.
CAATGACGAAGATGATTTTGTTGGCATGGACATGTGCAGGAAATTTATCCAGATGGTATGTTGACGTCCAGAAGCAGAGAGTCGACGGGACAGCAGGGCCTGACAAGACAATCCAATCCGTCTAGGGCATGACCAGGGCGAAACGCTATGCCAACCACGCTGGTGGCCGCAAATACAGCAAGGAGAGTGGCGCCGAGCTGCCCAAGAGTTCGACCCACAAAGACGCCAAAGAAAAGCTCGAGGCTTCCGAGATCTTTCGCGAAGTGTGGAAGCGGTGCCGTGAGCACGAGGGATACCAAAACAAGAAGGAAAAGTTCATCAAAGAGCAGAAAGAATGGGACAAGGAAAACAGCAAGAAACGAGAATGAGAATCAATGAGGTATCCATCCAACAGCGCCAAAAACTCCAAGAATCACTTGGACGTGATCCTATGCAATCGCTTCATGATGTCTGTTTGCCCGAAGTTCCATCGTGTGCGGTGGTCGAGTGTATCTGAGCCAGATCAGTCCCAGTCTCTCCAGTGCTTCCAACCCGACTTACCGCTTCGGCGAAAGCTAGCAATTCGCTGATGCCCTTCGAGTATGGATCCTCAGTCGCATCCGGCGCAACCTCGTGCCCCCACACCACCACCTCGTCGAACTCTCCAACCTCTTCCGTCACGCGCACCTCGATCCGCTGATCTTCGTCCTCGTCGTCGCCATCGATTTCGCGCTCGGCATCCGGCTGCGGGAGGACTTTGCTCGTATTGCTCAGAACGGCTCCTGTCCTTACGTTAGCCGCCATCCGTGCTGGGAAATGTCAGGCTCGCAAACCTCTGTAGCCATCGGGCAGCTGGAGCTTGTGACCGCGCAGCTTGCGGCCGCGGAAGTAAGATGACTGCTTGTCATCTGGAGATTTCTATCAGCATTGGCATGCTTTTGCCCATATCTCGCCTCGCACCTTTCTCCTCTTGTGGTTGCCAATAGCGCTCGGCGGCGTTGACGGGCCCATTGTGCTCGATGCGACAGGGTAGCAGGTTCGGGGTGGTTTTCCCAGAGTGTGCGGAGGAGCGCTGGATAGACAGCATGGCGGTGGGTCGGCTGCAATGTGCTGGTGGTGGTATTGTTGGAGTGATGGTGTTGAGGCCGTGAGACGCGTCGAATCGGCGCGACGCGTTCTCTCACGCACGGACGGGTTTGCGATAAGATAAGCTTCTTTTCCTGCCATCGGCGAAGCTTTCTCTCCGGGTATCTATCATATCACCTCTTTCTTTGAGCGCACGTCTTTCTCTTGCTTTCATTACTCCCTTTCCTCTCACGAGAGACACGGTGACATCATCATCTCTCTCTTTCCAATGTTTCTCCTTCCATCTGTCCTGAGTGTCCTGAGTTCACATACTGGCCATGTTCGGAGAAAGGGAGCGTGCCGGGGTCTCAGTCGCCCACTTTCCATGTCTATCTGTGATCACAGCGGCAAAGCTCGATCTTCCCGCTATCTTTTCCTGCCAGAAGGTTGAGCTATGAATGTTTCTAGATGAGGAAAAGCTCACGTATGCGGAGTTGAAGTTGTCGTCCAGCCGAGCGATTTGTAACGGTCAGATCATGGCATTGTCAAGCTAATTCCCCAGCTGTTTTCAAGTAGCATGTTGAATTGAGGAAGTGTCTATCGATACATATCGAATACGTCCGTATGAATGTGCCAACACGAGTTCGCCCTCCTCTGCAACTCCACCAAAAAATAGTGAGACCTCTCCAAACCCCCACAAACCCCACTCATGGCATGGTGCAAAAGGAACCCACTGCATCCTTGCCCCCTCATGACTCATGCCGACATGGTCCACCCATGTAGTCGCTTGAACGCATGCAGTGTAGACAGAGGCCTGCTGCTTTCCGGATCTTGGGTAGTTCCCTACTTAATTCGGTAACAAGGCGTTCCCGTTGATGGTTGATCGAACAATATCTGTAATCCTCTTGCACCGGAACCTGTTGAGCAATCAACTTGGTTTGAATAAGAGACCTCTTTGCAATCTTGGTAGGTGGCACCAGTTCGCTGTGAAACTTGCGTGTCCACTCACGGGTGTAGCTCCAATTGTTCCAACCTGTGCCCGCGGAGTATAGTGGGTCTTGAAGACCCCTGGTGACCATTAACTCGGACATGCGTGTCCGAAGTTGTCCGCGTCGTTCCTCCAACGACACTTGAAGCAGTAATCAGCAAACCGCAGCCACTGGCTACTTATGATGGACTTACGGAAGACCTTGCAAGGCAGTACTTTCGTGACCTTTTCAGAGTCAGGAAGAAAAGAGGCAGTGTGGTTCAGGACCATCGCAGCCGTCACGTTCCGGAAGCCCTCCGCATTGTCGAGAAGATATGCTGCGGACATGATCTTGAAAAGACTCTGCAAGTCTAGCTCTTCTAGACTAGAGCTTGTACCGCTGTTCGTCGAGGCTACGCATGCCCACTTGCAGCAAGACATGACGTCGTATTTGTCTGCCGCTAGAGCCACCTCAAGAAGAGTGTCCGGAAGCCATAAAGTGGGGACTTCGTGGTTGCGTACATGCACAATGTTGAAAATAATCTTAATTGCTTCCGCGTCATCTTCTGGCAGTGCAATTTCCCGTGGGCCACCTCCTTCTGGTTGCTGGTAGGGGCCAAGCATGGCAGCGAACGGTTTGGACGCATTCGTCAGGAACAACGAGTTGACCGTGAACCTCTGCTGATTCTGCCCGACAAGAAAGACAACATCACCGCCCGGGTAGATCTCGACCTCTTCGGGAGGCTTGCCGTTCGGTCTGGTGCCCATGGCTACCAGTTTGAAGTGGATGAGAAGGATGTCTTGCCTAAGAAGTTGCCAGGCGGCAGTTGAACCTTATATACTGCTGGGGATAGAATAAGCTCGTAGAATAAGGCTGCTACTTGACTTATTGTGACCTTATTAATTCGACAAGCTTTGTCTCACGAGCTTGGACCCGTGCGCAGAACTATTAGATTCTTCCTAAGGACTAGACAGCCATTCACTTTATCATCACTTCACTGAATTATCCTTTCTACAAGGCCATTTCACAAATAGAAGCATCGCGTAGACTCAAGGGAGATCAACTTCTCACTCACCATTGTTTTACTTCCACCAGAAATTCTGTTTAACTCTGCCATCTTTGTCCGCAATTTGCAGGTCATATCAATCTCCTGCACAAAGGACAGAGGAAATCAGTGCGCCATGACTGCATGTTTCCCAAACGCCATCATAAGTTGTAGCTCTTTGTCTCTTCCAAACCGTCCCGCAATTGTTGCCACAAGCATGCAAGATTCCACATGGTTTTGTCCAAGACTGGGAGGAGCACTGGACACAAGTGTTAGCTGCTCCCTGCCATCCACGCAAAAGTGTTTCATATTTACGTTGTTCGAGGCCTGCATGCGCCTCCACCAACGCCTGAAGAAACGCGAAGCAGTGATCAGCAATGCAGCAAATTCACACCTGCGCGTGGCGGCAGCCCCATGACGGAGAATTAGCCGTACTTATATCCGGCTCGCCCGCAAATCCCCCTGAAGAAGAAGCTGCCTTCGTGGCGCTCCGGTGATGTGGTGCTGATCCGGCAGTTGGGACCCACCTTCCTGCAGGTCTCCGCACTTGCACCCAGGATAAGTACTAGGCTCTGCGAGCGAGTTCTTCGAAGGTAAAACACCCCGTATCCGATCCCCGCCGTCGTCATGGTTGATGAAACTACGCCCGCCTCCCCACCACCACCACCACCTGCTGCGCAGCACATCGAGGTAGATGTGAGTGCAACAGTCTCACTGGCTCGCGGCTCTCTAAGACTAAAACGTTTTGCGCGCATAGGAAAACGCCGACGCCACGGATGAAGCGTACGCGGAATCCGATGCGTCGAGCCAATTGACGTCGGTGGTGTCTGAGATACGGAAGGGCATGCAAGAGAACGGTCGCGTGTACCCAATCTACGGAGCGCATGGTGTGTGGGGTCTCCAACCTCTTGAAAAGCTCAGTGTAACTCACGCCGGCGCGAAGAATACGGCGTGCCCATCGACGATCGAGAGCTGGACAGACAAGACCTCCAACACCACGCGTACACCATCGTCCAGGACGACAAACTCCACCTAGCGCCACTGCCCGACACCATCCAAGACATCCTCGACATCGGCACAGGAACGGGTAGGTCCCGCTCGCGCCAGAACCATCACTCCAGCACCCCACCCCTCCCGCAACCCCACTGACCCAATCCCCCCCCCCTCCAGGCATCTGGTGCATCGACATGGCAGAAAAATACCCCTCGGCCAAAGTCCTCGGCACCGACATCGCGCCCATCCAACCCAGCTGGGTGCCCCCCAACTGCACCTTCCTGATCGACGACTGCGAGCAAGACTGGCAATTCCGCACCCGCTTCGACTACATCCACTCGCGCGACTGCTACATGTCGGTGCGCGACTGGCCGCGCCTCGTGCAGCAAGCCTTTGCCCACCTCAAGCCCGGCGGCTGGCTCGAGCTGGGCTGCGTGATCCCCTACCCGGAATCGGACGACGGGACGCTGCCCGCGGACTCGGGGTACTTCCAGCTGTGCGAGACGATGGTGGAGGTGGGCAAGGCGTTTGACGCGCCGCTGGACACGCCGTTGAGGTATGGGGAGTTGCTGCGGGAGGGGGGGTTTGTGGGGGTGGAGGAGCGGGTGTTTAAGATGCCGACGAGTGAGTGGCCGAGGGATGGGCGGTTGAAGAAGATTGGGGCGTTGGAGCGGATTAACGTGATTGAAGGGGCGGAGGGGTTTATGCTGCGCGGGTTTACGGAGAAGATGGGGAGGTCGCGCGAGGAGATGGAGCTGATTTTGATGCGCATGCGGAAGGAGTTGATGTCGAATAAGCTCCACGCGTATACTCCTTTGTAAGTTCCTTCGGTTTGGGTGAGTGGGTGGATCGGTTAACTGATGGCTTGTAGCGTTGTGGCGTATGGCCAGAAGCCTGAGGTGGAAGCTGCGGCTGCCTGATTATGCAGTTCCGTCGAGACACGCAGTTGAAGGTCCGGAAAGGTAGTTGAAGCTGTTGCTACGGATAAGGCTAAGGGGATGTTGTCTAGCGTCTGGACTTGGAGACGGCAAGAGGCGGATCAAGCCGGGGTATTAATATGAGAAAGAGGTCGGCCGTGGTCTTCTTACTGTTTTGTTGGATGATATCCATTCATGAAGTACACAAATCACGCCAATATAATCCGTGGCGATAAATATCGAGCGAACTCCTGAGACTGACTGGCTGCCATTTTCATCATCTTACCCGGCATCATCAGACAATTTTAGTCAAGCAGTGATGGTGTAGGGATAGGCAGCCCCTGATGTATCAATCTTGGTCATCCGCACTTTATGCCCTGTCTCAGGGATACTTAAAACTTCAAAATGTCTATTTTCTTCAGGATCTCTGTTCTATTCTAGTGCCTCTTCAACCAGCCCCTTTTCTTTACGCGCTCTCAGCCGCGCCAAAAGTGTTCAGCTTCTTCCCCCTCCCGGCGAAGCCCCACCCAATTTGGTGCGCATTCTTAATAACGACATCCAGATCATCTGCCCACGACCAAACAAGGCCCGGGTTCTTCTGGAACAGCCGGCCAGATGCCGCGATATCGAGCCCGTCCTCGAGCAGCTGGTTGGCCAGCTTGCCATCCCTGATCGTACCAACAGTCGCCACCAGCATTTTATCTCCAACCCTCTCCTTGACCGCCTTGGCAAACGGCGCCTGGTGCGCCGGGCCGCCCTTGATCTTCTGCTGCGGGTGGTTGCCAAACGCGCTCACATCCAACACATCAACCCCGCGCTCCGCCAGCTGCTCCGCCAGGTTGACCGTATCCGCCACCGTCCACGACTTCTCGGGGCCGAAGCCCTCCACCTCCTCCAAGCCCTCCGTCGCCGAGATGCGCAGAAACAGCGGCATCCCCTCCGGAATGGCCGCGCGAACGGCGTCCACGACCTCGAGCGTCAGGCGCGTGCGGTTCTCAAACGAGCCGCCGTACTCATCCGTGCGCGTGTTCGACGTGGGCGACAAAAACGAGCTGAGGAGGTACCCATGCGCGTTGTGGATCTCAACGAAATCGAACCCCGCGGCAACCGCGCGCCTCGCCGCGTCCGCAAACGCCCTTGTCACCTCCTCGATGTCCTTCTTCGTCATCGCCTTGGGCTGGCAGTGGTTCGCATCATACGGCACCTCAGACGGGCCCTTGACGTCGCCCGCCCACCCGCCGTCGCTCGCGGGCGCGATGGCGCCAAACGACAACCACGGCGCGACGGTGCTGGCCTTGCGCCCCGCGTGCGCCAGCTGGATCCCGACGAGCTGGTTCTGCGTGTGCGCGAAGTCGGTGACGCGCTTCCAGGGGTCGATCTGCGAGTCCTTCCAGAGGCCGGGGCATTGCGGCGTGATGCGGCCTTCGGGGAGGACGGCGGTGGCTTCGGCGAGGGAGATGCCGGGACCGCGCGAGATGATGCCGCCGAGGTGGGCGGAGTGCCATTCGGCGACGTGGCCGTCGCGGGCTGAGTATTGGCAGAGCGGGGAGAGCATGATGCGGTTTTGGAAGGTGAGGTTGCGGATGCGGAGGGGGGTGAAGAGTTTGGGGATGGGGCGGTTGTCGGGCTGGGGGGTGAGGGGGGTGCCGGCGGGGGTTTGTTGGAGGGGGGTGAAGTAGGGGACCTGCGAGGTGGGTTAGTTTCTGGTATGGTAGTGGTGGGGGTGTGGTTTGGTGCTTACCCCCGGAGCGGCTTCGATGACGAGTTCGGACGACATGGTGAGGTTGTGGGAGGGGGTGGTTGAGGCTCTCGAGCTGGTAGGTGAGAGTTTGGGGAGAGAAGTGTATGTACTTTATACGAGTTGTAGTCGTTTTGGCGCTTGCTGATAAATCCGGATATAAAGCCAGCAGAGCATTGGATCAGGAGAGCCCGCCTGCATACCCCAGCGTCCGAGCTCGGGTAGCATCGGGTAGGCCACATACACCGCCACTGGATGTTGCCCTACAGCAAGACATGTCGTGCATGTGTGCATGACTAGCGGTGTGTGTAGGAGTTGCATGTTCAGTTAACATCCTGCTTGGTAATCAACCTCTTAACCGGCTACGTTCCCTTTCTGGGCCGTTGAAAACGCTAGCGGTTAAAATTTTTCCCAATAAAAAGGTACTGCTTACAAATTGACCCACAAAACCGTCATCGGTGGCGATGAGGCCCATGTCCCACCCGACGATTCTACAACATTGTCCGTTTTCGGAGAGAATCATCTGGAATGCCCCATGGCCTGGAAAGATGGTGTTGCAGTCTTAAGGGTTTTTCGTCGACTAAGTACAGGGATGAGATGGTTCGCAAAATCACGACTGAAGTGAAGGACAGCACAAAGTTGACCTTGATAAACCCATCGTGGTTCTAAAGGTAAAGCGGTTGAAAGGCTATCGACAACATCATCCGCCGACTTATCACCGCCATATGGGCTTCGGCGAAACTACAGCTGCTAAGAACCTTGGCTTGGCCATGCACCTGGAGTCTCGAGAGGCGCTTTTGGCCATCCATCTCACTCGATTCCCGCCGATTGTGAGTAATGAAGCTGGAAGTATACGTTTTACTAGTATGAGTGGTCGTCATTTGGCAGCTTTGCCAGGTGCCTTTGGAGAGGATTGTTCACGCACAAGGAAGCCCCTCCCATGTAGCATAACATCAACTCTTCTTGGTACCAATTCATAAGCACGTAACCCATCAAGTCCCAGTTGCAGCACGCAAGAGTTTGGAGAAAGCACGTGTGTAATTTCAAATCGGGGTATTGGTAAAATTCTCTGCCGCGCGAAACTCAAACTCCTCCACCATTAATCCAACCCGTCAACTTGAATAATCGTAGAAGCCGGTCGACGGGTTTCTCGATACTGTGATCACAGATCACTAAGTTTCCCTTCTCAAGTTCCATCCCCATGTTGCTCATAATCCACCTAGATCTTGGTGCCGTTCATGGCGTTGCCAAAGTTTCCAGTGTTGGCAAAGGGGATGGTGTTCTTGCCGTTGCTCATGACGGGGGCCGTGTCACCGGGCTCGGCTGCGATAAAAGCATTAACAAACAGGACTATGTATGCAGGAAGGAGATGGGACTCACCAAGAGGAGCCGCAGCGGCGAAGGCGATGAGAGCGACGAAAGCGGTGGTGAAGGTGAAGTTCATTTTGACTGATTTTTTGGAATGGTCGTTGATTACGGTGTAGACAATAAGATCGTTTGTATCGTGGGGTCGGCCGGCGACAAAGGAATGTCTGGAGCTTGGCAGAGAGAGGGAGGAGGAAAGATAATGAGCGGTTTGCTGGACTGAAGAGAGACTTGATGGGCCATTTCTGGGTGCAGAGTGCAGCGCCTTTTGAACAGGCACTTCTGGTGCCCAGATTGTGCGTTGTTGACGCCATGGAAGGCCGGATTGGGGAATGAGACAAGCACGGTGTGAGGTTGTCGTCCTGAAACTGGGACAGCTGGGGGCCTGTCAGCCGGATCGCTTCCACTCCGCTCCCCGCATAACGCTGATCGCTAAGTTGATCTCCCCGCTCAGACCAGTCTGCGCAGTCTGGCTGCGACATGGCTGCATTCTATTACAGCCTAACGCAGTCAAGAGATTGCCTGGACCCAGGACGCGTCAACAACCAGTGATGGGCGGCCCCGCATTGTGCTGCGCCGATACTGAGTCTGGCCAATAGTGAAAAGGTATTGCACAGCCTTCCAGTAAGGTTTTGGAATAACCGAAAGCTTCAATTTCTGCATGGCCCGCTGGTTGGTTGTTGACGCGGGCTTGACGCTCGGAACCCACCCGGATATTCTCCATCCTTCTCCCAACACCCACCCTTTTTGCAACTTTTGAATGCACGATATGTAGAAGAAATGACCAACAGGCTGGAAGGTAGCCATAGTATGTGATGCTACCTAAAGCTCGGAAAAATAAGAAAGCAACAGCGGCGGGCGCATCCGAGGAGCTCGTTGATTGAGTGCAGCTTAGGAAGGGCTAGAGCTGTCGTCGCAGGTAAAGCGCTTGCGAAGGCCGAGAACACGCAATGCGGTTTTCTCCATGTAGTTTGCGGGATTGCAGTGTGTCGTTTGGGGATGCAACGCGCTTGCTGAAGCGATGCAGGAGAAGTGAGTAATGGTGGACGCCACAGTCTCAGCCTAGTCTTAGCCCTTGGCCAGCCAGATTCAGTCACATCATGGGAGTTTCCGTCATCGACTTCCCGAATTAGCCACGAGAGACGATGCGCGTCGCAGATGCGCTGACGATCGGTGCCATGTGGATTGCGTGCTGCCGATCAGTGACAACCGACGATCTTCCAATGACGCACCAAGAGTAAAGGAGAACTTCCAGCAGTAAGTCTCATCAACAAGCACCGCTGAATTCAGTGAAAGATAAGAGATTTAGGCATCCAGCCTGGTCATATCTTTATTCTCCAACAGACAAGCCTTTGCTTTGATACAGTACAAGCTTCAGACCGACAAGCATCTATTCAAGCTTAAACGCACCCAGTCAACACTTCCCATACAAAATACCGCCCATGTGTATTTGAGGCACACCACACCTTCACCCGCGTCCAAGTCTCCGAGATTCGCACCATAGCACCCTCGGCGGCTTCTCGCCATCTACGCGATACGTTGCACTCATCCCCACCATACACCTCCACCGCCATCTCCCCCCTTCCCACCATCCTCCCACTGCAAATCTCCAACCTCCCCGCTCTTGCAACTATTCGTCGTCCGCTCCCACCACCTCCCCCTCGTCCCCACCCTCATCGCCCCCTCCGCACCCCCAAACATCACCCTCTCCCCTTTTGCCCACCACGCTAGCGTTCCGCCGCCGCCACTACCACCGTTCCCACTCCACATCCTCTCCTCCGTTCGCGCATCCCACACACTCACAGGTTTCGATGAAGCATTTGTAGACGTGTGTTGCCATTGTGCATTGCGTAAATGAACGTGGGTGGCCCGGATATGTGGGAGCCAGCGTACCACGAGTCCGTGTTGCCTGTCGATGGTACCGTACATATCCAGGTTATTGAAGGGTCTTTTCGTCTCTTCACCATTTCCTTGAATAAAATTGTCCTTGGGCACCGGTGTACGGGTGACCACCAGAGCGGTCATTGAGCTCGCGGATCTAGTCGCCGTTGGCTGCCCGTTGGATGCCCGTTGGATCCACCCTGGGTCGGTGTCACCTCACGACCCTAGCCGCAATGCAAACGCCCAGTTCGTCGTTTTCCAAGATAGTACAACCAACAAACCGGGACACTGCAGGCTGGGACTGTCTCAAATTTGTCAATACGAATGGGCAGGCGATTTCCCGGGGCAGTGCTCTAAAATGACAATCGGAAATGGTCAAAAAAAGGGATGATGCATGACTGGAAGCCTCAAAGCAGCGATGGCGATGCTGCTGAAGTTGAAAAGGGCTACGTTCAAGCCATTAGCATGGTGGGAACTGCGCCAGTCCTGCGGTGATTTTAGTTGGGAAGCCACTGCATCGTTGTGTGAGTGATGATGTTTGAGTGAAAGGACGGGATTTTGAAGGGCGGAGCGGAGAGTAGAAAGTGGGGGAGTATTTGATCCTCATAAAAAAAAAAATTCATCCAACTACCCACTCCTCTGCCGCATCCAGGCTAACGTGAAGAAGTGCATCGCAGAACTACGGGTGGAATACAGGGTCCAAACGTCGGCGACACCTTTATTCTCACCTCTCTTTCCAACCCATCACACCAACGATTAAGAATCTGAGAGCTGGACCAGCAGCGTTCTTTCCTATGCAATTAATTGCTCGATCCCCAGCTGAGATAAAGCGCCCAATGGCAGGCGTGATCCCGCATTATGTAAGCCGGTCGCGCGACATCCTTCTGAAACATCATCGATCGGACAACGAACTTTCCTTCCCCTCCCGTCACGGCTTCCTCGTCGCGCGCGCGTCCGAACCCTCACGTCCTCGCACCCCGGACCTTGAGGCCTTTGCATATTCCAATCTGCTCACCCGCGTTTGCATGCCCCGGAAAAGTCCTGGCGCGCTCTAGTGTGTGCTCTGCTCCTCGCCGCGAAGGCTACACGACAGACGCCCTGCGTGACACGTGCCACGTGCGGAAGGGATCTACCGCCCGTTCACCTTTGTCCGAAAACGAAAAAGACATCTAGCCATCCAGCCGCATATCCATCTTCAACTCTTCAATCCACAGCGACAATTTTACTCTTCTCCTCTGCGTTCGCCTCAAGTGCCACCGACGAGTATACCTTGACATCCGGCTCTAACATCACGTGCTCTCACCCTCACCACCAACACCCCATCCAGAAGAGTTGAGAGGATGGTCGTGCTCGACTCACTCCCCGGCCTCGCCGTCGCGGTCCACGTGAGCGGGAACCCGGCCGAAGAGTTCGAGAACGACGACGAGAAGGACGAGCGGAGACAAGCCACGCGATACATCGAAGCCGTGTCGGGCGCCGAGTTCCACGTGCAATGGACGTTTGTTGCCGCCGAGTTCAAGTACAAGAACTGGGCCATCAACGGGCTCGTCTACGTCGACGGCAAGTACGCCGACGGCCGCATCTTCCGCCCCGACTCGGTGAGGCATCTGGATTCCTTCACCGTCAAGATGGCCGGCGTGTGGAAGAAGGAGAGGGGGCGCTATGTGGAGAGGCCGATGCTCTTCTCGGACCTGATGATTGGTACGTTTGCGTTCCCCGTCCTCTGCGGTTGATATGGGCGATCTGATTCTTTGCTGTGTGTTCAGATGAGGCTGGCCAGAGCGCCGCGATAAAGGGCTTGAAGGAGAAGCTTGATCTGCTCGGAGAGATCAGCGTCCGTTTCTATCGAGGTAGGGCGGTGCCGTCGGTGGGTGAGGGAAGCAGAAAGTCGTTCGATACCATCGACAAGATTCCAGAGAAGGCTCTCAAGGGACGGGCCGTGTCCCATCAAGCAAGGTATATCTCGCCATTCTTCTTTGCTTCTGTGCCAAAGGCTGATATGCAGAAGCTTGGGCAAGGCCAGAGCAAGCACCGCGTGGATGACGTGGGAGTTTGAGTACGAGGATTACGTCGATGGAAAGAGACACCCTTTCGCAACCTACACCTTCAAATACCGCTCGAGGAAAGCACTGCAGGCAGAGTGCATCATCGCGAGATCACCAACCCCGGTGGCTTTGGAGGATCGCCCCATCGAGGAATTGACGCCGGACGAACTACGCGAGCTTGTGCGGCGCCAGAGGGTAAGGAAATACGAGTCCTGTCTCACACGAATCTGGGTCGTCGCTAATAGTTTCTAGGAACGGGATGTCGCTCAGCAAGCTGTCAAGTTGGAGGCCAAGCGAGAACGCGAGAGCAGTTCATTAACCCTGGCTAGCATACCGACTAGCGAGTGGGACTCTGACATGGAGGTTTCGGAAGGCCCCTCGAGAAAACGCCAGCGGACGGGACACATTGAGGTGATTGACTTATGCGATTCGGATTGAAGCAAGTGGACTGCGAATATACCTTTGATTTTGTTCATCAAAAGAAGACCCTAAATGAAGACTTGCCACGTTGACTTCCCCAACATCAGATGTATTTACTATCTATCCAGACGCAGATGCGCAGCTTAAGAAGATGATATCTACATCTGGACGGATGCTTCAACTCCCTATGGGGAAAATCTTCATATTATGCTAAGTTCTAAACTTAACATGGATATGTAAACGTAGCGATATTTCTAACGTAGAGAAAGTCAACGGACACGTACGGAGCTGAAGCTCTCATCCGGATGCGGTGTGACATGAAAACTTTTCTCAATCCACGAATCCTTTGACCGTGTGCTCTCTTACCTCCCTCTATCTTTCTTTCGCTAAAGAAGAACATCGTTCTTGCATTGTTATTTCTTCCGCGACCCATTGAGCCACCGCCACGATATCCAAAACCGCCATCCACTCCTCCCCAGACCTTCCTTGGGCGCGAGTGAAGTCGACAAAGTCTCATAGAAGTCCTTCACCTTCTCATGCGCAACAACCCTTCCCGGATCAAAGTTCAGGACCTGCAGTCCTTCCATGCTCGTTGCGCGAGACAAGGCAACATATGCCTGGCCCTTCTCAAACACCTGGCCTAGATCGACCCTCACAAAGTCCAGGCTCTGACCTTGCGCTTTGTGGATACTGAGCGCCCATGCGAGGGTGAGGGGAACCTGCTTGCGGCTGGCCAGCGTCACGGTTCTGGGCTTCGCGTTTGGTGTTGGACGAACGAGCTTCTCGACGGTCCAGGTCGCCGGTATACATAACTCAATACAGGCCGTGCCATCTGAACGCAACAATCGCACAACAGGGTATTGTGTTTCCTCCAAATCCTTGTTGGGGTCGTCGTGCAGGTCAGGTAATCCATCGGACAACCATTTTTTGTGATGAAGAGCTTCGGGGTACTCCATGAACGTAGTGTAGCCCATGAATCCCATGACTTGGCCCAAGGAGCCGTTGACGAGCTTTGCGCTCTTGTTCTTGATCAGCACCACTTGGGCACCCTTCTTCAACTTCAGAACCTGGGGCGCAGCTTGGTCGGAAAGAAGTTGCATGCGGGCTTTCTTATCCGTTATTCCCCAATCCTGGCAGATGTAAGTGTATTCATCTCCTGGGAGCATGCCTAGCCGAGATTGATTTGCTGTGCTGACCTCGGCTCGCAAGGGAAAAAGTTCGGTGGGTTCCAGTCCGTTCTTGAGGTTCAATGGCCTGCTCAGTTTGCTGAACCGCGCGATTGATTCCAAGGAAAGGCAGCCCTCTCTCATCTCGTTGAGCATTTCTGTGAAGACCGGGTCCCTCTGTCGGAAGATTTGGGTTAGGCCGACTGCATGCTTTATCGTTGTGTTCCACTTCTTGGATTGGAAAGCATGCTTTGCCTGCGAGTTCTTCGACACGGGCGGCAGTTGAAAGAAGTCTCCGGTAATCACCAGTTGGATGCCGCCGAATGGTAGCTCGTTTCCTCGAATTCTGCGTGCAATCTCCTCCAGTTTGTCGAACAGCTGAGCATCGATCATGGAGATTTCGTCAATTATGAGGACTTTGGCGGTGGTCCATCGGTCCCTCTTCTTTTTGTTTCCCTCGATCCTGCCGATAAGCTCTTCCATAGTACCTACGCCGAGACCAATCCCGGCGAAGCTGTGAAGTGTCATTCCACCAATGTTGCTTGCGGCAATCCCCGTAGAGGCCGTCACAGCAACTGCGCCAGGTTCAAACATATGCCTGGCGATCAAGAAGACAATGATCTTTCGAAGGAGAAAGGATTTACCAGTGCCAGCGGGACCGGTGAAAAAGACGCTGTTCCCCTCGCTCAGCACGAGGTCCATGATGAATCGTTGCTCTTCCGTAAGTAGCTCTGCCTCTGGGTCACCATCCATCACCTGGGGATCTTGGGCATTTATTGTGGCCGGCATTCTTTGCTTTTCAGCTCTTCTGTAGAACTCCCAGCTTCGCGTGAGAACTCCGAACATCCCTCCGTATGCTCTTGTCTGAGGACGTGATAGGCGGAAGGTTGCCATTGTACGGGGATGGGCATTCGGCCCAGTGAGACATCTCAGACCAGTTCGTCGCTGACGCAACAATGAACAGAAAACTGTGAATGTGGTCGGGGTCCATGTCATTGTTGGAAGCGGTTTCCCCAAGTTGTTCCAAAGCATTTCGGAACAGGGAGACGAGTGTACTGAACGGTTCATGACCCAACTGGCCCTAGAGCTCATCTTAGGCAGTTTTCGCAGGTTCCCTGTGTAGACCATTTTGCCCTGGGTAGCTGTAATGAACAGTGAATGATTTTTTCGGTTGATTCTGGTTGAGGAGGAGCTCTTGCAGGAGGATGCTGACGTTCGCTGCGCAGTTGCTCTCGAAAGGATGCACGATTCGTCGTGAAGGGTCTTAAAGCAAGAACGCGTATCACTTTTGGGGACTGCACTGTTCCGAAAGTTTCCAGGTTCGCTGCGGTGGCTTTTCTGGGCGACAGAGACACATATGACAACAAGTCAAAGACATGTGTTGGCAGACAAGCACTACTGCGGATTGCCGTGGCCCCGCGTGGCTGCATGGTAAAGCTCAGCGCAATGGCACAAAACTTGATTAGGATATGGAAGCGCAAACAACTGGCACGACGGTTATGCTTCCACCTGCATCAGGATGTAGAAGGTGTTGTTTGCTTCCCTGGATGTACCTAGCTGCGTAACAATTCCGTCCTTGGCCGCAGATTTAGCTTGCACTGGTTGTGTTACGTGATAGGTCTCTCAAGGGCAATGAATCCTCAAACGCGGCTCGTATTCAGCACAAAAGAAAGGCTAGTTGTCTGGCTACCAGTACTCAAAAGCATTCAGCTAGATAAATAAAGTTGTGCAAAGGATTGTCGAACGGGGATGAATAATGCAATCGTACTCTTTTTCAATCATTTCTATGAGAGGTGATGTACAGAGTATGTTGGTTATGAAAGGGCGGTTTCCCTGCTCAAGATTGCATTGTTTGTACCACTTTCTGATTCAGAATGGTGGTACAAGTCCAGTCGGCCAACCTTCAGCGGTAAAAGAAGCAGTACGGTGCAAGGTCAAAGGAGTGACGAAATAATTCACAACGGCTTACCCCATAATGCAGATTATTTTGATCATCCCATGAAGCTAACCAACTCTCAGGATGGTTGTGAAATAATAGTGCCTTGAGTCTACAACTTCTCTTATTTTCCTAACCAGCGTGCGATCGTCGTAGGGACCAATCTGCCATCTGCCGTAATGCGTTTCTCCCAACGAAAGTGCGGTGAATGAAATTTTGTTTTGGTGCATCTACCCGTTCTCGCACACTGTGAAACAGACTTACGATGGCGAATGGAACCTCCGTTTGGAGCCTGGATGGCGCAGGCCTTCCTACTTGTACATACATACAAGAACACGTTGTTTGCATACCAATAGTGATCACAACAACAATTTTCTCCTCTCCTTTCTTCTAAACGGACACAAAAATGAAGCCCAAATCTTGGAAGGGCTTCATTAGCAAATGTCTTACTTACCCCCTCCATGTCTGGCTTCGAGCCAAACACAGCAAGAAATACTCCCTTGATGAATTCTTCCTACGGTATCCCACCTTTCAGTACGATCGAACCAAACCTTCAAATCAGCAATTTCGCGATCTATGCCGCAAATTCGGTTGGAAAAACGATGCAGAGGAACTGGAAGATGCTCGAATGGCATATCGCATCGCCTCCACACGGACGTTCAACTCCTGCTTCGGCGAGGATGTCGATGACAACGACGCATGGGGAAAGCTTTGCTCCCAGCTAGGTGTTGTTCCGTTGCCAGACAAGATTGAAGACCGACAGAAGGTCCGTTGAAACAGTTCCGCTCTACCATTCCGTAGTACTTAGCTGTGCTATAGATCATCACCGGCACACATGCCAACCTGGTGGACCTCCTTGACAGCCGTCGCAGCGGCCGTCCTCTACAGAAGTTTGAGACGGTGGAAGAGTTGAGAGATTATACTGTTGGGACAGGGAAGTACTTTCCGAAAGAAGAAGCATACGCAGGCCAACTTCTGCAATGGCTGCTACGAGAGATACACAATGAATACCACGGTTCCCGGGGGAAGGGAAAAGGTGGTGGAGGCAGGAAACGTGATGGAGGCAGGAATCACAGCTCATGTCGGTCCTGAACAACTTTGGCAAGCCCTTGTGGTAGATGGACATGGTTATGTTGCGGCACTTTATGGACCCCAGAGACATGGGAAATGAGTTTGGCGACACGTGCACCGCTCGCATGTTCTCGAGCCTGGCCATGGCAATGGCGAGCATGTTCACGTCCCGATTCGCCGCTTCCATTGTTCTCTGGGCACGCAGGAGGATGCGATAATTCCGTAGCGCTTCTTCGAAATAGCTGGCGGAAGTTGCCCTTATCCCCAGCGTACTCTCGTCATTGTCTTGCGCTCTCTTCAGCGCTTCCTTCAGCTTTCGGGCCATGCTTGGACGGTCGTTCGGAACAAACGTCCAGCTTTTCCACTTGAAGGGCGACTTCTTTGATGACGGAGATGGCCATGAAAGATTCCAGACTGGGCTTTGTGAGGTTGATTTCGACGGTGCCACGCTCAACTGCGCAAACTTTGACGAATGGCTTGTGGATGTGGGCGTTGACCGTCTTGGAAACCTGGCGAAGCACAAGAAAGTCGGCCTTGGGGAGATGGGAGGCGATCTCGCACGTCAGCTCAGGTGGCAACCCTGCGCCTAGGTAGTGCACGACAGACGTACGGCCCCAACCGCGTGATTGCTCGACAGTATCCATTGTGTTGATCCTGGGATGGTGTGTGCAGACAGCGGGGAGACTGGAGTTGAGTGTTGAATCTGGGCGGGAAATCAAGGGCTGGATGCAAACGAGGAAAGTTGTGGCCGCCTGTGAAACGCCAGCCGCAAATGCGGTGGTTGGCAGGCCTGTACGACACTCGAAACGCAGGCGGGTCGCAAAAGCAAATTGTATGATAGATGTAAGTAGTTGAAGCAAGCATAAGGATGACTTTGCAACCTACTCAAGTCCCCTGCCATCTGTCACATTCACGTTTTCAGCGAGCAGAATTACTCTCTTCTCTTCTCTTTTACCCATGGTATTCATTTTCCTTTTCCCTTTCGTTTGAACAGAAAGTCGTCCACAGTAATCTATCATTTCCCTCAAATCTACACCCCGCAAAAACAAAAACTTACCTCGCCGTGAGCGCCATACGGACCAACGTGGAAGTCGCCGTCCCATTCCAGCCCGACGGCCCCAAGCCCGGCCAGGCCAGAGAAGACGCCGCAGATGTCGCCTCGCACGCACTGCCCGTCACCGTCCCAAAGAACGTCAACGTCTCGAACGCGATATCAGCGCTGGTGCAGCCGTGATAGACGACTGACGGACGCTCCGACACCGCGGTCCAGGTGTTGACGCTCTGGACGAGCTTGCAGGACGGGGTCGCGGAGGCCGTGGTCGTCTCCGTGGCAGTCATGGTCACGGTGACGGTGCTGGGTGGAGCCACAGCCGCGGCCGGGGATCCGAAGAGGGGGATCTCGGTGACGGTGACGGTGGCTGTGATGGTGGAGATGGGGAGGGAGCCGTCGGCGCCGGCGAGGCGGGAGGGGGGGACGAAGCTGAAGATGACGCCGTAGGTTAGCTTGGTGGCTTGGAAGGCGACGGTGGCGAGGAAGGAGGCGAGCGTGAAAAGACCGAGGATGGCTAGGATGTCAGTGACTTTCATCTTGTAGAGATGTGAGTTCGCTGATGCTTTTTAGTGTTGTGTTCTTGAGGTTTGTGTTGAGGCATGACTGTGGAGGCGTGCTGTTTATATTTGGGGAGTCGCCCGATGCTGTAGGTATACAGTACAGCTGTTTTGCAGATTTTTTACCTGCATTGAAAAATTTTGAGGTGCTGTGGTACTGTACAATGCAACTCGTAGACGAATGTCAAGTGCGAGTGAAAACTATTTCGGGACAACGAAATGTCTGGGAACAACGCGCGAAAACAATGCGTTTGTTCCATCTAGCAGAAAGTCGAGATATTCACTCCCTAAGTTTGAAGCTGGAAGTGCAAAGAAAGTCGGAGTAGCTCCGCGTGCTTTGTGGTTAGAGTTAGCATCCGACCGTTGCCGTGATCACAAGTCTCTAACCTTAAGGGGAAGGTTTCTATAAGCACTAACGCCTTCCTTCACAGCTAGAAAGCGGTGGACCTCTTCGCTGCCTTCCATTTTACCACATCAAGCCTTTTCCGGTCTTTAACATACCGAGTCTGCCAAACAGCACTCGTTTTGTAGCATCACAGCATCATTTCAAATCTGTAAATATAGATGCATGCACCATCATTTCATCAAATTTCCCAATCCAAACGGAAAGGTTCGTTCGAGTTTCATATATATACATGCACTTTTATCGATTCCATTTACTAGAGCCCAGTGACTGATGGCCGCCTGCTCAGACAGAGCATTTAAAACCATCCGCTCCCAGCACAACGTCCCTAAAACCGCTTTGACAGGAACCCATACAGCGCCTTCCCCACCTCCTCCGGCTTCTCCATGGTACACCAATGCGCCGCCTCAATCGTCTCCACCTCCAAATCCGGCAGCAACCCCGCCGCCCTACTCGGCTCAATGAACTCCGGCAAACACACATCATCGCCCGTACACGCCAAAAAGAGGACGGGCACGGTAACCGCCACCCGCCCCTCGGGCAGCGCCTTCTCCGCTTCATACTGCACGTTCCCAACCATGGCCCTGTACCAGCACAGCGCCGACGCCAACCCCCCTCCCTCGACCACCGCCCGGAACCACCCCTCCTTCCACCCCTGCCCCGGCCGCGCGTACCCCCGCAGCTCCACCGCCCCATCCTCGATCAGGAACTTCCGCATCCCGCCCCGCACGCAGAACATGTCGCGCATCCAGCCCTCGCGGGCGCCGTGCAGCACGCCCCAAAAAGCCTCGAGGTGCGCGTCGATGACGTGCGCGCCGTCGGCGGCGGTGAAGAGCTCCCAGTAGGCATACCGCGGAAAGCCGGTGGCGCGCTCGGAGCGGGCGTTGGCGGCAGAGAGGTCGAAGGGGGCGCGGGTGGGCGGCATGTAGGCGACGTTGAGGAGGGCGAGGCCGGCGACGTGGGCGGGGTGGAAGAGCCAGAGGCGCTGCGCGAGGTAGGAGCCCCAGTCGTGGCCGATGACGACGACGCGCGGGATGCGCTCGTGCGTGAGGAGCTCGGCAAGGTCGGTGGAGAGGGCGTTGGAGGCGAAGAGGGTGGGGGTGGTGGGTTTGGAGGATTTGCCGTGGCCGAGGAGGTCGGGGGCGAGGATGCGGTGGGAGAGGGGGAGGAGGTGGGGGATCACGTTTTGCCAGAGGTGGGCGGTGTCGGGGAAGCCGTGGAGGAGGAGGAGGGGGGGTTTGGTGGAGGTGGAGGTTGGGGCCGAGTCGTAGTAGGTGTAGGTTAGGGACCTGGAGGTGGTGAAGGTCTTGGTGGCGAAGCTGTCCATGGTTGCGGGTGTTGTTGGGGTTGTGGGTGAGGAATTGGGTGGGTGGTGGGTGTGAGGGTGTGAAGTAGGTGGCGGCCTCGTGTTCGTTTACGGAACCCCGCGATGGAGCAGGGCGGAGACGCTGTTGGCCCTTTATATACTTGGTCCCTGCACTGTGGTGCCACTCCAACTCGTGTGCTCAGAGTGGATTCATCGGCTGACAACGGCGGAAAAATGGCCGAATGGAGCATGGTCAGCGCTAGTCCATCGGCTTGACAAGGCTTTCGGTTTGCCGGCAACAGTAATGTAATGTGTTTGCTGTGAGTTGACATGATCCAATGCGTAACTGATGATGTGGTGCGTAAGGGCATCACTTACGGCATTACTTCCCAGCGATACAGGTTGTCAGACCGGGACTCGTCTCATCGTGCCTGCTTTTTCTTACATTCCCGCGGGTTGGTAGTGATGCTCAATTCATACCCAGTATAGACCGTTACCAAGCATTGCTTCTATTTGAGTATTCGGCAAACAGTGGGGAGGTAAACTCTGGGGCCAAGAAAATAGCAATACAGAGCCAAGAATTTAATGGAGAGAGGCTAATTAAGAGTTACTTCTGCCGATTATATCATGTGAGTGTGGGGATGTAGGAATGGCTTTAGGGTTGAATAAAAGGCGTCGGGTAGTCACGGCGTGCGGAGTTTCTAAATCGCTGCGCTCTCACATTCACCTCACTCTCTAGAGCTTGTTGGCCAGCTTATTCTAGCATATATGCATTGCTTGTTAGTGACGGCTACAAGTAAAATACGTTGGATCGTGGAGAGGGTCGAGGAAAAGAAGGTACGGGAAGGATTGAAAAGGCAAGATACGACGGGGTTATATGGGAAGCTAGAGTGTGCGGTTGAGTGCCATATAGTACAGTTTACGGCTCCACCTCCTTGTCTGGTGATAGGATTCTCAAAGTCCAGCTCGAGGTACTTACACGTATGTGGAGTTGAAGTCGTCCAGATGCAGATGTGCTCCCTCAAAGGTAGACGGAACTATAATATATCGACACATATATTCCGGCGGTATGTCATGGAGACGAAGACTTCATGACGGTGAACCGAGGAAGGCTCACTTGTGAATTTTAACGTGGGTACCTGAGGCAATAATGGCAAATCGGTGAAAAGCCACTGACTCGAGAAATTAGAGCTGCTCCGGCCTCACGGGCATGGTTCCCAAAGAGAACGAGTATGTGGAGACCGCCAAGGTGCCGCTGCCTGTTATGGCCGCTGAACCAAACTGAATGTGGCTGGAATTGGGAGCTTAGCGCCTAGCTAATTCCAATTCGGCTTAAGAGAAATCGAGCCCCAGTCCACATGTATACATAAATGTCTCCAATCCGCACTTTCGTTCTTTGGGGTGGCTATTACAGCGCGTCATCATCCAGCTCTTGTGTTTCTCATCTTCCCACGCGCCATGCGTTACAACCAGCACCCAACCGCGTGGCTGCTCCTCGCACTGCACCTCCCCTCGATCCTCGCCCTAACCTCAAACCCCCAACCCGAAACCACATGGCCCGCCAGCCTCCCGTCCCGCCAAACCCCACCCCCCCTCCACAAACGCACCCCCTCAACCGTGAGCCCAGCCACAACCGTGAGCCCAGCCACCTGCGGCTGGGTCAACGGCACCTACGGTCCGCCTCCTCCCCTCCCTCCCTCCCCTCCCCACCCCCTCTAACCCCCTTCTAGGCTCCGCCCTCTACTGCGCCCCCTCCAGCACCTGCGTCTTCTACACCCCCACCGCCTCGCCCTCCTCCCTCCTCCCAGCAATGGCCGGCTGCTGCAATGCCAACACAACCAACTGCGTCTTCCGCCGCACCTGCTACCCCTCCGCCACCACCACCACCACCCGCGACGACGACGACGACGACGACGACGACGACCCCCTCGTCCTGCGCTGCACGGATGCCACGGCCCCCGCGTGCGCGAGCTGGACGTATCCGGACCAGGGCGGCGCGAAGGACTACGCGTGCACGGTTGCGGAGGGCGCGGACGCGGGGTGGACGACGGTTAGGGCGGGGGCGGTGGATGGGTTTTGGGAGACGCCGAGTACGTATGCGGTGGGGGTTGTGTGGGTGGGTGAGACGGCGGTGGTGGGGGAGACGGCGGCGACGACGACGGCGACGAGTGCGAGGGTGGCGGAGACGAGTGTGGCGGGGGCGGGGGATGGTGGTGGTGGTGGGGGTAAGGATGTGGGGACGATTGTGGGAGGGGTGGTTGGAGGGGTGGTGGGGTTGGCGGTCGTGGTTGCGGCGGCGGTGGTGGTGTGCTGTCTGAAGAGGAGGGAGGGGAGGAAGGGGGAGGGGGTGGTGGAGGCGCCGGGTGGGGCGGTTTGGGAGGCTGATGGGGTGGTGGCGGGGGCTTCGCGGGCTGTTGATGTGCATGCGGATGGTGCTCGGCGTTTTGTGGAGATGGGGAGTGGGGGTGGGCAACGGCCGGTGGAGATGTCGGCGGAAAGGAGAATGGCTGAATTGGAGTAGAGTGGTTGTCGCATGATTCAAGTCAACGCGACGGAGATGTATGGATATAGAAGTGCACATATATGTACGCCAAAGCCATCCGCACTTATTGAACGACCAACTCTACCTCCTTGCAGACATGCATCAGCATTGCTTAATAGCAAACACCAAGTCTATGCCCAAGCTCCAACCAAACTCATACCAATAGCGCCCAGAAAAACAAGCAAGCATGCGTAAACCCGGCGTTTCCCTCTCAGAGTGCGCCAGCTCTTGTCACTCAGGAAGTCCTCGGCCATCAGCTCCACGAGTGATGCATATACCAACAAACCCGAGGATATGGCATTCATGATCCCCACGACCAGCAGTCCAACTTCCGAATCTGGACTATAGAGCGTATGCAATCCCAGACCAATCGCCTGACCTACTGGTGTTCTATACCAAAGTCAATCGGACGGAAGCTTTGAGAGGGGCTCGGAATACATACGTGCACCCGTAAGCCAAGGACATGACCCATGGTTGAACAGCGTTCCTTTCCCACTTCAGAGCCGCGATTCGAGATCCCAACGCCAGGCCTTCAAATGTCTGGTGGAAGATGATGGCGATCAGCAAGATGACAAACTCCTTTCCTACCGAAACACTCAACGCCATGCCGATAAACACGCTATGGAACAGGATTCCCATCTCCAAGAACATGCACTGCAACAACGCTTTCCTGTGCTCCTGCTCAGCACTCAAACGCAGCACGCCCTTGTCGCACTGCTGCTCAGACTCTGCCCCCTCGCGCGTGCTCCGCTGCCTCTGCAACCCCGCCTCGCCAAACTCCACTCTCCCGTCCCGCTCGCCCATGTCCGCAAGCCTGCGGCCAACGCTGTTGCATCTCCCGCTCAGAGGCCCGAGATTCTGCAAATACGTGTCCCTGTCGACCACGCCGCCCGCCCCCTCCAGCCCACCCCCTTTCCTCTCCGTGCAGCCAAAACCAACCACCTCCTCCTCCTTCCCCCCGTGCCCCTGCTGCGCAGGCGCCAACGCCATCTCCACTGTCGAGATGAAGAAGATGGCCGCCAGGACGATGGCGCCGGGCATGGCGGGGTAGTCGGTCGTCCAGAAGTCGCCGAGGCAGCCGTCGCCGAGCGAGACGAAGGCCGTGGGCAGCAGGTGCACGAAGGCGGTGGCGAGCAGCACGCCGGTGCCGAAGTGCCGGATGGCGAAGAGGATGGACGCGGGGATGCGGAGGGCGGGGAATTTGTGCACGAGCATGGGGAAGGCGCAGGCGGTGGTGGAGACGGCGAGGATGGCGAAGAGGGCGCCGACGTGGAGGGGCGTGTTGTACTGGGCTTCACCGGTGCTGCGGCGGTTGGTTCCGCAGGTTGGTTGCTTTGAGGGGGACATGGTGGTTTGTTTGGGACTGCGGGCGCGGGTTAGTGGGGGTGAGGTGGGGGGTTTGGGGGTTTGGCGTACATAGCATGTGCTGGAAACTGTCGAGAGGAAATGAAAGGAAAGCGAGAAGTAGTCAAAGAGATGAAGTTGGGGACAGGCGAGGTCATCAACGAAGAAACGAAGAGCCGGGGATGTTCGTAATATAAGACTCATTCCAAACATGGACGGAAGGACGGATCTCGGGTGCAATGGAGCACTACGGCTTGGCTGCCGGTTGTCAAGCCGTGTGGGGAAAAACTCACCAATGAGAAAGACGGCGGCTGTGCAGTCGCTGGAGGCGCACGCGGGATTCGGCGAAGGTGGCTTGGCGCCAACACTTTCACCCCTCACGTGCGAATTTCCGCTTGGGGTCAGAGTCAGCATGCTCAAGTGTACTTTAGCTTCTCATAGATTCACATCTGGCGCTTCAAGTAAAAGCGTTCCAGGAGTACGTGGCGAACCTCATCATTCAACTGCGCCTAAATTGGCGCCGAGGATTCACAATCCCAAGACGCCCTGCCTACCCTTTCTTTTTCTAACTGATCCTCAGACCCTCTCATCTTCGGAATGGGAGAAATGCTGGGGGGGCTCGCATGGCCAACTTCTCAATTAAACCTCATCGGGTGTAGAGGTCAACGCACAGGCTATTACGTAAACATCTACGTACTTGGGGGGTAAAGGATTCATCTAGATGTAGAAGGGCGTATGGAATTTCGAAATTTTTTATACAGACGAACTAGATTTACAAGAGTATACGAGAGTGTTTCAATATCTTGAGAACCATTTCGTGTTACATATAAGCCTGTGATTGAGCAGCTTCTGATTGTACACTACATGTATTCCGGCATGATAATTCTCGATGACGAAAGCCAGGTCTAACATTAAATAAGGTTAAACAAACTACATTTCTTATACCTACTTAATGACTTTTAGAAATAAGCCAAACAAATGCTTTAAATAACATTCCACTTATGCTTCGGAATCTTTAAACAGTGCTGCTGGTTTTGTAGACTATATTGACTCTTCATTGTTCCCTGCTTCACAATCGGCTACACATGCATGGCCGTGTCCGGAATGATTACGATGTAGCTCGTATTCAGAATACGACCCAAAAAAAAAATGGCGTATACGAGATCATGGATGGTCGAGAGATTCAAGTAAACTAGAAAGCTTTGAGCAGCGGCCGCGGCCCGCTACCCGGATGCTCTCATGCATCCGCGTGGGGGCCACGGCCATAGACCCAGGAACAGCCCCATCCCCGGGCTCCGATGCATAATGCGGGACGGCGCATGGTACGACATGCCATGATTGGCCAGTAACTCTCCGTTATCTCAATAGTGGCACATTAGGCGGTGGCGAAGACGCGTCCGAAGTGGTCGTTTTCCCAGTTGAGGTGTG
Organism: Dothiorella sarmentorum; assembly: GCA_023082095.1. Lineage (NCBI taxonomy): Eukaryota > Fungi > Ascomycota > Dothideomycetes > Botryosphaeriales > Botryosphaeriaceae > Dothiorella > Dothiorella sarmentorum. Next base: position 60,188 of record JAJMVL010000149.1, read on the forward strand.
GGGTAATATCGTTCTTGCCTCTCTATAAAGACGGAGCCTTTCCCGGCAGAGCAACAAACTTTTAGGAGTTTGCAACCATGGCGGACTCACATGACATGGCCACGATAGGGCTTTTCACCCATCGCCCTTTCACCGTTGCCGCTATCGCGTTTGCCATTTACTGCATCGGCCTTGGTATCTACCGGCTGTTCTTCCACCCTCTTGCAAGATTCCCAGGCCCGAAGCTTGGAGGGCTGACGTACAATCTTTCCTATTGATTTTGCACAAGCTACCCGCTAACATCCTTCGTAGCTACTGGTACGAGATTTACTATGATGTCTACAAGCGTGGTGAATATACAAAAGTCATAGCACAGTTGCACCAGAAGTATGGTATGTATCGACACTCTCCGCTCTGGCGTTTTTGCTCAAGCTGTCCAGGCCCGATCATCCGCATCAACCCCGACGAGCTTCATGTGAACGACCCTAAATTCATTGACACGCTATACCCAACCTCGGCGTCCGGGAAAAAACGCGAGATCTCACCATGGTTTTTCCGGCCATTTGGGTAAGCTTACTGTGGGAGTATTGTGATAGAAAACAGCATACTGACATGGTCTGCAGGTTTGAAGGAGTACGTCTAGCAGCCTCGTCACGACACCACGTTGATACTCACAGTGAAGCAGTCGCACTTCGGAACCGCCGATCACGACTTCCATCGGATGCGCCGCGCGCCAATGAGCCGCTTCTTCTCCAAAGCAATGGTCACCAAGCTGGAGCCAGTCATCAGACAGAACACGGTCAAGTACTGCGACAACCTCAAAACCTGGTCTGGAACCGGCGAGCCTCTCAATCTCACAACGTCAATCGCTTGTTTCTCTGCCGATGTCATCACCGAGTACTGTTTCGGACACAGCTACAACTTCCTCGGTGACCCAAAAATGCAGAAGAGCCTGTATCAACCCATCCACGTTGGATCCGAGGCTACCATCATGTTCAAACACTTCCCTCTCTACATGAAGGCATTCCTCGCCATCCCCACGTACGTATGCAACCTTCCCACACGTACAGAAAAAACTCATCAAGCGCCAGTTCCATCATGAGCCGCCTCAGCCCGGACGCCGAAATCTGGCGAGTCTTCCGCCTGGTGCGCCTCAAACCCCTCCCGACAATGAATCCCACCGCTGACCTTCCCCAGGACATGCGCTCCCAAGTCGGCGAGATCAAAGCCGCCGTCCGCGAAAAAGTCCCCCGATCCCGCACCACCATCTTCCACGACATCCTCGACCACGCCAGCCTCCCCGAATCCGAAAAGGACACGGAGCGCCTCGCCCGCGAAGCCCAGGCCATGCTCGGCGCCGGCATGGAAACCATAACCTGGAGTGAGTCCGCCACCCCCCAACACACACACACACACACACACACACACCATCCCCTGAACGCATCTGACCTCCTCGCGACAGGCCTCTCCGTCAACCTCTTCCACCTCCTCTCCTCCCCCCGCACCCTCGCCACCCTCCGCGCCGAACTCGCCGCCGCCATCCCAACCCCCGACCCCGCCGCCATGCCCCCCTGGTCCAAACTCGAGCAGCTGCCCTACCTGGCCGCCTGCATCCAGGAGGGCCTGCGGCTCGGCTACGGCATCCCGTCACGGCTGGCGCGCATCTCGCCCGACGAGCCGATGGTCTACGACGGGCCGGGGGGCAAGGCCTGGGTGGTTCCGCCGGGGTACGCGGTCGGCATGTCGGCGTACCTGGTGCACCATGATGAGGCCGTGTTTGAGGGGAGTCGGGAGTATAGGCCGGAGCGGTGGTTGGGGGCGGAGGGGAGGAGGAGGGAGATGGAGGGGTGTTTGTTGAGTTTTTCGAAGGGGGCGAGGGGGTGTTTGGGGATGAAGTGAGTTTTTGTGCCTTTTGTGTCGCCGTTTGGGGTGATTGGGGTGTTTTGCTGACTCGAGCGTAGCCTGGCGTATGCGGAGCTCTTCGTCTTTTTGGCGACGCTGGTGCGCTGCTTTGGGGATCGGCTGGAGCTTTTTGAGACGGATCGCGGGGATGTCGAGTTTCATCATGATGCGTTTATCCCGGCGGTGAAGCCGGATAGTAAGGGCGTGCGCGTGTTGGTTAAGTGAGTGCGTTCGTCGATGGGGGGCTGGGAAGGACGGGTGACTGTTGCCGGGAGAGGTGTGCTGAGGCTTGTGTTCATGGTTTTGTTTTTATGCTGGCATGAAGCTCTATTCTAAATCGATAAGACAGTCTTTGGATGTGTAAGCATACACATCTATAGCTGGATAGATGCTTCAACTCCCCATAGATGAAAGCGTGTGGGTTTAGCTGGGATATCCATCATGACAGTCGACACTGCTAGCTCTGGGGATATAGCATCGACTTAACAACCACTCGCTTCGGTCACCTCCACCGTTGTCCGCTATTCGAACTCTAGACGGCAACTTTCAACATGAGTTTGATAACCAACACTAGAGAGTTCTCTGTCTATACCGGAGAATATTCTAGATATTCTGCCGTCTACAGCACTGCCCTGGTTCTTTTCCGCAGGAACGGATGCGTGGTCGGACGAACAAGGTAATCCACATCTGCAGTGTTCAGTAGATCCGGCCCCGCCTCTTGCAAGTTGAGAATGCCCGACAGCCTCATAGCAGTCTCGAGCTCGTCTTTCAGAACTAACCCAAGTCAGCATGTTCGTCCGCAGCAGAGCAGGATCAAGAAGCTTACTCTGGATCAGATGGACCGCCCCTTCCTCGCCATACGCCAACGAGTACAAAAATGGCCGCCCAATCCCAACCGCCGTGGCACCCAACGCAATGGCTTTGAGGATATCGGTGCCTCGTTCAAAGCCATCGTCAAGGTAGACCTCCATCCTCTCGAACACTTCCGGGCAATGGCTATGCAACTCCATCAGGACCAATATCGATGCCTGCGCCCTACAAAACAGTCAGCCTGCACCACCCCAAGCACCAAACCACCCGCCCAAACTCACGTATCCAAACTCCTCCCCCCATGATTCGACACCATGATTCCCTTAACCCCCCACCCCATGGCCACCCTCGCATCCTCGGCCGTCTGCACCCCCTTCAACACAACCGGCAACCCCGACACCCTCCTGATCCACGCCACATCCTCCCAGCACAGCGACTTGTCTATATACGCCCCCATCAACCGCCCCATCCCCCCACCCTTCCTATCATTCCCCGCCACCGCCCCGCTAATCGCCGCCGACACGTTCGCCTCCGCCGCGACTCGCTCATCCGCCTCCCGCTTCCCCGGCACCGGCGCGTCAACCGTGACGAAGATACCCTTGACACCGAGGCTCTTCGCCTTGCGCAGCAGCTTCTCCGTCTCCCGGCGATCCGTGTTGACGTACAGCTGCAGGAAGAACGGCTGCCCAGGAACACCAGCGCGCACGATGGCAGCGAGCGGGTAGGACGCGTTATTCGAGATCTACTTCCTGTCGTCAGCTCCCGGCCCTCGGGGGAAAGAGAAGAGAAGAGAAAAAACTCACGCATTGGATCACTCCCTCCGCCCCCGCCGCCCGCGCCAGCGCCACCTCCCCATCCGGATGCGCCAGCCTCGCCATGGCGGCCGGGCTGATGAAGAAGGGCGCGGAGGCGGCGTGGCCGAGGAGCGTGGTGCGCGTGTCGGCGGTGGTCACGTCGCGCAGGATGCGCGGGCGCAGCATGATGCGGCGGAGGAGGGTCTTGTTCCAGCCGTGCGAGATGAGGTCGGTGGCGGCGGAGGAGTAGAAGGCCCAGGTTTTGGCGGGGAAGTGGCGCGAGGCGATTTGGGCGAAGTCGGCGGCGCTGATGGCTTTGTGGAGGGCGGGCTTGTCGTGCTCTGGTTTGCCTTGTGGGGGGATGGAGGCGGAGGCGGGGGTGGCGGGGGGCGGGACGTCGCTGGTTGGCGAGGCGGTGCCTTTGAGGGCGGAGGGGGGGAGGGTTTCTTCGATGATGCCCGGGGCGTGGATCTCGTCGTAGGCTGTGGTTGCGTCGGCGCCGGCGTACTTTAGGATGACTGCGGGTGGGGGTCAGTCAGGTTGATGCGGTGGTGGGGAGCACTCACTCCCGGGGCCACCGGGGTGTTGATCCAAGAAGGCTGTGACGTCCCAGATCTTGGAGTTGACGATGATCCAGCAATCATCTTTTGAGTTGTGGCTCCGAATCTCGGCCAGGCTTAAGGAGTTGTTCGCCATGATGAGATTGTCCAATCAAGATACTTGCTTTGAAGGTTTGAAGGCACCCGCCAGTGTGCCGTCAAGTGGTTTTAAGGTTGTTCCCATGACATCGGCTATACCCTCGCGTGGGGGTAGTCTTGTGCCTGGGAGTGAAGCGGGGAAACGCGGGGCGCCACCCATCCTTGTCCCGGCGAGAAGTCCGTTATTCCAACTGCAGCCAATAGGGCGACGTTTCGGTACATTGTTCTGCGAGAACGTTGGCACTGCATGGACTGGCGGATTCTTATCCGAACAGATTGAATGTTTCCCTTGGTGGGCCTTTGCGTCCAAGCAATCAATCACATGTAGAGCTCACCCTCCAGTTCGTAAAGTATGGCGACCCTTGGCAAAGCATGAGGAGCTGAAGTATCCATCCGATTGGAAAGTGAATGAGATCCATATAGCCAAATTCTCACGCTTCTCAATGAATGTGGTCCAACCACAGCCACAGCCCTACCCATCAACAAAAGAAACGCCACACCAGCGAATCCATATCCAGCCCCTCTCCCGCCGTCCCTTCCCCCAAACCGCTCACCAACCCCACTCATACAAACACCATCCCAGCCCGTCCACCCAAATCAGTGCACATACCGAAACGCCACCACCGCCTCCCCACCCGCCCCCCTCCCCTCCCTCGCCCCCCTAATCCCCCTCCCCTCCTCCCTCTCAAACCGCTCATTCTCCCCCCTCAAATGCCACTTAATCCCCACCGCCACCGCCGCCGTAACCACGCACGCCCCACTCATAACCCCACCCCCGGCATAATACCTCGGCTTCTGACTATCCGGAAACATGAAGCTCGTATAAAAATGCGCCACCCCCGCGCCCATGAAATTCACCACCGCAAACGCCGCCGCGCGCTTCGCCCGCGGCCGCGGCAGCGACGAGGATAGCCACGAGACGCAGAGGTTGTAGGGCGCGTACGAGCCGCATGTCATGAGGAAGGTGGCGAAGTAGCGCGCGCCCGTCGTGGGGACGAACATGGCGAGGAGGTTGCCGGCGAGGGCGAGGAGCATGGGGAGGGCGATGTGGTGGCCGCGTTCGTGGTGATGGGAGGCGTGGAGGGAGAGGGCGAGGGAGGCGAGGAAGGCGAGGAGGTAGGGGGGTGCGGTGAGGAGGAGGGTGGGGGTGGGGGGGTAGCCGAGGGTACCGATTATGGAGGGGAAGAAGTCTGGGGCGGGTTTAGTACTTGGGTGTGGTGGGGTTGGGGGGTGCGCACTGTTGAAGGATTGGGCGGTGATGAGGGCCATTTGTTGGAGTGTGAAGAGGTAGAGTTTGGGGTCGAGGAGGGCTTGCTTGAGGCCCCAGAGGATGCTGTCGGGGTCAGTGTCGGCGATGCCGGCGTTTTCCTTGCGGATGCGGTATTCGGCGAGGGTTTGGTGGGCGGGGGGGATGAGGCGGTGAGTGCTTTGGAGGGGGTAGTCGGGGAGGAGGGGCATGGCGAGGAGGGCGATGGCGACGGTCATGGAGCCTTCGATGATGAAGAGCCATTCCTGGGTATCGTCAGTCCTAGGATCGCTCTGAACTACCGCTGGGAAAGGGGTTTACCCAAGATGGTCTCCCGGCCTTGCCTTCCATCTGTGACGTGATTCCTGCAGCGATCAGGCCTGAGAATGCGGTCGCCAGCATGTTTCCGCCGTAGCTGGCAGACTAAATCAGCATGTCTACGTTGATCTGCCGATGCTGACGTACAGTATGGCCACCCGGATGGGCAACTCTGTCCGCTTATACCAAGTCGACATCAGAAAGAACACGCCGGGTAGGAAGGGCGCTGCAGCACAGTTAGTTCCGATGAGAAGGTGCGCTAAGTAGATATCCATACCTTCAACAAGTCCAAGGATGGTTCTTGTAACGGCTAGACTTGTGAAGTCGGTCGTGAAGCCCTGGCACATGGAAACCACGCCCCAAGCCGAAGTAATCAGACATATGTATATCGAGGGCCTGACCTTGCCGATGATCAAGTTGGAAGGCACCTGTGTGATGACATCTGTGAACAAATCAGTGAAAGTAAGCTGGTGTGAATAGGATTGCTCACATCCGACATAGAACAGGATTAGGCAGGTGTTGTACTCATTGTTGGTTATGTTGAGCGTTTCCGTGATGCCCACCAGCTTCGCGCTAGCTATGTTGTTGCGGTCACTGGATACTCTCTTGTCAGCACGTAATCAGATAACTCGAGTTTGAATCTTACATGATGTTTAGCAGGAATAGCAAGGCAATGACTGGCATCATGGTGCAGTCTAGCCGACGGACAAGGCTTCTCTCCAACGTCTCCAGTTCTCCTGGATCCAGATGTGCCAGAGACTCTGGTAACGGCAAGGAATCCGGAGGTAGGGCCGCTGACTTGATCCTCTCGATGGCATCGATCGAGGATTTGGCATTGTGCATCTCATCGCTCACCATTTTGGCTCGGTTCAGAACAGCGCTTGAGAAGTTGAGCTCACTAGCAAGAGCTGACTGTAGACAAAAGTACTTATAGATCAATTATCCTGCTCTGAACATGTGAGGGGAAGCCTCGGGACGAAGTGCGGAGGATCGTCGCAAGGTTGATGCGGGGGATCTTTTTACCTTGAACCCGAGGTAGGAAACTACTAGGAAAGAAATAGATGAGTGGTGGGTTGAAGTGTCTGTAATCGATCCACGGCTTGTTGCAACAGAAACGCCATGAATAATACGCTGAGACATGAAGCATTCATCCGGATGTAGATTTGCTATGCAAAGCAATCCTGATGACTGCTTCAACGCCATATTAGCTAAACAATTAAAGCGACTGACTCCCCGACCTCCGAATAACGTGCATACCGCACCACCAAATGTACACATCCGCCAGATATTACTCTAAGATATGCCGCATCAGGAGATTTGATCCAACATCCTGCCACCGCCACCGCTGCTAAGAGTCAAGGCCGCGACGTAGAGGAGCCATTATTAAACTCAATCCGCCACACAGTCGTTCTTGGTCATCGTGTAACCGAGTTCGCAACTAAACTTCAGTTGCCTGACGGATATGATGCTACATAGAGAGCGGACCAATAAAGCTACGTACATAGGTTCATGTACTACAGGCAGATTAGTGGTTCGAATTCATGTGGGGGGAGCCCGAAACAGTTAACTAAGGTTGCATTCCAATCGTAGGCCCCAAAGTGAGCATGGGTGGATCAGCTCTCGCAGCCACGATGCTCTTGGCGTAAGACTGCATTCAAGCGCTGTCAAGAGCGGGGCACAGCTGAGCTGGCAGCCTCGTCGCAACATCTCCCTCCAGGAATCAACCTGGACAACCCACGATCATGTCAAAACTCTTCAAGAAGATTCGAGATCGCAGGAGCGAGTCACGCAAGCGGAAGGATGCAGATGACGCGGGCAATCAGGACACCGTTCAAGCGTCTTCAGCGACCGCTTCCGCTGCAGGCTTGCCAACACGCAAATGCCTGACAGACTACTTTCCCAACAGTCAGACACTCGGCCTCAGAGTCCTTCATGACCCCGAAAACGCTCGGGTCGACATTGTGTTCATACACGGTCTCATGGGCAACGCATACAAGACATGGATGGACGAAAAGACAGGCGTTTACTGGCCAGTCCAGTTACTGGCCAAGGAGATTCCTGATGCGCGCGCCATCTCATTCGGTTACGACTCTGAAGTCGTAGGGCTGTTCTCTTCGGTAGGGCAGAATACTCTTCGAGGCCACGCCGATTCTTTGCTGGGGCAGCTGGGAAACTTGAGAGCGGATTCGGACGAGGCTGTGAGTAAACTTCCCGGAGTGTTCAGTGAACGTCCTGCTAAAGAACTATTCCTATGCAGTCCGCTAGGGGAATCATCCTTGTGGTCCACAGCCTTGGCGGGTTGGTGGCCAAGAAAGCGCTCTGTGTATCCGCCCAGTCCCCGTATCCCCATCTCAAGCAACTCCACGAACACATTCAAGCCGTTCTGTTCCTTGGAACGCCTCATCGCGGCTCAGACCTTGCTCCAAATGCCAGACGGCTTGCATCTTTCTTCAAGCTAGTCGGTGGCAGTGCTGTGAACCCGAACATCCTGGAGCCTCTCTTGCGCAGATCTCCGATCCTGGAAGAGGTGGAAAACGATTTTGGCAACTGGCTTACGACTAAAAGAGACACTAAAGAGGCATTCACGTTGACTTGTTTCTATGAGGAACTCGAATGCCCCGGACTGGGATTTGTAAGTTATTCGGACTCCTTGTTCAAACATCGCTCACAACAACGCAGATCGTGTCTAAAGAGTCAGCTACCATCAGCGGGTTTCCTGGACCGTATTCCATCCACGCAAACCACATGGTATGCCATGTTGTTCTCCGCATGTGTACTAAAGCTAACATTTATGCAGCAAATGGCCAAGTTTGGAGCTTCGGATGATCCCGGATTCCAGAGTGTGCGTGGAGAATTGAAACGGTGGGCTCGAACAATCATGAATCCCTTGTCAAGCCAATACTCAGGTCAGGACACCACTGCTTAGTTTATCGTTCATTGGGTAGAATTTTGCTGAATGTATTGTAGCAACGGAAGTGAATGCCATGTTACAATCTCTAGCTTTCAACGAGATGGATACCCGCAGGCAAGAGGTGAAGACAGCCTCGACAGATACCTGCGCTTGGGCTTTTGAGTCCCCAGACTTCACCACTTTCCGCAAAAACGGCGGCCTTCTTTGGGTCAAAGGCAAACCTGGCTCAGGTAAATCGACTCTGATGAGAGAGATCGTCCAGCTCCTCCAACATGAACCCCCCACACATACAATCGCCTCCTTTTTCTTTCACGGCCGTGGTTCCAATATGCAGCAATCATTACTCGGGCTGTTCAGGTCAATCCTGCACCAGCTCAGCCTAACCCTTCCTCAGCTTGCGTCCAAATTGACTGCCATCTTTTTGGACAGAAAAAGCAGGATGGGAACTGTCGGAAGCAGTTGGGACTGGACGGCAGCTGAACTTCAAGAAATCTTTTCGGACCATCTTCGGACAGCCTCCCTTGAACGACGAACCTGGATCTTTCTGGACGCTTTGGACGAGGCAGGTGAAACAGTAGCCTTGGAACTTGTGAGCCTCCTCCAGGACCTTCTCCCCGATGAGGCACACAGCACACCAACGATTCGAAATCTCGGAATCTGCTTTTCCTGCCGTCATTACCCCATCGTCGCTGAGAACATCGGACTGGAGATATGCGTGGAACATGGAAATGGCCAAGACATTTCCACCTTCGCACGACAACAACTCATACCTCGAATGAAGGAAACGGAAGCAAACGAACTATGCGACTTTATCGAACAGAAGGCGGATGGAGTCTTCCTATGGGCACGGCTTGTCTTAGACCAAGTCCTCGATCTCCGAAGAAGCCATACAGTCAAACATATTCGGAAGCAAATCGAAGAGATCCCCGCGCAGCTCGAAGATTTCTACAAAGAGAAACTTGAAGACATACGCAAGGAGGAAGATGCGCAGGGCCTGCGTATTCTCCAGTGGGTCTACTTCGCGGCTCGGCCCATGACGCTTGGGGATCTCAGGATCGCTCTTTTGCTCGACAGCAAGCGTCCGGAAAAGACGTTGTCTGAATGTCTCGAGGCCAGTGATTTCGTCGAGGAAGATACACTGTTGAGAAATGTGATTTTAGATCGGACTAGAGGACTTGTTCAGGTGATTGAGAGACCTTCTCTCAAAGTCTGGACTTCACTGTGGGACTTGTACAGGGAGTACTCGTTTGTCCACTCTACGGCGTCTTTAGAAACTACGTTGGGAACAGTGGCAACAGAAAGTGACATAGAGTATCTCTCTGACTGGGACGTTGAAGATACCGGAGAGAATGGCACTCACTCGGACTCTGAAAATGGCGAAGAGGATGACCTGAAAGGAAGATCATGGACTGCCGGCGAATACAGCACCTCGGACGAATTGTCGAACTCGGGGCTGCGGGAAGTCCAATTGATCCATCAATCGGTCAAAGACTTCTTGCAACGGTTTGCAGGCAAACTAGGCATTGACTCCATCCAGTCAAACTGCTTATTGTTTAGGTCATGCATGAGGTTCATGTCCTTCCCCGAGTACAAATTGATTGGCAACCCCCTGTTAAGCTCATCGGAGAGAGATCAGGCAAAGAAAATCAGCGATACTTGCTCTCCGTGGCAGTTCGGAATCTACGCTACTAGATTCTGGTATATCCACGCAAAGGCCGCCGAGGACGACCCTGGAGTCCGGAATGATCTCATTCAGTTATTGTACACATTTGATGCCTTCGACCATTGGCGGACGCTCTATCCTCGCATTTGCCGTGACAGCAACGCCATCGAACCGTACAACGAGCTTGATTGGCTCCAAGAATTGGACTACGACCATTACCCGCTCACACTCAAAACATCTACGAGTGCTCCTTCTTCGCGAGAACCCCAGACTTTGCTTCAAATCTTCGCTCTCTGCAGACTTTTCAGCATGCTTGACGCCTCACCAGACTTTCTTGAATTGTTAGCTAAGCCCAACAATGCACTGAAGGGTAGAACGTTACTGGACTGGGCCGCAGGGAACGATCAGCGAGATGTTGTACGGTGGTGTCTTAGCAAGGAAGACTGGAACCCGAACCAAATAGATTCACGAGGAAGAACCCCAATCCGCTTCCTGCTGTGGCCTTATTCGTGGTTGAACAGATTTTCTGTGGTGGAGATGTTCATTCAGGCCCACGGCGTCGATATCAATCTTCCGATTTATGCCGGACGCACACTTCTACACGACGCAGTAGCAAGCGGGAATTTTGATGTATTGCGGCTCATTCTTGATCGAGACGATGTCATTATCAATTCCCCCGATGAGAAAGGCTGGACTCCTGCAGACGTCGCGCTCAACGTGTCAAACGTAGAAGCACTGGAGCTCTTATTCTCCGAAAACCAAAGACGACTGGGGGTGGGCGTCAGTACGTCTTCTATCCCGTGGAACAGAGAACACAGCTATCACCAGTTCGTCGAAGTTTTGCAAACTCACTCACAGCTTTGGCAAATTTCAGAACAATGGGAGGTTCCACACATGACTCTCTTGCACTTCGCTGCATGGAAAGACCATGAGGATCTGTGCCTGTTCCTTCTTGCACTAGGATTCGATCCGAATGTGAAGGATGATTGTGGCAGAGAACCTATTCATCTAGCTGCTGCATCCGGTCATCTCAAGGTTGTGTCTCTCTTGATGAGCTCAGGCGCAAAGCGCAGCACTCTGGATATATTTGGCCACCAGCCTGTGCACAAAGCGGTCATCCATGGTCACCTCGAAGTTGCACAGTGTATTGCTCGAGAAAAACGTGCGCTAGGTCATGACCCAATGACGCCACTTCTGGATGCAATTTTAGAAGGCCGTACAGAAGATGCGTACAGCGTTTGCCTGTCTGAAACCGATTTTGAGGTTACTACTTCCTCACGATGCCTAAACCTCATAGGGAACGCTGCCGCGGAAGGCGACTTCAAAATAGTGCAGGCCTGTATCAAACGGTTCGACTCTGCGATGGAGGCGGGTCAGTACATTGGACCGCTTTTTGAAGCAGCTAGAAAAGGTCATGCCGATATTGCGGGATTGTTACTGGAGAACGGTGCAGCCGTTGACGCAGAAGATCAATTTGGCCTAACACCACTTTCTGAAGCAGTCAGAGCGGGGCAAGTCAACATTGCGAGACTGTTTCTGGAGAACGACGCAAACGTTGACACAAAAGATCATTTTGACCGAACAGCGCTTCATTGGGCAGCAGAAAGTGGCAACCCCCGGAGCGTGATACTTCTTACAGGTTCTGGGGCGGATACTGAAGTCAGAGACTGGACTGGTCGTACGCCCTTGCACAGAGCTGCCAACAGAGGTCGTTCGGAAGTGGTTAAAGAGCTGGTCAATCTGGGTGCAGATTTGAGCGCAAAGACCAATTCTGGCGAGACGGCGCTGGACCTTGCACGAAACAGTAAAACTCGAGACTGGCTTGAGATTGAGCAGAATAGACGTGGTTGAAAGGAGCAGGTAAGAGGCATCCTTGGGTGGGTGGTCCGTTCTGATTTGTTTTGGTCAGTATTAGTTATTTGTGTTCATCGTTTATTTATACTTCTTGAGGTTGAGACGGCACATTCCAAAGAAGGTTTCTATTAATATGAGGACAGTTTCCTAGTTCGACTACCCGTTTTGGTAGATTGGTGTCACTTCCACGCAACCACGTAACTGAACTCAAGCATATCACCTACACTTTTGTAACCTTCACGGGGGCTTCTCTAGCTTTTCGTGAGTTGATCATAACATCGGCTTGAGTGTTCCAATGTGCCATCCCGTTATGCAGATAAAGTACTGCGGAAGTGTTTGGTAGGATATGAAAGTTTCGAGAAATGAAATGTCAGGAGAAGAAGGCAAACCAAGAACTACGGCCCCCATATGCACCAGAAGCAGACACCCCTCCGAACCCTCCAGCTCCCCCCTCAACACCCCTCCACCCCCACGCCTACCCAAAAACCTCCCTCATAAAAAAATACTCCACCCCACTCCCATCCCCCCTCCCCCTCGCCGTCAACACCCTACACCGATCCGCCAGCACCCTCCCCACAGCCGGCGGCCCACAAAAAAACACGCCCACCCTCCGCCTCTCCCTCTCCTCCCTCTCCTCCCCCCCTCGCCCCGCCAAATACCTCCGCATACCCTCATAATGCTCATCCATCACCCCCACCCAATCCGGCCGCCCAAACCCCGTCGGATTAATCAACCCCGTCAGCGCGCTCTCCGGATGCTCCACCGTCCGATGCATCTCCAGCAGCCAGCGATAGACGTGCACGGCGATATCCGTGCGCGTCTTGGTGACGTGGGTGTGCATGCGGATATCCAGGCGCGACCGAGTCTCGCGCGTAGCCTGCCCGCGGGAAACGGTGTTGAGCAGGTCAGAGAACCAGAGCAGGGCATTCCGATCGTGCACCAGCCAGTGGAAGTCGACGCGGCGGTAGCCCTCATCGTCATCGCCTTCCGACTCGTCCGCCCCGCCGCCCGCCATCTCCAGCGCCAGGCGCTTCTGGCAGCGCGCGCGCTCGGCGCGGATCTGCAGGTCGGCCAGGATGCCGGCGAAGGGGGTGATGCCGATGCCGGCGCCGACGACGAGGGTGTGGGTGAAGTCGTGGAAGCGCTGGGCGGGGGCGCCGAAGGGACCGTTGATGGCGATGCGGATGGGGGCGGTGTCGCCATCCGCAGCCAGGGCGCGCAGGCGCGACGTCCAGTTCCCGTCGGTTTTGATGTGGAGGTGGATGGTGGGGCCGATGCAGGCGGAGATGGTGAAGGGGTGCCATTGCCAGGCGCTGAGGGCGGGGACTTGCAGGAAGATGTACTGGCCGGGTTGGTACTTCCAGAGGCGCTCGCTGGGGATTTTGGTGCGGATTTCGACGGTGGAGAGGTCGAGGATTTTGAGCGTGGCGGGAAGGGGGAGGGTGGTGAGGAGGAGGCGGGTGGTGCGTTCGGTGAGGATGAGGGTGGTGGGGAGGGCGAGGGAGTAGCTGAAGGTAGGCCAGTGGGGGATGAGGAGGGCGATGATGGGGTACATGAGGAGGTGGGATAGCTGGAAGAGTTCATAGTTTCGTTTCCTTACTTGCGGCATGCTTAGAAGGGCGAGGGTGCAGAAGAGTCCCAGAGCTGTGAGGCCAGTCCATCCCGTGAGAGATGCAATGCACTCACTGTATGTCATTCTAGGGGCATCAGGACCAAGCAAGATGGCGACGGCGTGGTGTCGTGATGGGCTGCTCCTAGATATATAGGTTCCTGCCAGATGGCCGATTGCGTGAAGAGTGGACAATGCCAGCGCGAGGATGGACATGGTGATGTGGAATTTCTGAGAGAGGTCCCAGTTGATGAAGCGAGAGATGTAGTACGACTTCCGCAGAAAGGTGGAGAGATATCTCGACATGCTCAGAATGAGGAAGAAGAAGGTGGGTTGCAGTGCGCCGGCACACGCCTTTGCGAGAACAATGCCCCAGCCGAACGCCTGTCGGTATTTGGGATCGGTGGTGTATTTGACGAGCTTCCACGTCCCGGAGGCTATGACAACGGAAGCCACGAGGGTGTGGAAGAAGATTTCCGGTGCATGGACGCTCCAGTACGACCGCACTTTCCGCCAGAGGGACAGGCCACGCATGTAGGCCTTTTCGTCTTCTTCCTTCCTCACGGCCTGCTTTAGGGACGGGATTTCCCATTCCTTGACGCGCTTGGCGAACTCGGCCCGGGGGATGTGGTCCTTGTTAGAGCCGATGATGCTCCGCAAGAAGCGATGGCGGTACTCGGCTTTCTTGGTGGCATGGTGGAGGTTGTGAGGGCGCGGGCAAGGGGCAATCTCGTTGTGGACTTCATCGAGCTTGCGCTCCACTTCCGAGTAGTCGATAGTGCCATCCCCATTGCTGTCCAGGACGTCCAGAAATTCCTCAATCTCATCGTTGCTGAGGTAGGTGACGTCTGACATCTTGCTGTTGCTGATACGGGTTGACGGGGAAGTGCGGCATGGGTCTAAATAGGATGGACTGTAATAAGACGTTTCCTTGTGCCAAAGTCCTTCACAACAAGCAACAGCAGTTGCTAATTTGAGGCGACAAGCGCTTGTCGAATTGTACAACCGTTGGTAGGTAGGTGGCGCGCGGGCGCTAAACCAACAACATGGCAGTATTTACCTGTTAGCAAACAAGCTCGGCGCAACTGGGCAGACATTACCAACATAGGCATGGGTGATAATTCAGTCATGTAACTAAAGTACAAATCGTCATGTTGGCTTGACGTTTGAGTTCCGAGTTCCTATAATTAGAGTATGTGGTCCCGGGTTCAGTCATTGTAGACGTTATAGAAGTGCTGTAAGTTCCAGAAGTTCTTAGTTTACCACTTACCAGCGCTGCCTATAATATGCTAACCTATCATGTTCGTTGGCCGAGTTCATTTAGTATTCCTCTTAATATTGTAGGGCCCTCTTTTTGAGCTCTGCATTGGCAGTGTCAAAGGGGTATCTATTATGCCATTTCTTTTGCGACCCACTGGGCGTCTGAATTACTGAATGATATACTTGGACAAGGCATGTGATCTACTCTCACATCCCGCTCCTTGCATGTAGCATTTACTACAGAGATCGTATTTCCCATCCTGGCACTTGGAGCAGCCTGCAGACACGAACCATTAGCAATGACGCATTAAGCACAGCCTTCGCATCGACTTACGGTAGAAAGTATCCTTTGACTTGCCCAAGTGTTCCTTACAAGACTTGCAGTTCTTTTCTTCAAACTTGCCCGAGACTGAATACACGCCAGAAAAGGCGTAGTATCGGTCGAGGACATGGCCTGCACCGGGGCTTTTGCAAGTGCGGTCCATTTCATAACAACGCGCACACATTTCGAAACCCGCACAGCCTTTGCAATGGTAGAACGGGCCTTGGTGGACGACCTTCTCGCAAAGAGTGCAAGGTACAGCTTCGACCGAAATATTTGCGTACGGTCCCTTGCTCTGAGGAACATTGGCCTTCAGGTAGGCGTAAAGACGATGCTGGTCTGGGGCGTCGCAGGTCTGACCAGCAGCGTAGCATTCTTCGCAAATATCGCATCCGCTCTTGCTTTCGTTGCACGCATCGCAATCTGTACGACGTTTAGCAAGCTACCGCGAGGGAAACTCGAGGAGAAACACGTACAGTAATACCGGCCTTGCACAACATCTTTTTGGCAACGATAGCACTTCACATCAACTGAACTAGCAAGCCGCCTACACGACTCGCCCTTTTCCGAGAGAACCACGTCTCCCGCCACCGACTTTTGCATGATCAACATCTGACGATCAGTGCAGTGGCAGCTAACACCAGAGGAAAAGCACCCAACACAAAGATCGTAGTCATCTCCGCCCGCGCAGCAATCTGTCACCATCTCGTCAGCCAACTCTCCACCCCAACCCACTCCTCCACCCTCAAACTTACGCGCAAACCTCCCCTCCCTAATCGACCCCCCACACCCACGACAATACTGCCCCAACGGCCCCAACAGCCGACTACACTTCCCCATCCTCGTCAACTCAGCCGTAATCTCCGGATCCAGCAGCTTCTCCAACGCATACTCAAACACCACCTCCCCCACGCACTCAGCAATGAACTCCTCCGTCTTCTTCGCCGCCAACACCCCCGCCACATACCCCACCGCATGCCCATCCCCCGTCGCACCCCCCGCCCCCTCCGCCGCCAC
This sequence comes from Dothiorella sarmentorum, assembly GCA_023082095.1. NCBI lineage: Eukaryota > Fungi > Ascomycota > Dothideomycetes > Botryosphaeriales > Botryosphaeriaceae > Dothiorella > Dothiorella sarmentorum. The sequence goes on from JAJMVL010000149.1 coordinate 76,571, forward strand.
CTCCGCCCCATGCCCCGCCGCCATCCCCGCAAAATGCCCCCCAACCGCATGCCCCACTCCACCCGCCTGCCCAGCAACCCCATCCACAAACCCCTCCACCGCCCCCGGCGCACCCCCCCCCCCCCCCCCCCCCCCCCCCCCCCCCCCCCCCCCCGCCCCCCCCCCCCCCCCCCCCCCCCCCCCCCCCCCCCCCCCCCCCCCCCCCCCCCCCCCCCCCCCCCCCCCCCCCCC